>CM035592.1:72864583-73464583 GCA_020423425.1 Chrysopa pallens
AAATATATTTAATGGGAATGCGAAAAGTAATCTTAAATTACTAGTTATTTAAATTTTAAGAAAGCGTCTTAATAAAATTAGGGAGTGTGCAATGCTTTCAAGCCATAAAATTTTCATCCAAATCGGTTAGAAGTTTAAAGTTTCGTTATGATATTGTCATGTGCAAGCTGACATACTTTTTTTAATGATTTTCGTGAGCAATCCAACATTCTTTAGATTTATTAATTTAGTAGTGTTTACTCCGCAGCGTTGACCACCGCGTGAATGCATACACTGTGCACGGTCATGAAATGAATCGATTGTAAACGAGTCTGTAGTCCGACTGATACTCCGTCGATTGTCGGAGAACCGTACCCACTATCTTTTTTAGAGGATTCAGGTTTTTTCTGAAATTTGATTTCTAAGCACATCCCAAAGTATATCGAGTAATCATAAACTTGATTCTGCCACACGAAAAACGTTCTAACTAAAATTTCCAAGACTACCAGCTTTTTTCCATAAAAACCAAGAAAACACTCTATTTTACAATCGATATGAGGTGAAGTCTTAGTAAACTATTTTTAACTTTACTCCACCCCCATTGCAGACGAAATCACAAAAAATATGCACTTATTTTTTATGCAACAGAAAAATCCGGTTTTTGCAATCGAAGTGAAATGATAAGAAGAAATGGAAGTAAAATTCAATTTTTAATTTCACCCCCTCTCTTAGAGAGAAAGTTTCAAAAATACGAACTTAATTTATATGTAAGCTAGGAATGTGCAATTTATATGAAATGGTACAAGGAAATTTATAATATCATCCAATTATTTCGCTCGGCAATAAAGCACTGGCGTTAAATAATTAGCAATTTAATATGTAATTGGCAGGATAGAGAATCAGGGTTTTGATCATGTTAATTGGAAAATCGTTTTCCAAAGTCCCAAATGAGATGTTCAACGTAAGACTTTTAACAAAAATAAGTCTGACAACATCTCAATAATTAATATTTGAGCTTTGTTTACGAGTCATTTAGTATAGGCGAGTCACACTATTTTTCACACTGGAAAAAAGCAAGTATCATTAACTCAAATTTTTCAAGCGCTCTAAAATATGTACGTGAAAGTTTTTGATTATTTTGTGTTATAGGACACTCTTCTAAAATAGTGTTGTACAACCTAGATGACTGTCAGTCGTATGATGTTTGATACTCTAAATGTACTTAGATCGGCTGAAATACATTCTGTAATTATTGTTATAACCTTGTAATTGTTATAATAATAAGAAAAATACCTTGATTCTATTAAAGATGAATATTTTACACTCTATATTTGTTTATTGGTTTTCATTAATGTTAGTTTGAACGGGCCAAGTGGTAATATTATATTTCTTCTTGTTTGGATATTCTCAGTCTATTACATGACTAGACTTAGATCAGGTGAAATTGAAGTATTGATATCTGCAACAATATTTTTATCCCAGCTAACAGTTATTTTAGGTCATCATAAAAGTCATTTATTCCCAATATGCTGTTATTTCATAAATGCATAGTAAATGTACGTTCCCCACAACAAGAATGGCTTCAATCAGAACCATTTCTTCTTTCGGATTTTTTATTACGTATTGGTTACTGGTACGGGAGCTAGTACTACACAGAAAACCAATATGAAAATACGAATAAAATAAATACAGATGTGGTTTTGATTATGATTGTTCGTTCCCTGCTAATCATAACTATACACAACGCGTTCACCAGAAAACAACACATAAAAAATCAATTTAGTCCTGAATTACAAATCTTATTTAACCTACAGTTATTATATTTCACAGGGCGAATATTTTAGGTAAAATTTATATTTTTTACTAATTTTTAGCGTTATTAAGGCTGCTTAGGGTTTTTTAGATCTTTGAGGCCACTATTGAGAAATAATATTAACGAAATCGAAATAAATAAAAGTTAGAATAAGAATTACACTTAAATGTTTTAAAATTTTACCATATGATGGAATAGCTGCCTAGCGTTAAGGTTCCAAGTGGTTGAAATTATTGTTATATTATCGAGATCTATGTGAGGTAGCAGATTTGTTTATAGTATAGGGATTCCCAATATACAAAAAATGTATACCAAATAAGTCTGTGGACTCTAACTATAGAAAGCGCATCTTTTTGAATTAATGTGTATAAAAAAAAATTATAATATTCTTCTAACGCATATTTTAACATTGTTTTCCCTATATCAAAAGATACAGACATGAAGTATATAAAAATAAATTTATTATTTAGTCTAGGGTTTATTTCGTCTGTTGGTCTGATTGCGGTCTTTATTGCGTATTCAAGATGTTGAAATATGAAAATCATTGGTCGGTAATTAAAGTTGACATTCGATTTTCAATGAATATGAATAATGATCTTAAGTACCGACTCTGCAAAAATAAACTATCTAAAACACAAGCTTAAAAATCTTCAATAGACGGGAAATTTATGTATTCCCGATCGATACTAAAATTAAATGCAAACGAAAATCGTTTGTGCTCTAAAGCAATACAATCCAAATTTTTTTTTCTACGTTCTCCTGCTTACATTCAAGTAATCTTATCAAATTGTTTTACTTATTTTCATACAAATTTGGCATGAAAATTTATAATTAAAGTTTTCATTATATTATTGAACGAAGCAAGCTTTTAGACCGAAAGCATCCATATATTCCTTACGAATAAAATGAGTACAAAAGCCATAGTCAGCCCAAATACCTAAACCTTATCCTGTGGGTGAAGCGAACATGATTGTATTTATTACTGGGCAAACATGGAGGTAGGTTATCAATATTATATATTAGATATGATTAATAACATATTTAATCAATATAACATCATACCCTACTGGTAAGCTTTTGTATGTTTACGATTGCTGGAACTATAGACTCATTAGGATAAATTCCTTTCTTGGTTTTCTTTTCCAAAGTATAAAATTTCTTGAATACGGAATTTGCATTTTTCTTTGTTTAATTTTAGACCCGATTTCTCGATGAGATTAAGTACAATTTAAAATTATAAATTATCTTCTTAAGGGAAACCACTTACAATTATTTCATCTATGTACTAATCAGAACTTTGCATATTTTCGAATAATTTGTTATCCTTTCTGTTATCAATCTCACTTACCGAGAAAATTCCGAACGGTAGTGTGCAAAATTTGTACTAATTTTTGTTTTAGATTAATATTAATTGTTCCGCAAATCAACATATCCCTTATTAAACTTTCATTTACGATTGTTCTAAATTCACAACTCGGAAATAATTTTTTCAGTGATAATTTCTTATCGAGTGTGCCAAATAATTATAAACCATATTTAAGAAGATGACTATTGAATTCATACATAATTCTGCTATTAGTTATTAGTTAGTTTCATAAACAAATCTTAAATAATTTTTGTATACATCGGATTCCTAGTTACATCAATATTAACTTAAATCATCACAATGACATTTTTGTATTGATTTCATCAAAAACTGTCATCAGAACTTTTTTTTCGAGCTTTTTTTAACAAATCATTTGATCTGTATATGTTTAGGGATATATTTTTTATTTGATATGTTTTTGAACTTCAAGGCAAAGCAATCATTTAGTAAATTTCCTTTGATTTAATTACCAGTTTCAACAAAAGGATAATTATAAATTCGACCCGTAATTATGTAACAGTTCAAAATATGGATAATAATCAACATATTTATGTACCAATCTCTAGATAAAAATGCGTTTTACCCATTCTTATACACTTTGATATAAAATTTGGTCTCCTAAAGTTAATATCCGACAAACATAGACCGTTTAAGTGACTTAATATTTGAATGAAAGTACACAAAAAATTAGTTTTTAGATAATTTTTTCTACAAGGGAGTCTACGTATTGCGGTGTTGTATATGTTACAGCTGAACTGTTCATTTCAGTTAATTAATGCATTGAGTAGTTAATGCATACCTCTCCGTGGGTTTTTATATAAAGTATTAACTGAATAATAAAATCCACTTTGTCTAACTAAAGTATAGAATATCTAGACAATGTAAGCCTTAACGTCGAGACATTAAACAGATCTTGAAAGTGGTAATATTTGATTTGATAGCCACCTCATATACACAACAATAATGTTTTAATCATTATCAAAACGAATTGGTCGGTATTAATATTTTTTGTGAAATAATAAATACACAAAAAATGGCCAATAATATTTTTTTTCCTTTCGTTGAAATTTATCTAACAAATCTAGCATATCGTGTAAATAAAATATCATAACAAAACGTCATTTATTATGCGTTATATTTAATCTGTTAAATTTCTATTTGATCATGATTTGAAACCTAATATACTGAATAAAACCTACATTGACATGAAAAATTAATGTCTATGATAGTAATAAGCAATAACAATTTATTAAAATAAGAACTGCCTTTAAAAAAATGAACTAAAAAATAATTTAAAATTTTTTCTTATGATCAATTACCATTCGACGCCAACCAATCAATTTTTTAGATAAGGGTAAGATAGGCACCGACTTCGAAAGGTAATTGATCACAAGGCAAAATTTAAAATTATTTTTTACATCTAGTTAATTTTTTTAAGACAGTTCTTTTTTTTAATTTTTTAGTTTTTACTTTTGTTGTATACAACCATAAAAAATTTTTCATTTGGATAAAATTTAATCACTAAAAACAGTTTTTCACCATTCTCTTCCCTTAGAGACATCAGATCTAGACCAAATTCACCCAGTCGAATTGAGAAGCTCCTCCTTTTTTTAAAGTCGGTTAAAAAAAATTGTTAATTACAGTATAATAAAGAAATTTTTAATATGCTTAAAAGGTTGAAAGTAATTATAACTATTATTTAAGCGTAAAGTTTAAATACACAAAACTTTTAGTACGGAAACTAGCTTAGCTTTGTTCTGAGATACAGAATATACAACGAATTGTATAAAATAAGAAATTTCTAACTGTTTTTTAACTGTTGTTATTTTTGCATCCCAATTGCACCAAATCGAATTAGATATTTCCAATACAGTTAAGAAAATAGGTATGTCTACAAAACTTTAAAGATGGATCAAATTAGTCAAATATTATTTTATAATTTATATTAACGTAATAACATTTATTTATCATATTTAGACGCATTTATTACTAGTTTCTGACTATCAAAAATATCCCTGTGTTTCGAAAGTATTAAATTATGAATGAGTATCCACATATAACGTGATATAAACATTGCTTGGTATTGGTTAAAATTGGAATGACATCACATGTGGCTGCCCATTCATGAAGTAATGCTTTCGAAACACAAACACATATAATACAGTTGAATAAGAACGGGAAATGTTAAAAAAGCCAAATAAAATTCAAATATATCCTCAAAGACAATGAACACCATATTTGAATTTTTTCAAAGAATCTCAAAACATTAATAGGTATTAAATATATGTTTTTGTTTATATGAGTTTAATAAGAGATATTTTTTTTTTGAATTTTATGAAATAGTGTATCAAGAAAAAATGATACACAGTGAATGGTACTGTTTAATTCCGGTTTCTATTTTAAATGGACGGTGATGCATTATGTTTTTATGACATTCAAAAGTGAAAAGCGAAAGTTGGTCATTCTTGAATATACTTTAATTTCACTTTTCTTTTAAATATACTTTTCTTATAAAGCACGGCTCAGGCCCATCAATTGCGTTCTATAACGCTCACCTGTGATGGTTTAAGACGATTTCAGAAGCTTATACTAAATTACGCCAAGCTGGTCCCACCAAGCGCCGTCTACCACTATGACGATCTTCGACAGTAAAATCGTCACTCTTAAAACGTTGGAGCCATTCCCGACACGTTCACTAATAGCCGTTTTACCATAAGAATCTAAGAAAATCCGGTGAGCCTCAGCCGCAGATTTTTACTTCACGGACATGACGAGAATTCGGTTTAAATTCGGACATATTTAATAAAAATTTTGTTATGATGCAAACAAAAATTAAGTTATATCAAAGTAGGGTTATATTTACAAATGTCAAAACAAAGTGTTCGACATCTGTGATTAATATATTTCAACTACTACCGACTACTATCGCCATTTTTGGAAAACGGCGATAGTAGTCGGTAGTAGTTAGCAAAGTGGTAATAATAAAAACATTTTTTATTGCATAAATTACCGAATATAACATATCAATCACAATCACTGGATTTCTTCACGTGAACCTCAACAATCACTAAAGTGTATTTGGTACTAAATGGTCGATTCTCGGATTTCTTCATGTCAACTTAAACATGCACTGAAGTGAATTTGGTACCAAATGATTGAATCGATTTTCAGAAAAATTCTACTGATTCTCGAAATACTCTGAAAATTGATTCAGAATTGATCATTTGGTGCCAAATCCACTTTAGTTCATGTATGGATTCACGTGAAGAAATGCAGTAAGATATATTAAATAAAAATAAAAAATATAATCACGTACAAAAATATAAATTATTAAAAAAGAATAGATTGTTTATTTTGTGAGAATACATTATTATTTTACATAAATTATCGCTAAAATTAAAATGTTAATTATTTTAATTCTTTAATTAAAGAACATGACGAACAATATTTAAGAAACATTACCGTATTAATTATTGTAAACATACAAATAAATGACTTCATATACTTTAACTAGATAGTGATACGGAATGTATACACTATCTAGTAAAATTTTTCATGCCGTATTTTATGTACACTTTGTCTGAATGATTTAGTGAATATATACATTAATATGAACATGCGCTAGCTGTAACATATACACCTGATAAAATTCAACATTCAATGCTCTATTCGAATATACGGTATTTATTTCTTCTCCTAAATGTTGATCGATCCATACTTAATGAATGCGAATAATAAAAGAAACTGATTTTCTGCTTTTCATAAATTGATGGATACATACTATTATATAAGACGTTTAGACACCCTCATTACTTTAATTAACCTTGACGATGAGATATGTTAACGTGTTTACATTAATAGATTAAAGAAATTTTTGTTTGATCAAATGAAATTATAATTTAGTTTATTAAAATTATGTTTAAACATCGCGTTTGACACGGATGACGGCCTTTTTTATACAGCATGTATAGTTAAATATCTTATACAATTTTTAATTATGAAGATTATATTTTTTATTAAAATTGTTCTGATTAATGTAGGCTATAATTACATAGTTTCACAGAGCATATTTAAAAGTAGGTTGGAATATTGTGGCAAACATATAGAGAAGGAAGGCATATTTCCCTCTCGCTTGAATTTTTTGTTGTATACAGAGAGCATCCGTTAAACTTACTTTATGTGTTTGTTTTAACTTTTAGTAATTTTGAGATTGTAAGAAACCTTATAAACCGCCGAAAAGTTCAAAATCTGTTTATAAGTTTTCTAGGGGAAATACATTTAAGAATAACATTTGTTTTACGACCGATCGACTAGTTTTCTAGCGATACTTATCAAAATGTTATAAAATTTAGTATGCTCAATATTGACATGAAAACCTAGTGCTTGCCGATGTGTTTTTCACGGAAAAAATTTCCAAGGTACAAGTCGAAACTTGATTTTGTATTTAGAAATATTTTTATAACAAAAACTCTTAGACAAGCTTTAAGCTTTCATGTCAATATTGTGCATACCAAATTTCATTAAATTAGGATAGGTATTTTTTGAGTTATTTATTTGTGCAGTAAAACTGTATGCTTCTACCAAAAGTTTGAAATCTGCGGGTCTAACCTAAATCTAATATTTCATCCAAATTGGGAACAAAAAATTTTTCGTTTTTTCAAAGGAGTAGCCCAAAAAAATAGCGATTATTTGAAAACAATTTTGTTATCCGATTTCGAAAAAAACTATTTTCATAAGTATATTTTGACACGTAGATTTCAATAATAATTTCTTAATTTAACGATTTAGATGCGCAGTTTTTGAGATATCGATTTTGCTTATATATTCCATGCAACATTTATCCCAAAAACTGGTCGACCGATCGTAAAATAAATGATATTTTTATTTTTACAAAAGTACTATTTTCCAATATATATAATCAGTAGTTAATGTATACATTAACTAAATCATTGAGACAAAATTTTATATATTTTATGGACGGTTTAACCAAAGAATATGTACATTCACTGTCAATATCTAGTTAAAGGGCCCATACACAATATTAATTTACATTTTTATTATAGATCATAAGATATTAACAAAGAATGTTTACCGGTAGCTCTTATTGGTTTCTTTGAATAATTTATTTTTGTAAATTTGGCATCCAACCTAAAGGGTTAAACACAGTTAGAATTTTTTTTAAATCGATTCTTTTGAATTTCAGGTATTTATTTTTAACTTGGTGGTTTTCATCTACAGCGAGATCTGCAGCATAACGCATATCATTACTTAGCCTTGATAGCATGTCATTACTTTAGCCTTGGCGGTGCCTGTTCATCGCCATAAGTTTGAGAAATTTATATAAAATTTTTTTTACTAAACTACTTGTAATTAAAACATTAACACCTAATGTACTAATAAATTGTTTTTATTAATCTCAACTTTGAACAAACTGAATTTTAAATAACGAAACGAAATATAATTATACATATACAAATTTGTTTGGTCAATTTCAACTTTGTAAACAAATCTAGTAATATTATTTTATATATAAATTTTATTTTACAATTGTTTGACAGGCGTATAGAGGCTGACCGCAGCACGGCGCAACTTAGATGAGAGTCCCACAATATAAATTTTAAAACAAAAGCTATCAAAGCCTGTCTTTACTCGTTGAAAATAGCCGTTTATATAATAAATTTATATATTATTATCCTCAAACAGTTCAGAATAAAAAAGGGGTTGAAAAATTACTGAAATCCAACTTTCAGATACGTTTTTCTTTTGTAATGTCATTCATAATGTAATCGTTTGTATCCATTGGTATTTTCGTTTAAACCCCAAGAGTTGCAAATCCTCAAATAAATATTAGCATTCACAAGTAGTCATTAGTTTGTCTAGATTCTTCAAAATCCTAGTTTTCGTTATGTACTTAATTTCTCTGGAAATTTTATAACGGTCTCAAGGTTACAGAAATAGAACAATTAACAGTTTTAAGAATTCAAAACATTAGAAAAATAATCAACCTTACATATTGACATTCGAAGAGAATGAATTTACCATCCTTTTTTCTATAAAAATATTTTCGAAATACCAAAATTGTTACAAAAATACAAGAACTAACATTTTTAACAGACGAAAAAATAAAAAAATAAACGAATTTGTGTAATTTTTAACCGACTTCAACTTCAAAAATGAAGCATGTTCTATGCTCGTCTGTATGTATGTTTTTTATGTATACTCAAATAAACAAAAAAAGTGGCGAGCTGAATCTTTCACGGTTACTTACTAATTATGGTGTAATTCTAATTTTATGGTGTATTTTATAATTTTTTCAATTTAAAATGTATGTAATTAAAAAAAGTGTACCATAAAAATAAAAAATATTTTTATGTTTAAAAATTATCAGTAAGCCACGATCTAAATATGGAATTTCTAGTAATCGAGAGAAATTTTTTTAAATATATATTCACCGATATCTTTGTGAATTGTGTGGATCAATTAAAACTAGTTTTTATTCGACGTTTTTAGTCGACTTCAAAAAGTTTGTTCTATATTCGTTTGCACGTATTTTTTATGTATGTACGCACTAACTATTTAAAGGGCAGCTCGACGTCAATGATCTTTTATTGGTAAGGAGGTATCATAAAAATTTTAAGAAAAAGATTGCACAAATAATGAAAAAGGGGATGGAGGGTCAAAATTTTAATTATTTTTATATCACCCAAAACGTAAATTTTTAGAGGATGTTACACTTATATGTAAATAATAAAAGTAGGAAAAAAATCAAACCGATTTCAAAAAAGTAAGTAAAAAATTACTTTCAATTCAAATAAAAATTTCTATAAAAATTTTTTTTTAATTAGTCGTAGGCGTTATAACGACTTAATTTTAAGCTGAGAATACGACTGGCGCCAACTTCGAAAGGTAATTTTGATGACACAGAAATTAATTATAGAAATTTATAATTTAAAATTATTTTTCACTTTTCAGTTACTTTTATGAAGCTGGTTTTAATTTTTGCAAAAATTTTAATTTTGATCAAATCGTTAAATAGTATTGGAATTAGATAGTCGTTCTTACGTATCTCTTAATTTCTCAAAAAATTACGTAAGTATCTCAAGGGTTGCATAAGAACTAAGATTTAGATGAAATTGATGATTAGAAAAATTTATTCCATAAATCACAGTCAATTTCTCAAGATATTTCGCTGTCTCAATGACATATATTAATATTTGAAAGTAGATATTGACATTCGAAACAAAATCGTTAGTAACACTTACCAAAAATATTTATTTTCTATCATAGATAATTGCTTTTAATTGTTAAAAATGTTTATTGTAGTATTCTGTTATTTTTGAGGTATAAAGGGGCTTTCTCAAGGAATTATGGAACATTAACGGTACTTTTATTACCGATGGATAAGGAAGGTATTTGTATGTTAATAAGTTCCTTTATTACCATCAAAAAAGATTTTTTTTTTCTTTTTTGGTGGTAATAAAGGAACTTATAAACATACAAATACCTTCCTTAGCCATCGGTAAAAAGAGAATCGTTAATGATCCATAATTCCTTGAGAAAATCCCAAAATATAAAGATACATATATTTTTTTCTCAATAGGCTACGAAACTATAGTGATCAAATTTTAACTAAAAAATTTTTTTTCATGTGTGCTTCGTTTTTTTATCCCGATTATTTCCTTTCTTATTGTAAAATACGATTTTCGATTGTCTTTAAGTTCGCTTAAAGTTAAAAATAGGTAAATAAACTTCTAAAAAAGTATTATCTTTTCTAAGAGAAAGGAGGTAAATCAAACTCTAAAAATGACAATTTCTCTTATTCAATGACAAAAGAAAACATTTTACTTATTTAAAAGCATATTTAATATGGTCATAGGAGATATATTATAAAATCATTCTGGTATATTTACAATAAAAAAATGCGTACAATTTTTCAATTCTTGAAAATATTCTGAAGTCAATTTAAAATTAATTGTATGTAAATAAATGAACGCCTTCAGATAACATTTGGTAAAATAAACACAATTACCTATATCTGCGAATCATTTCTAGCTTCATAATCATTTTCTTGCACTTTATTTAATATAGAACCACGCGCTGAACGAGATTACATCAACTAGGTTAATAAGGCTCACGCATATTTACAGTGTTATTTATTAGTGGGATAAGTAGATATTAGAAAAAAAAACGATTACACTAAAACTAATATACTCTGGCATATTCTTTATATGTCGAGTTTAAAAATAGTAATTCATTCCTTATACGTAATAATCTAGTCGAGAAGTGGGATATTTGTTTATTTATTTTCTACAAATAAAAATTTCAATGATTTGACGAACTTGATCTTACTTTTTATGTCTTAAGTACGGCGCTAAAATTTATATTCACTATCTCTTCGTATAAATTATCTTGGTCACAAACTATGAGGAAATGTATACATTCGTTTATGTATAAACTGCTTTAATGAGTAAATTTTTCTCACATAAGTATTTCCCGTAGAAAATATTTTTCTCCAGTATGATTTCGTTTGTTTAATTGAATTGCTCTGATGATCAAATTTTTTATCACAATTTTCACATGAAAAAAGTTCCTTTTCCGTATAAATATGTATTTAGTTAAATTTCTTTGTTGAGTAAATGTATTATCACATATTTCACGTGAAAAATGTCATCTTCCAGTATGAATTCTTTATGTTTAGCTTAACTGCATAAAAAAGTAAATTTTTATCACAAATTGCACATGAAATATAAGCAATTTATCGATAGAAATATATATTTACTAAAATTATACCCAAACTATTGATTATGCAAAACATCGTTTCAAAATAAAGTTGTTTGTAATGAAAATATGAACAATTTTGCATTTATTTTTTTTCAAATCTTTCTCCATTTAGAACCGTTTTGGCGTGATGTGCGGACGAACAGACCATATTTTAATAAGTTTCTTTTAATTATCTTTGGTTTTAATTGGTTTCTTTTTCTTTAATTGTAACAAGATTATATTTGCATCCAATATAATCTTGTTACATAAACTTAAGAAAAGTTTCAATGTACAGAACTAGCACCGCAGTTTTTATTGGTATAATATGGAAACCCGCGCTGCTAAATGGGGATACTCGAGCGTCGTAAGAACCAATTAGATTTTTGAAGATTATAGAAAAAAAGTATATTACACTTAAAGCTATGAAAGAGCGACTACAGGGTTTCTAAAATTTTAAAAAAAATGCAAGCACATCGACATACTGTAGCGGCTTCGAACTACTTTGGATTTTGTGATTTTCTTATAAAAATTGTTTTATATTATTTAAAATCAAAGATTTTTGGAAGTAGGAATATTTTCGAAGCACTAGGTTTTTACCAAATTTTGAGGATTGAAAATGGTTACATTATAAATAATCACAGAAATCGATAAAGCACGAAATTTTAACCTCTTCAGTACTTAATTAATTCAAAAAATTGACACTCATTGAGTACATTTGTACAACATATTGTACATCAACTTTATGATGATGAAAAATAATTAATTTCATTTCTTAACTTGTGATAAATATATTGAACAGTTAATTTAATTATTTATGAACTTATGGACTTAGCCATTGTAAATTCTTGGATCGAATATCGCACATACGCAATAGAATTAAAAGTTCTCTTGGTCGGAAAGTGGGTAGACTAACTTTGCAGGCATCCAACAGGTCCCGTTCTGAAACACCAGATAATGATTTAGCATCTCCTGAACCTTCAACATCGACGCCTAGAAAACGAAAATTCGTGGTTCGGCCTGTCGATGAGGTGTGCACAGATACGGTTGAACATCTTCCTAAACATGATGGAAAAAATCAACCCACCAGGTGCAAGTCGGAAAACTGCTTAGGTAGAACATTTTTCCAATGTGTTAAATGTAAAATACATTTATGTATTACCAGGGAAAAAAACTGTTTCTATCATTTTCATTTAAAAAAAAGAAATATATAGTAGGTCCTAACTTGGGTAAAATATACCAAAAAATTTAACTAGTTACTACACTTAGCTACCAATGTACAAAATATTGTACATTACAGAAAATAAAGAAAAAAACTAATTTTAAAAATTTTATTTTATTTTAGTGAGTAAGGATGTTGGTTCATTGTCAAATTTAAGGCAACATAATTTTTTCCTACTCTACATTAAAAGTGGTACTATACGTATGCTAAATTTTTACTTCAATATATTGTACACCAGTGGTGAAGAGGTTAAACAATACACGTTCTTTAAAGTTTTATTAGAAAAATCAATGCTTTGCTACTCAATAAGAACTCGTTTTGAAATTTAAAGGTCGTTTTACGTTAGTATACTCAAAAAAACAAAAAAACGTGACACTTGAAATTTAATACCTATTAAAAACATCAAATACCCGATTCTTATGTCGTTTTGCATTGTTTATCAGAATTTTGTTTAATTACGTAACATTCATTGTAGACTGAAAAAAATATATGTGTATTTTATACTTTTAAGTAAGTGTGGACGAATCAAGTCGTCGTGGTCTTTATTAGAGTACACTTAAGAAAAGATCATTCGAGTTTTATCCGAATTCTAATTCGTTTTAATGTTTTTCAACGTTAAATGCTACAACTTCAATTCGGAGAGTTTCTTTTTGATAAAAACTGCTATAAAAGGCACACTGTGAATAAGGATTCATTGAAAATTTTACATATTTCTTCAACAAGTAGCCCGAGTGCTCAAAAAAAACTGAAGGTGAAATTGTATAAAAACATAGATAAGGTGTATAAAAACATAGAATAGAATAAAAGTATACGTATATCAACAGTATTTGTTTGGTATCTTTGAACATATTACACGAAACTAAATTTATTATTTTTTATTCAACGTATATTGTAGTTCACTAATAAATGGTTGGGTAAATTTTATAATACGATTTAGATTTATATTTTTGAGCTTTTTTATTCAATAAATACTTTTCACTAAATTGATCTCATAAGGGCCCGTCATTTTTATTTTTACAGGAAATTATGGGAAAAATACAATTTTATAATTTAAATTGAATATTCACAAAAAAAAATATCTTAAATGCATTTTATAATTTTCTAACATTTAGGTCAATATTTGGTCTTTTTTAATACAATATAATTCTATTCTCTTTAATCCAGTTGTAAACTGAAAATTTATATTTTTGGATTATATTTTACTAATAATTCAAACTAAATTGAAATTATATTATTGTGAAATGCATTTATTTGAATTTTATAATTCCATCACTTTAAGATAGCTGTTCAAAACGCCGTTCAGATTCAATATAGAAGTAAAATGTAGACTCTTAGGTATAATTGGAAACTCAATCTTAAAAACAACTTATCTAATATAATCTAAAATTTTAACTTCCATTGAAAAATTCAATCATAAAAAAACTGTATGTTTGTGAAGAAAATAAACAGCAGCATTCATAAAAAAGTGGGGGACATTATTTATATTTAACAAGATGTATACATTTTCACATAAAATAAAAATAAAATATATTAACTTTTGAAATATTTGATGTTAAAAATTGATCTACATATTTACAAATTAGTTTTGGGCATAAAAGTTATCGCTTTTTAAAATTTATTGTCAATTTTTTAAATACTTCACTGATTTATAAATTGTTCTCTCTGTACACAAATATATTTTATAAAATCTTTTAAACTTTTAAGATTTTCGTTACAGCTTTCACTACATCTTGACCAGATGGTAACGCGGCTTCTTCTAAACTTTTTGCGTATGGCATTGGTGTGTCGACGCCTGTTACTCGTATTGCAGGTGCATCTAAGTGGAAGAAAGTTTCACTTTCCATTATTCTAGCAACTATTTCAGCTCCAATACCACTTGATGGCCACCCTTGTTCACAGGTAACCAGATGATGTGTTTTTCTAATCGAATCTTCTATCGTTTTCATGTCAAGTGGACGTATGGATCGTAAATTAATTACTTCTGCTTCGATACCCTTTGCTTGTAAATCTTTAGCTGCTTCCAAACATGTTTCAGTTCCCTTTGAAAATGTTACGAGTGTCACATGCTTCCCTGATTTTTCTATTTTTGCTTTGCCTATAGGTATAATAAATTCCTTATCTAAAGCTTCATCCGAAACTGGAAACTGTACACCGTATAATAGTTCATTTTCTAAGAATACTACAGGATCAGGGTCACGAATTGCAGCTTTGAGTAAGCCACGGGCATCTTCAGAGCTGAATGGCGCCAATACTTTTAAACCAGGCACGTGTGAATACCACGCTGCAAAACACTGTGAATGTTGTGCAGCAACACCTGCAGATGCGCCATTTGGCCCTCGAAATACAATTGGAACATTAACTCGACCAGCTGACATATAAAATGTCTTTGCTGCTGAATTAATTATTTGATCAATAGCTTGCATCGCAAAATTAAATGTCATAAATTCACACACTGGTCGTAATCCGTTAAAGGCTGCTCCTACACACATTCCTGTAAAGCCAGCTTCGGTAATGGGTGTGTCAATAATTCTTTTGTCCCCTGTAATAACAAAAAATTATAATAATAAATATGTAATTGATTTTTCAAGGAAACGAAACAGAAATGAATCTGAAATTCAGTTTCCGATTAAATATTAATTAAAGTCTATCAAAACTTTAAATCGGGAAAAAATTATTTAAAAATTCTATTCATTTCGTTTTAAAAATATTCAAAATTTAGAATCAGTCTGGAAAGGATTGCATCGGAATATTTATTTTCGATTCACTGTAACAAAAAATCAACTAATTTTTAAGAAATGAAATAAAATTCTTTGCTTTTGATTAAATCTTAGTCAAAATATGTCAACATTTTGAATCGGTAAAAAGTTATTTAAAATTTCTATTCATGTCCTTTTAAAATGATTAAAAATTTTGAATCTGCCTGGAAAGAATTGAATCGGAATATTTATTTCCGATTCACTGAATCAAAAAATCTATTAATTTTTAACAATTGTAATCAAATTTTTCGCTTTTGATTACTAAAACAATAATCTTTATATTTTCTACATCTACGTAAAAATAAATCAAATTAATTTAATAAACTTAAACGAAATTTATGAATTTTCTAGTTAAAAATTCATTGAGTTTGATCGATCACCTTTAAACACTATGACCAAATATGACTCTCATTCCCAATACAACTAGAGATCAGGTTTTTAATCGAAACAAAAATTATTATACGTAGTTAAAAATTTATAAGTATTTAAACTGTCATTTACACCTCTAGAAAATGTTGCATTATTCAGAGAATTTTACTCAATTTTTTTTTGTTATTCTAATAAAAAGAATCATTAAATAACAAATACAAAACCCATTTCGTATGATAATCCATAAAACGTAGTTAATAATGTTCAACAAATATTAAATCGAATGACAATTTTTAGGCTGTTTGATATTTTAAATTCCGCTTTATCGAGCATCGATCAAAATTATTTTTGTATTGATTGTTCCATATTTTCCGATTTGAAAAACAAAATAACGGATATTCATAAAGCTTATCCGCATTATCATAAAATTTCCAGTGAAGTTCGCTCTTAAAAATATTCAATAAGAAAAACGTTATAAAGTTCGATTAAATCGCAACATTATACCTAGTGAAGCAAGTATGAATGGCATGGGTTCAAGGAAACCGAGCGATTTGTTGAAGTTATTTCTTTATCGATTCTAATTATTAAGAGTTATCAATTACAAGGTATGCACTATCTGAAAAATGTTAATATTTATATAGTGTTACCGGTTTTACTAAGCCCCATACTGAATGACAGTATAAAAGCACACACAATTTCATCTTTAATTTTTGATATTCTAAAATAAAGAATCTGAAAAAATTTTAGTTGGATTTTAATTTAAGAATCGGTAAATAAATAGATTTAAAATCCCTATATAATTCTTTTAAGTTAGGATAATATTTAACACACAAAAAATAGGTACGTTTTTATAAACTATCAGTTTTAAAAGAAATTTATATCCAAAAAATTCATTAGTAAAGAATTTTAAGTGATTGTTAAAACATTTTTGAGTTTAACGTTTATGGTGTAAAAATACATGCAGAGGGTATTTAAAATTAAAGACTATAATTTCTTTTTAATTTTAGTTTGATTAAAGGGAAACCTACCGTATTTTTTTAGTAGACCTCGGGTAATTTTATAAGCACCATCATATTGAGCAACTTCTTCTCCCATAATAAAAACTCGTTCATCTCGTGCTAATTCCTCATCTAACGCACTATTAAGGGCATCTCGAACTGTCATCTGTTTTGATCCTAAAATTCGTGTCGTTGAGAAAAATCGTTTACTAAACCCTTTACTGACCTTCATTAAAACCGAAGTTTGTGAAATTGGTGCCATGTTTATTCAAAAATACTGAAAACACATTAAATAAATATAAATTCTAATAAAAAAATGAACTAAAACCACTCACCAAGGTGATTAGAGGTCGTTCGAATGAGCACGGTGCAGCCTACAACAGACACTAGTAATTCCAAGTTAACCAACTCTGTTGATTGCTAATTACTGATTTATATTATGAAGTTAGCTAATATTGAATTTTGACACATTATTCACTGTGGAAGGGGTAAATAAGATAACATTTTATTCAAATGTATGAGAAAATTATTTGAATTTAATCATAATTCTGGAATTCTATGTAAATAGAATCCAAAAATTTCAATGGGGTTAAAAAATGATTGACAACTACATGTAACAATTTATGTATAAAACAAATGCAAATATTTTACAAGAGTGAAATATTTTTCATTGTTTTCAATAATAAATAAAATTTGTTCTTATATTATGTTTTGATTTATTCACTCGAAGATTCAGGTTCGAATTCGGATGTAATAAGTGTTGAAGTTTCTGTGGTTGATTCTTCTGTATCTTCCCCTGTATCTGTTACTGTAATATTTTCCGTAGAATTGGTTATATCCACTTCCATGACCGTAGTATTTGTAGGAGTATAAGTAGTTCTTTCATTTGAAGTGGAATAAGATCTACAATCTTCACCACTCAAATTATTCACTACATGTTTAATAAAATCGGCTCCTAACCATATAAAGAATATTATTGCTAATGTGAAACAGGCTATATGAAAACCAATTTTATAATATTTTTTGAATTGTGTTGAATTTATATTGTACTTTCGTTTTTTATCGCATTTTGTTGGCATAATTATTTCGAAAAAATGGCTTCAATTTCTTCAAAAGAAAATCCTCAATTACAGCAAATTGATTTAACTAAATTAAATCTACAACAACTGACACAATTAAAACAACAACTAGATCAGGTAAAATGTGCTTTTAATTATAAGGTTATGTTATATCTTAATAATAATTCTTTTATTTAGGAGTTAACTATGTTTCAAGAATCATTACAAACATTAAAAATGGCACAATCAAAATTTCAAGATTCTGGTGAAAGTTTAGAAAAGATTGTACCAGAATTAGAGGGCAAACCAATATTGGTTCCATTAACGGGTTCTGTATCCTTTTCTTTAATTACTAAACGAGATATTTCATAGAATGTATTGTATTGATAAAATAAAGCGGCATACCGTATGTTTTTGCCAGATAAAAAAGAAATAACTAAAATCAGGTTAGTTTAACACAACTTTGATATTA
Organism: Chrysopa pallens; assembly: GCA_020423425.1. NCBI lineage: Eukaryota > Metazoa > Arthropoda > Insecta > Neuroptera > Chrysopidae > Chrysopa > Chrysopa pallens. Next base: position 72,883,374 of record CM035592.1, read on the forward strand.
AACACTGCCTGGGTACGTAATACTGACAAAATAGTCTTAATTTTGAATCTCCAGTCTACTCCTACTAAAGAATTAATTATTGAAAACTAGTAAAAATTATTTTCTTTCACAACGTTTTATTTTTGCTCCCAAAACAACTGAAAAATTATTTATGATTTATGTTACTACTAAAGTTTCCCATTGAGTAATACATTATTAATAATAACAAGGGATTCAAATATAAAAATGGGATTACGAAAACAATGGAATTGTCAGCAATTAGTAGAAATGCAGGCACCTATTTTAAACGTTTGTTGGTATTTTCCGTTTAATAGTTATTTATTGATAAAATGCTCTAACAACAAAAGATTTCTTTGAAAAAAATTTTGTCAACAAAAACAATTCACAAAATTTCCGAAACATGTAATAAAATTTTTCAGTAGCCTCCAGTTAAATTGTAGATACTATTTTTATGTGTATATATTTTTTGATAAAATATGAATGGAAAAAATATAAACTTGTGCTTGAGTTAGTTGATGTCTCAAAACTTTTAACAGGGCCTTTTTTCAAATTAATTATTCATTATATCTATATTTTGATTCTACATTATGCAGTTAGTATTGATGAAATGATTGTGATTACTACCATCTAAATAATTAAACTAATGTGGCAAAGGGTTTCTTTTTTCTTAATTCCAATGCAACTTTGTTTTATCCAATAGTACAGCAGAATATTTTAGAAAATTTAACTGCAGGAAAACTAAGAAAATGCCTTTTGAAACTGTTTCCATAGTATACTAAGACTTAGCCAAGAAAATATCTCAGGAGTAGAAAAATTCGTCTCTGCATTTGATGATTTTTACATCATTTTTTTTTTTTTTTTAATTGGTGTAAATTTACTTTTGATAGAAATTAAAAAGTTTTGTAATTTTACCGAGTTCCATGGTCATATTTCGTCGTCCAGGAAATTTTAATTATACTATGCAATGTGAAAATGCTGTAAAAGCGTTTTATATCACAAATAGCTACTTTACGGAAAAATATATTTTTTCTGTTAATGGATTATTTGTTAGCCTCTGAAACCGTGCACTTAATTTTGCACCTCCTTAATGTTATACTTAGATTAAAAACAAGTTTTGATTACGATGAGGCATCAAAAAATGTACATTTGAGATTTCTCAGGCATGGATTGCAGTTATTTTTCAAATTTTTTTTTTGGGTATTTTATTCACAATACATCCCCGGTTTTTATAGTCAGATTGTGCATAGAAAATTGTAAAACATTTGAATAAATATTTTCAATACTATTTGGTGTGAAAAAAATGCTTACATAATTTAATATTCGATCCTTAACTTACTAATAGATGTACGTACCTGGCGTGATAGCAGATGCCAACAAAGCAATAGTGGATATAGGAACTGGTTACTATGCACAAAAGGTTTAATTTAATTGTAATTTCATTTCTTTATTTATAAATAAATATATCATTTTTAGGATATTGATGGTGCTAAGGATTATTTCAAAAGAAAAGTAAAATTTGTTACGGAACAAATGGAAAAAATTCAGGCCATGGGTATTGAAAAAAGTCGAATTCGTGATACTATTTTAGAAGTAATGGAATTAAAAATTCAGCAACAAGCACCGAAACCAGCTGCTCCTACAAAAGCATAATCTTATAAATTAATAATTTATTAGCATTTATAAAATGAAAGTTAACTTTTCAAATCGATATAAAGATCTTTATTTATTTTTAACGTGACGTTAAATTATGTATTTAGGTATAACCTTTTATTTGCTCGATTTACCCTAGTTTATTGAACTATTAATGCATATTAATATATTTTAATTGCGAAAACGCTAGCTTTATTGAATTATGTATGATTTTTGCTTTTTTAAAATACAACAGCCAAATTATTCGCAATATCTTGATCAATATTGTCGGTTTTTTTTTTATGTTGAATGCAAATAAAATAATTTTTCATGATTAGTTTTTTTTTTTTTTTTTTAGTATTTTATACTTGCGTTCCTTTGTCAGCTGATAAATGCCAGCACAAGCTGGTAGATTTTGCGAAAAGGATCTCCACCTAAATGTCGTTTTACATAGTCGGTTAGTTTTACGCAATCTCATTCAAGCAATTTTTGACATTTAAGTAGATGCCAAAAATAATACATTTCATTGATTGTATATAAGTCGGTATATCCTATAGCTACTCCATAGGGATCATATTAAATTTAGGTGTAGCCTACAAAGTGAGAAAGAAAACTTTTTTTTCTATGATATCCGACACAAAAATATGATAAAAATTCACAGGCTTGCTCGAAAATTGGTATTCTTCATTTTCATCTTATTTTACCTTGTATCATTATTAATCGTCAAATCGAGGAGCCACAGATATCGTAATCTCCCCAATTAAATTATTGAAGAAAACCAAAGAATAATAAACATTTTACACCAATATCACTTATAGAAAATATAGAACATTTACAAAATTTTCTTACAAGTAGCCACATCTGTGGTGAAACGGAGCTAATAATAATATTATACAGGTGCATAAATTTTTAGCACAGCATAAAATAAGGGGCTCAAGCGCATAAAGACAGCATAATTCGGGAAAAGTAGCACAATCTGGTGACCTTGGCATCATTGTAATAAAGGAATCCTAAAATAAATATTTGGTGGTTCAAAAATCGAAAACAAAGTTTTAGGTAGTATTAAATTTTGGCACTCAATTAAGTTGAGTTTTACGTGTAAAAACACCTTAATTCTATGTTACAAAAGTTATAACATAACTATAGAAATGTGTATACCCTCTATACTACTTAAATCCCATTCTCCTGATTATAGACTGATGCAATTTTATACAATTGAGTTTGTTTTATATTAAAATTAAGGTAAAAAACATAAAATTTAATTTTTCAAACGAATTTACTCCAAAGAAAAACAAACCCTCAAAAATTATCTCTATGTAAAACTCTTAAACTCTCTTCTACCGGTTGAGTAATTCTGTCATTTAAAATCCACCGTTTTATTTTTTTATTAATAGAGATTGATAACTGTGTGATAAGTACACTCTTTAATGTAATATACATTGCATTTTTTTTCAATTTTCGCGCACAAATAATTATACAAATGTTATGAAAGCTATACACAATATTGAAATGAAAACGGAGGGCGAGTTGAAGAGTTTTTACCGAAAAAAAGATTCTAAAGTAAAAATCAAAATTTTATTTAAATTTAAAAATAAAAACTTCGACGCGCCCACCGTTTTCATATAAGTATTGAACACACCAAATTTCATAATATTTGGATAATTATTTTTTTATTTATGCGTGAAAATTCAAAGAAAATACAATGTATATTATATTAAAGAGGAGATACCAACTTACAAGCTTTACAATTTTTACATATACTGTCTTTGGTGTTGATTTCGTTTGGAAAATGGAATATTATAAATTTGACTTTATTGAAAAAAGAAAACAGAATTAAATAGAAAGTTTCCACCAGTTAAAAATATTGGTATTTTGGAAAATCAAAATACAAACTAAAATAATGACGCTAATAAAACCTTCCTATTCAATGCTAAAGAAATTAAATAGAAAATCAATAAGAAATGAAATTTCCTATTCAGAATTTTGAATAGGAAATCATTTTCTATTTAATCCTATTCAAATTTTGAAGAAGATTACACAGGAAATCATTTTTCCAATGAAATTACTTATTCAATCCCATTGATTTCCTGTTCAATTTCTATAGGATTGAAGACGGCTTTTGTATCAGAGGGTGTAATAATTATTTTTAAATTTGATTAAGACAGAATATAAAAAAATGAAAACTTCCCAAATGAAAAAAACCGCACTAGTCTATCATTAAAGAATTGGTCTTAATAATAGATATTTTTTAAGGATTTACTCATTTTTTCCGGTTTTATATTAAATAAATTAATTCTTTTGGTAAAAAAAGTACAACTATTGTAAGGGTACTTTCCTTTCAGAGGATATGATGCAATCGTGTAAAGAAGCAAACTCAACAGTTTCTTCCAGTTTAATTTAATTTTTACATCTTGGCCCGATTATTAAGAGAGTATCTAAATTTTTATGAGAAACCTACCGATGGTCAATTCACCTTAAACTATATAAATATTAAAAGTACATAAAACTTTATTCGAATGTTTATTGGCAAAACTTTAAATTACAGTTTGATCAACAATAATAATAATTAAAATGTATTAATTATTATAAGACAATAATTATTTTATACACATGTACGCAATGACTTAATGAAAAAATACAATTTAATGGTATAATACTGTACTAAATGAGACCGTATATATATATATATATATATATATATATTTATATATATATATATATATATATATATAAATATATATATATATATATATATTTTTTTTTTTTTTTTTTTGTCTAATTTATTCAAAATTAGTATGATTTTACACAATTTCTTATTTATTTTATTTGATATCATTTGAACAATTATTTGTTTGGAAGCATATTTGTTGTTTGTTCAATTAATTTGTATCTTTATTTTCATCAAATACATTTATTATCATTCTTAAATAATAACTAATATTTATATATTACTATACATTACATTTATTGGCACTGTTTTTTTTTTATAAAGTTATTTACATTAATTTTTTTTTATCTAGATTAAAAACAACAAAAAAGTACAAACAATAAGAACTAACAATAGAACTCGATGAAAATTTGTTTGTCGTTAGTTGATAAACACTAACATTTCAAAGTTGCTTCTATGCGAAATTGATAATTTTGGAAATGGAAAATGAAAAGTTCATGAGTATGTATTGTTTCTTACTTTTTAAACAATTTTCAATTCGTTTTTCATTCCAAAAATTTAATTTTTCAAATAAAATTGAAAAATAAAAGTTGACGGCGACAACTTACATTCAACAAATCCATTAAAAATCTTGGAGTATTTGTAGTATGTTCCTAAGGTTTGATTAGTTTAGACAAAAATTTTAATTACATTTTTCGCATTTAATTTAATAACTCAAAAACTGCCTTAGAAATGATAAAAATATAGGTACAGGTACAATCATTTAGATCTTTTGACAGTTTATCATGTATTTATTTCTAGTTTTCATGGATGGCAAATAAAACTAATATTACGTTAACAGAATACTGAAAAATACAGGAATCATTTTCTGAGAAGCTTTAAAACAAAAAATCTTGAAAACTAAAAAATGTAAGATGAAAAAGTCGTACAGAGCATTGGCAATATGTCAATGTGAAGAAAATGATGAAATGTACATTTTTCATCATATAACAGGAGCGGCGATATTTGAGAGCTAAGATTTAGTGGAAGTACTCAGCAGAGTACAAGATAGCTTCCATATCTTGATTTTATGCGCTCGACTTAATCCGAAAATTTCCTTTTGGGCTCCCCTACTACTATAAACAAATTTTCATCATAGTGAAAAATCTTATTGAGCTCTAATTGAAGTTTCTTTCAATTGTTTGTACTTTAATATTTCTACATACTAATTCTCTTATTCAATAACAATTCGGTACGTATTTTAAAAAACATTTATATCTTATTGAACACTAAATTAATCGTATTTCTTAAATAAATGGCTTTAATTGTGACAAATATTTCTATTAGAAATATTAAATTTTTTCCAATAGTTATTAACACTGTTTACAGTAGAACGTATTCATTAAGATTATTGAACAGAATATGGCTGTATTGTCTTAATAACAAGTATGTAATTATTATTTTTGGAAAACACTCCGAGCTTTTTACTTTTATATTCTGAAAAATCATTGTAATAAAAGTATATAGATTAAAATATATAATTAAACTTCGTAATTGATAAAAAAATATTCTTAACACCCTCACCCAAATTAAACAATAAAATTTTTTTCTATTCAAACATTTTTTTTTTTTTTAATTAATTGTAAAATAGTATTTCAAGTACTCCAAATATGCACACGATTGTGTAACCTGTATTGGATCATATTTTCGCTGAGGGTCGAATGTAAATTCTATCTGAGTGGTATAATGTATAATTGAAAATGAGAATAACAATGAAATGATTTTTTTCTCGAGACAAGTAAAAAATCTTGTTTTTAAATGTTAATTATCAACAAGCAATTAAAAATAATCAGTCGCAGTGTACTACGTGACAAAATATTACAAATTTTAATTGACATGCATCTTATTAAGAGTAAAATTTTAAACGGTTTATTAAAAAATAAAAAAAGGCGTTTAGCCTTCCTGTCTTAAAAATCATTATTTGTTTTATTATATATAAGCAAATAATAATTAAGATTGACACTAATAAAAATTTAATATCCTACAATTTATGTTGGCTAATCCCATTAGTTTTGAGGCATTAATATAAAAAAGGAATCGAACAATAGCAAAATTATAATTATGTCTACATTCACGTATAGTAATTTTATGAACTGTAGACATTTTTCGCCAATTTTGTGCCATTCTAAATTTCATATCATTTGCATAATTCCCTTTTGTTATTTCTGCGCGAAATTTGAAAAAATACAATCCATGTTACGTTAAAATTGTTTTTATTATATAGGTCTCAGTTTTTGCCGATATTTTAGTTTACTATGCTTTAAAACGTTTCAAACTTTAAAAAGTTGATTTCCTAAGAAAAAGTTACAAAAAAATATTTTGGCAAAATAAGCAGGATTTCTTGCCATAAAATTACATTAAAATTTAAAACTTATTTTATTACTGTAAAATTACTGTCTGCTATTTTGGTGACGTAATACTGTTATGTAATATTGAGAGTAGTGGAACTTGTAACACATTGAGAACCAAACATAACCTAGCACTACAATTATTTTTATTACTAATTAACTGTTTTGATTTAACTGACAGATGACAACTAACTACAAACATGATGTCATTTCATGGCAGCCTAGTGTTTAGGTCTCGAGATATAAATATTAAAATAAATATTATTTAATCACTTTTAATTAACATAACAATAATGTGATTTTATGACTTAAATTCAGATATATTTCTACACAAATTTTAATTTTTATCAAATTTGATAGTTTATTTTTCACTATCGAATGTACCCTCTCCCCCTTAAGGCTAAATAAAACATACAAAGACAATGTTTGCAATATAATGAATATATTTTCGCGCAAAAATAAAAAATATTAATTACTCAAATTTTATGAAATTATTATTTTATGCAATATTGATATGAAAGTTGAGGGCGTGTCAAATAGTTTTTTCCAAAAAAAATTTCTAAAGTAAAAATCAAAATTTTTATTTAGAAATGTTTTTAAACAAAAAACTCTTTCATATACCCTCCATTTTCATGCCATGCCAAATTTCATAACATTTGGATAATTTCTTATTTAAGTTATTTGTACGTGAAAATTTAAACAAATACAATTTATATTACATTATAGTATAATAGAAATTAACATTTTTTTAAAATCTGATTCTTCCTTTTATCGAGCCTTAAAGTGTAAATATTACGATAAATCATAATTAGGTAGGTGAGTTATATTTTTATGAATATTTTTTTACACAATACAATAATAATATCTAATAATTAACTTTTTTAATTTATATCGTAGATTTATAAATTACGTAATCTTTTTTTTTTTAATCACATTTTATAAAAATTCTATTTTGAAAATATATCATTAACTTAGTATACATAATAAATAACATTTATTACAAAATTTCGTCAAATATTTTACTTCATCTAAAATTTATTGTTTATAAATAATATAATAATTATTAATTCTATTTAATTGTAATTAAAAACTAAATTATATTAGGACGATGGTAAAATTGACACTAAAATACTTATTTAATTCAGTTTATTGACTTTGTATATAATAAATTTCATAACTATCTACTGATTCACAGTCTTATTGTAATTTATCGTTTGTGGCAAATTGTCTGATACTCTTCAAAATTATTACTTTGTTAACAATTTTTGTCTTCATATTTTAATTATTTTGTAATTTTACATTTTAAAAGAGCACAGCAAAAAAACTTTTAAAGAATATAAAAAAATTTATTAATATGTTCAGCATGTGTTATTTAACAGAACTGGATATTGCTGGTCCAGCGTTATTTGTTTGTTCATTATAATCGTAATCATCTTCGGCGGGGTCATAATATTCATCGGGATCTTCAGCACTTTCTGTTTCTTCTCCACCAATTTCACCGGCTATACTTGGTTGAGTTGTAACATCCTAGTTTAAAATTAAAAAAAAAAATTAAAATCTTTTAAAATTAAGATGCAGCCTAAATAATGAGGAAAACTTATTATCATTAAAAACAAAACCAATTTTTCAATTTGTTTAAATAAAAAGTAAAAATCGTTACATTAACTTCGATGATAATAAATAAAGCGCACAAATGAACTTTCAAGAAAAGAAAAATTATTAATTTTGATAATAAAATGTCCGTAAATTTAATATGATAATTCAAAGAAGCATACTTCGTACATTTGGGGACTAGCTCAAAATGATGAAACTTGCCTCTGTTCATTTATCAATATTTATTGTACATACAAACTTATTGACACAAGCTGTTCGAAAACGAAATTTAATTTTGAAGAGCAAAACCGCTACGATATACCAGATATACTACAAATCCGGACTTGAGTGCATTGACTAAAGGCATGACTTCAGATTTCGATATAATTCGTTTTAGCGTTAATTTTAGTTTATGCTTGACAATATATAACTTTCTTTACCTTTGGTGGACGCCATCCACAACCTGGAAGAGGTAAGCCATCCGGACCTAATGGACAAGGTGCATCTAATCCTGGAACCCCTTGATCGCCTTTGTCTCCTTTATCACCTTTGCGTCCACGTTTGCCAATTGGTCCCTTGAAAAGATAAAAAATTATACAAAAATTTCGATTTAAGCTTGGAATAAAGAATCTCATTTTCAGTTTATATGCGTCTAAGATATAGATTCGTTTTTATTTTCTCAACATCGTCTTCATGTGGCATTGATTGGAAGCAAAATCTGCAACGGCTGCAGATATATAACAATGCCAACAGAAAATGAGTCATGTGATTTCAAAGAAGTATTATTTTTGAAATAAGTGATATTTGTAAATTTACAAACGCTGTATTTGAGTTAAGAATACAATCTGATAGCGTGCGATAATAATTCATTCTCCTTCTTTCGGTGCATTAGCGTTTAATAGCCAAGCAATATGCTCAGCTTTTTTTATAGCGCAAGCAAAAAGCTTCAATACAAAAAATGGAATGCAATTAATATTAAAATAAATGCACGAATGCAACTTGATAGAAACAAATATTTTTGGAGAATTACTAAAATTTATTCCCTTAAATTGCTAAAAATAATAAATTATTTGTTCAGTAATACCTCAATTAACGCGAAGCTAAAGTTTTATTTGCTATTTGATTAATGAATTTTTTTTAATACTGCAAATATTGTTAATTTTAAAATTTTATTGATACTAATTGAAACAGACAGACTTGAAATTTGGTAACGTTTTTACCATCTATAAAAAATATCACATCCTAAAAATTCAGTAAATAACTATTATACAATTGCGATAAAATGAATAATACTTACAGCATCTCCTTTATATCCTTTATCACCTTTTGGTCCCTGAAATAATTATTTAAACTTTTAATTTAATTAAAAAAATTTATTTGTATATACATGCTAGTGAATGCTTTTAATTATTGAGGAAGAGGATAGGATCTTATGAATTATGAAAACAGTGCAGCATTTGAAGGTGAATGAAAAACATAAAAAATAAAAGTGATACCTCTTGACCAGGAATACCATCCGTGCCCTAAAATTAATGGAATATGGTTAGTATGTTTGTATTAGCAAAAACAAATTAATTTGCAAATATTACTAATTAAAAAATTGTCAAATTTTAGCAAAATAAAAAATAGAATTTACATGTAAATGAATGCTAATTCGATTATGAATTTATGAGTGCCGTTATTTGCTATAAATAATGAATTAGAATGATTCAAATTTGATTGTTTCTCAGTAAATAGCGCTTTTTCAAGCATTAAAGAAATTTTCTACTGACTCAGTCAGGGTTCATTTAAACATTAATTGAATTAGCTTTTATAAATTTATTTTTAAATCCTGTGTTTTATATATTTGTCTTTGTTTCTTAGATTGTTTTAATGTCGGATTTAAAATATATTAGATTAGGACATAATATGACGTATTTACTTTTCTAAATTATTATAGAATAAAACCTCAAAGACAATTCCTTTATCTGAAATGTGTTAAAATTGCTATAAATAGTGATCCGCTTAGAACTTAGCTAAACGACAGTTCATATCCATTTGGATTCACATTGTATTATTCATGTTTATTTTGTCACAGGATAATATATATTTGGATCCAATTAATGTTAAAATCACTAATCCCAAAACGACTGTATGGCGTAGCTTATATTAACGGGCAAGTTTATATTAATTGTGTAAAAAAAAGTACTTACTGGTAATCCAGGATCACCCCTTTCACCTTTACTTCCTGGTTCCCCTTGAGCACCCTTTAAAAATTTCAATAAAATTAAAGAACATTCAAAACAATTTTAAAAATTATTATTGAATAAGAATTTTACCTTCATTCCATCGAGACCAGGTGGACCCTGTGAAGGAGAGAAATAAAACTAAATAAGACATATTTAAAATGAATTAGATTGAAACATTTATCAATCTAATTGTTAAAAAAGAAAAATAAATAAAATAAAAATAAATCAAAATTTAAAAAAACTAAAAAATAATGCATAAAATCCTTATCCACCATTCATAAAAAATAATGCACAGAATAAAAAGGATGTGCTTCAGTTGTATAAATTTTATTTCTTTGAAAGCATTCTTTGCAAGCAATATAATTCTGGTAAATAATCTTCTTTTTTTATTCGAAAATTTATGATAAAATGATCAAACCATTTCAAATCGACAAATGATAGCCGATGACAAAAATTATTTTTAAAATATGATTTTATATAAAATATATAATACCCTGTTTAGCAAAAGGGAATTTAAAATAAGAAATTATTTATTTTTAGATGTTTAATTTCTAGAAAGGCCTGTTTTTTAATGATTGGAAATTTGCGATTTTGTAAAATTTATGATAAACTCTTTAGTCTTAAAAATGATAATTTGGTTTTGAAACTAAAGCCATTTGAAAGATCGTTAAACAGGCTAATTGAAAATATTATATATGCACAAACGATAAGTGCCTACTACCTGCTGGGTATTTAACTATTCTAAATATACAAACGAAAAAAATCGAAAGAATGTAATAGCATCTAAATAAATAAACCTTTCAAAGCATTAACTATCTCAAGTGTAAATGAGTGCTAGTTTTTTAACCACATTAATAATACATTTGTATGCAAGGAAATTTTAAGAAAATAAATTTTTGATCGGCATTTTCATCAAAAATTTATCGATTTGAAATAGATTAACTCATAACTCATTGAAAACAGTAAAGTAAATAAATATGAAGGAGATAAAGGAAAATGGAAATAAAACATATGAAATCAAAATGCAGGAGACAGCCCACAGCCGAATGAATAAATTAAATCAAATAAAGAAATGAATATAGATGAATTTGAGAAAATAAAATGAGACTAAAATCGAGCAATCATCAAAAAACACTGATTTTTTTTGTTTTCATATACATATCATGCATACACATTTATTTGTTTTTCCAAAAAATCATCGTCTTAAATACACCAAAATTTAAATAATTTTTAAACATAGCAATAATAATATTCGTTTTTTTTTTTTACATCTTATAACATAAATTTTTAATATTATTTATATATAAGTAATAATATTAGCTATAAAAATTTTTTTTTTATTTTTTGATTATTTTTTAAGATAATTTACAGACGTTAACTAAATATTAATTACATTTTCCTAATATTAAAAAAATATTAAATGTATGTTTAATATAAATACTTATGTACACAATTTTCAATCCCTACAAGAACACTTCACATGATCATCAATTTAGAGAAATTATTTAATTTATATTAAAAATACATTAAATATTATAATTATACATTTTTTTTCGGCTTACTTAAATCTATGTTTTTTTTTCTGTATAAATGTACTTATTATCATCAGTCGATCGGACGTTTTTTATTTTAAATTATACTTTACAATCATTGGTTGGAATATTATTCTTGGGTGATGAATTTATTACAGAATATCTATCATTTTATGAATAAAATAAAATAGTGTTAAAAGATTTCTTTGTGATAAAATTGTTGAATTAGCTTGACAAATTAAATTTCTTTAATATTTTCAAATTTCAACTTTTTGTCATAAATAATATTCATACTCATCATAAAAATTATTTTAAAAGCTATAATATGTTTACAATTAAATTAAAATTAAGCTAAATTAAAAAACGTTTTACAGAACAAAGTGTGCCAAGTTTGTGAATTACTAATGATATACATATATGTATATATATATATATATATATATATATATATATATATATATATATATATATATATATATATATATATATATATATATATATATATATATATATATATATATATATATATATATATATATATAAATATATATATATCATTACTAAGTCACAAACTTGGCACACTTTGTTCTGTAAAACGTTTGTAATCTGTGTATATGTTCATAATAAATATATGTATATATATATATAAATTTTTATATTGAATATGTGTCCCACGGTGTAGTACAACGTTTATATTAAATTAATATTTTTTGAATCTTATTCCTGTACACTTAATTGTTGTATATTGTTTTTAAGAAAATATTATTGTTGATATTCAATATTATTTATGATAATTATCTTTCAAATAAAAATTCAATTGATTTTTGGCAAAAATTTTTCAAGGGTATATTTAACAAGTTTTATTCATCCTAGTGCAAACAACGTACTGTATATACTTTTGGGATGAAATGTATCGTCTTCTTTATGCTTTTATGAGTTAACAGCGATTAGAAAATATAGAAATAATTTGTTTACGAAGTTCATTACTGCGTAAGCAGATCAGTTCAACTGATATTATTTCATTTTTAACTAAATAAAACTCATTTTTAATAACAAGGATGTTTTTATAACATATTTTCATAAAATTTCTAAATCCTAAGACAAAAGGTTAAATAATAAAGAGTTGTAAACAAGATGATTAGATACTATGTTTTTGCTTTTTCTTTACAGTTATACTCTTGCAGGCAAGTTTGCAGGGGCTCAAAACTTATTGAATGTTTTAATTTCTAAAAAATTGATTTTAAACATGTTGGATGAACAATTATAACTCCATTGTTTGCTTACTGTATAATTCAAAACAATATCAAATCAATGACTGTTTTACAAAATTTTAAATTCGAATTTTTTCTATGACTTGGAGTTATTCAAAAGATATTAAATTTCGACACTTTCGCTTAATAACGTGGAAAATAATATTATCGTACTAATATCGTTTATCCAGGCGAAGTAAAATACAATTTTATTAAGCGATTTATCAACACTTGTTAGAAGCATACAATTTTCCAGCCCAAATAACTCAAAAAATACTTATCCAAATGTTATGAAATTTGGTATGCACATGTAGAAACCTAGTACATGTCGAAGAATTACTTATAAAAAAAACATTTCTAAATATAAAATCAAATTTTGATTTTAATCTTAGAAACTTTTATCGGGAAATACTTTTCGATAAATACTAGAATTTCATACCAATATTGTGCATATCAGATTTCATAACATTTGGATAAGTATCTTGAGTTATTTCTGTTGTAAAATATAATGTGTAATTCTTGTTACTTCGAAGCACACTCCTTTATGTCAGGACAACAACTGTTGACAAACCGCCTTTATATCTTTTACGTAGGTTCAAATTATGAATTTTACGTCAAATTTTTAGCCAACGAAAAGTATATAGGTGAACGAGCTTCCGTAACAAGAAGGCACCTGGTCGATTTAAGGGATTGCTTTATTTAAAAAGATAATATACATACAGTAGAAAGACATGCCGTATTACTTTATGTTACGTCACTAAACAATCATTTTTGGAATCGTTTCATAACTCATTAGTTTAAAGATAATTTCAACATCAACTGAAAGCTAATTTATTCTCATTTTAGGAAAAAAATAGTTGCCAAGCTGAAAATTGGTAGAAAATCCAGCAGCCTACTTTAAAAACGAAAAATACAGTGACGGGAAGTTAACACCCAACAACGAACTAATAGTTCTATGACATGTTTCTCTTCTATAATACATATATACAATTTTTTCGAATAAAGTTATCCCTTCAAATGATCAGATGTCTATAAGAGAGATGTTATTAACATAAAGGTGTGTTTCTAGCAATCTGTTGAGTTAAATTACATGTAATATGCATTGTATTTCTTTCTCGCCCAAATAACACAAAAATATTTATCCAAATGTTTTGAAATTTGGTATGCCCAATATAGTCATAAAAGCGGATGGCTTATCGAAGAGTTTTTCGCGAAAAAATATTTCTAAGTATAAAAATTTCTAAGGTAAAAATCAAAATTCAATTTTATAATTAAAAATGTTTTTTCAAGCAAAAATCTTCGATAAGCCCTCCGTTTTCATGTCAAAATTGCGCATTCCAAATTTCAAAACATTTGGATAAGTATTTTTTTAGTTATTTGGGTGCGAAAATTAAAACTCACAGTTATGTCACATTTTTTTATAGTAAAATGTGTAAATTACTCATTATTTTGCTTTCAAAATTATCAACACTTTATTTGTAAAAAGTGTATACAAATATATTCCATGGATTTCGAATCATTTAATTACTGCAAATTATCATTATGGATTTCGAATCATTTAATTACTGTAAATTATTATTAGATATTTCAAAATTTTACATACAATAAAATAATTATAAATAATGATGCATTTTCATGTATGGTACGTCTTTATGGAAATAATTAGAATTTTTTTCGCATCAATAACGCAGTAATACCTTAAGTAGTTTATTCTGATTTTATTTTTTTTTCGTCATCTGTTTCTGAAAATTTTTTTTTCTTTTATATTTTCTTAAATAATGTGTATTTGGGACATTTTCTTTATATTGAAATTAAAATATACACAGTATTAAGAAAAACTATACAAAATTAGGCTCACCCAAGTTAAGAAGAATATTTTTTTTTATTAAAGAAAAACAGGTATTTATACACAGATATTAAATTCAATATTTATATAATTTTATTGAATTGTGTAAGTAGGGTATATAGATAATAAGAATATTAATTTGTTATGGATTATATTTTTATATACAATCATTAAAGTTAATTAATTAGTAAGTAGATAGTACTTGGATTGTTAAATCAATTGAAATTATCTAGTTAAAATAAAAGCAATAATAATAAATAAATTTTAGTTAAGTTTGTCCATTTTATACCTATTCATACCATACAGTAAAATTGACTAACAAAAGTTTAAGCGGTGATAAATAACATATAATACTAAATTATATTTTGATGTAACATTATTTCATAACAAGGATATTCCGTAAAATTACTTCAATATTCAATTACTACAATTTTTTTTCAAGGCAGTATAATATGACCTTCAATATTTTTTTTGTGTGTAATATTTGTCTTTTCTAAAATTAAAATGAAAAGATAAAGTTAAGTTTGTTTGGATGTAAGAAATATTCTCTAAAACTACTCATCCGATTTTCAAAAATTGTTTTGATAATGTCGGCTGGAAAAAGCTATTTTTAATTGTAGATTCATATTCATTTTTCGTACCGGATAAAAGAAGATTGAATTATATGATATACCTAAAGTTGAATAGTATTTGTTAGTCCACTGATCACGTTTCTATTCTTTTGGTGTAAACATATTATATTATAACTATATAATAATGTACTGTGCCATAATCAGAGCCGGATTTAACATTAGCGCCGCCCCTGGGTACTAAGCAAAACGCCGCCCCATTACCGAAATTTTACTTAAAATGTGTCAAGTTTCTATATAATACCATTTCAGCAATCGACTGAAACCTTATAGAATATTTTAGAACGCTCCAAATCCCAATTCGAAACATCTAACCAGTTAAATGGTATGTGGGGCTCACATGCATACCTCATATGAAAATGGTTAGAAATGGTTTAAAACGTCGATATCTGGTGACAACCTCTTTCATCCAAATTGGATGGAAATGAATAGGGAAAGTTAAAAATTATAAATTGAAATAATTTTTAAATAACTATTTATCACTGAATCTTTTTCACAATTTTGTTGATGAAACTATACTATTTTTGTGGCCACAGTTACAAATACTATTGTGAATATCGCCACTTTCCAAATTTTAAAAAGAAATGTTTATAGATTTGATTTTGTTTACACATTATTATCTTTGTATCTCAAAAATATAATCTCAACTTTGGATCAATTTGTATGACGAGTTGATAAAATGGATCTCGGTTATTTGAATATTGGTATAGTAGTGAATCTTGATCCATGCATTTTGATCAGATATGCACACACGTACGTAAGAATATTTATATTAGGTATTTGATTAATCCTAAATTTGTGTATTCTACTATTTGTATATTTGTTTTCCAATAAATTTAGCCAATTTTACAATGGTTGAAGGCAAGTGAATTTAGATTTTCTAGGATTGAATATTTCAACTTTTTATTACTTAAAATGAACAAACTTAGCAATTTACAATAAATATTTTTTTTATTTTGATTTTATTTCTTTATCTTCTTCAAAAGTAATTTTCAAATTAAAAAGGACATTGCAATTTTTTAAATTAAAACAATTTTTATAAAACTTAGTGGAACACACCTGCTGCTAGAATAAATTTATCTCCGTTATCGATTCATCAAATTTTCTACTTTATTTATTTTTAAATATAAATAGCTGCTTCAAATTTGAGTATGTTTTTGGACTAATAAACATCAAATTATAAAATCAGATAAATGATCAATTTACACCACTATTCGTAAAGAGATATGGTAACCAAAAAGTTCATAATTACCAATATGTATAATTTTGGTTTTGGTTTGGTTGTTTTGTAACACTAATACAAACTGTAATGCTACCGCTAAAAAGAGAAAACAGTAAGGAGTGCATATATAGAAGATATATATCAACTCTTTCTTCTCTGCGGTCTCGTATTTAGTTTTAAATAGCTGTAGAAATTATTAATAATACATTTGTAATGATCATCGCCATTCTAAATTAATAGATGAAAATGATCAACTCAAACTTCATTATTTGTTTTAATTGTAAATATTTTAACAAAGTTTTATAAAAATTGATTAAATAGAAATAAGAATTACAATGTAAAGATGCCTATTTATGAAATAAATATTCAATTGCAAACAGTAAATTACGTTTAATTATTTATTTAAAACTAAAAAAAATATATATAATTAGAAGATTTGTACAATAGTAAATTGTGTGATATTAACTCATTCAAAATATATATATTTCTTAATGTAATGTTGAAAATAACACACGGTTTTTTTAATACTTAACGACTCTTGGTTAACTTGAATTTCATTCACTAAAATATATATATTGATTATTACAAAACAATTAGTTATTAAAAAAAAAACTAATAAATTAATACTTAATTGATCAAATAATAAATTAACTATGTGTTAAACCATCAATAATCATGATATAAAATTTAATAATGTTCCAGCGAAGCTCTATTTTTTTAGAATTGAAAACGTGATCTTACCGGTGTTCCCGGTTTTCCAATATCGCCTACACGACCTGCTTCACCACGTAAGCCCATTGGACCCTTGAAAGACATTTTAAAAGTTAGTGTAAATTAAACATTATGGAGTGTAAATTAATTCGCCCAATTGAATGATCAATAATTTTGAGAATAATTTTATAAATAAACATACCGGTAATCCCATTGGTCCTGGATCACCTTTCGCTCCTTTTTCACCCTAAAATTTATAAAAATATGTGCTTCAAAAACTATTTAAAATTCAATTTTCTGAGTATTGTTATTTTACTATTGGAGATCGGTGGACCTTATGGATTTAAAAATAACTTTTTAAATTATAATATTTAGTATTTTGAATGTAGGGTAAAGTAAAGTGTATCATCGTACCGTGCGGTTTTTAAAGGTATATTCACACATACTTACATTACAGTAAATATTCTTTTGTGGAATCTAGTGAGGGTATCTACACTTCCGGTACAGTTCAGTCTCAGATATTCAGTGAGGCTTCAGTCACAGTTGCGCCTTTTTTAAATTCGGAACTTACGATATTTTTACAATTTGAATAACGACATTTTTGCGGTGTGTTAATACATGGATAGAACAAATATAAGACTATGAATGAAATGACATACGACCGATATGTGTAGAAAGACCGGGGTATTATATCGGATACTGGCCGGTGACTGAACTGTGACATGACTGATATGCGTGAATGAATCCGTGACTATTTTTTATTGAACATGTAATACTTAATAATGAACTGACAATTCTATATAAACATAGAAAGAAGTATGATATACAAACCGTCTGGTACGCTTTGGCATCTGGTTTTGTAAATCGTACCATTTATGAAGTTCTATCATGTCAAATTGTACCTAGACTTATTATGCCTAAATATCAAATTTCGAAATTGAATTGTATTAATAGGATAGAAAATACAATGTTTTTTATAATATTGTAAGTTTTTTTACATATTTTTAAAAGCTTACTCATACCTTGAGATATTCAATAATCATTAAAATGTGGTATAATATAGGCTACTTTATCCAGTTCTTTTTTTTTCATTGTTAAACACTTAATCGTTTATTTCAGTTTAAATATTTAATAATATTTCAATAATAATTTTGTAGCGTTAAAATTAATGTTACGCTGATATTTAATCCAGTAGATAAAATAAACCGCTATGGAGATAAATTATCTGGTTGATTTTAAGCAAATAAATGAATTGTTTTTGTGACTTGTATCGTGTTATCGACAGCAAATATGACTTCTTTTTTATTTTCGGCCACCTTTTATACCAGAAAAGACTTATGTCACAATAAGTATATTATTCACATTTTTTAAGATATCGAAATCTCTGTTAGGTTTCATAGTTTATCTGCTTTCATTTATTTGTTAACTCTAAACTTTAACAATGGATTTAAACTTACAAATTTAGTTCCATAATTTTTGATTCCATAAACAGTTAACATTATTAAGATATATAGGAAATAAATCTGCTTTAACTATAGAAGGGAAATTAGACAAACATCATATCACTGACAGACATTCACAATTCGCCAGAAATTAATAAAAACACCGACATTTACATCTAAAAATTTATCCCGCACTGCCAAGCATTTGTTGTCGAGACGGTCACAGGACACATCCAAAAAGAAAATTCTGAATAATATTTTTTGATAATGCACATAGCTCAAAAATACTTACTGCTTCTCCTTTAGCGCCATCGTTTCCTCGATCACCTTTAATTCCAGGTGGTCCTTGAAGTCCTGGTATACCTGGGTTTCCTGGTGGTCCCGGTGGGCCCATTATCTACAAAAACATAATTTATGAATATCAGTAAGTAAATATAGGTATATTTGATAAATAAACATACTATTTCACCGTAACTTGTATTTGGTTCTCCTGTTCCATCACCCTGTAAAAGATAATCGTTCGTTATTTTTTTTTGGAGTAAACCTACTTCTTATTAAAATAAAAAATTTGTTTTCAATTATTAGTAAAAAGCTTATAAAAATTAAATTACCTGTCTTCGTCTAAGTTTTTTGTATTTCTGAACAGATGATAGCAGCAGCCGAAAAAAGAAGATTGGAATTAGTGCATGCGAAAAAATTTTAAGTTTAGTTTCTATACACATACCGATTCTCCCTTATCGCCTTTTTCACCTTTTTGCCCTGGGTAACCAGGTGGTCCAGGTAAGCCTGGCGGACCCATTAAACCAGGTGGACCAATATCACCATATTCACCTTTTTCGCCTTTCGGACCAGATTGACCCTATGTATAGATAACTTATTAGAAATTATTTCAATATTTCAGAATGTTATTAACTTACAGGTAATCCAGGTGGACCTTGTGGACCAGGTTTGCCATCCAATCCATTCTCGCCCGGTGGACCTATAGGACCAGGTTCGCCTCTTGAACCTTTAAATAAATACATTGATAAGAATATTAGTTTTATACATTTTTCACAAACAAGACCATTTTTTTTGAAAGCTGTGGAATTAATTTAATAAGTATATACCTGAAAGTCCATGTTCACCTCTTTCTCCTTTTTCTCCTTTAGGACCTGGATCACCAGTCTCACCCTTAGGACCGGGAAGACCCGGTAAACCTCTTTCTACTGCCTCACCATCCATACCCTTGAAACCCTAAAGACATATCAAATTTTACTGAAGCATTGCATAGCTATTTTTTCAGAATGTATTGTACACAGTTTTGATTAACATGCTTACCGAATTTATTTAAATGTTCAGATTTTAACATAAAAAATCATCGTTATTCAAAAATTTAAAAAAAAAATATATTTTATAAAAAATAAAAATTTTATAAAAAGTACTTGAAAATAATTTCAACTACAGGCAACAAATTAATACCAAAAACTACGTATAATCCAATGAATAAATATTTTTTATCTTCAACTTCGTTTCCAAACCTGATTATGACACAAGGTTTTCTCCTGCAATTGACAACTCATATATAATATGCCTCGAAGCGCACCTTAGAACAAATACTTTTCGAGATCAATGGAAGCTTTCAAATATAATTAAAAAAATAATGTGCTTTTAACTATAATTTATAAATTCTAAAGAATGTAACTTTGCTTCATAAAAAAGTGAATGTTTTCCTTATTCAGGTAAATAATAATACATTATATTGTATTCAGCAACGAAACTCGGAGAACTGCAAATTGACAGCGGAGCTAAAAGCATGTGCAAAGTGAGTGCTATTATAATTTCAATGGGAGAACGACTAGCGTTAAAAGTTACGAAATGTTTTTTTTATATTTTTCGTACAACGGATGTAGTCAATTAATCGTTTGATTATCGGACAAAGTGATAATTTATCAAGGGAAGTAAAAATATAATTTCAATCCAGAAAGGAACATTATATTTTTAAAATAAAACAGCTAAGACCAGAATATACAAAATTCAATCATTTTCAAAAATAATATATTATAAAGTAGTTTTCGTTCGAGTTCTGTCTCGATCTAACAATTAAATTTTTGAATAAAGAAATGTTTTGCCCAGCATCAGTTTTGGTTGCGATTTTGAAAATAATTAATTGTTTTACATTCATTCATTGGAATATGATTTTTTGTTGGGAGAATAGTTAAAAACTAATTAAGGAAAATATTATACACATAATAAAATTACCAAATACTTACAAGTAATAACTTTTGTATTCAGCGTGTGCGCACAACAGAAAAAATTTTTCAGTGTAGAAATTATTTTTTCAACATTAAAAACGTGAAGAAAGCTACTAGCTAATTATGATTTGTTATACGGGTTAGTGTGCAGTAGTTATTTCTATAAAATTAACAAATGTAAAAAAAAAAACAAAAACAACAACAACAAAAATTACCTAATATTATTAACAATAAATTAATAGAAAAAAATGTTAAATATATTAAATTAAATAAATAAATGTTACAAAATAATTATTAAAGCTAATTAAATGTTTATAGATGATTTATAAATAATTATTAATTTGTCTATTTTTAAACAATCTTTAATTTTGTTGGGTTTATGAATAGACAAATTAATTACACTAAAATTAAAAAAAAAAAAAATATTATAATAAAACTACAATATGCATTGATTGATTGACAAAAGCTATATCCTTTAAAAGTATTCAAAACTGAAACCGCCTCTTTCATTAAAATTATATATATATATTTTATTACTATTGGAAAATCTTTTAACAAAAAATGCAAAAATTATTTTCTAAGCTAAAAATTAGCTTACATTATATCGTGTGTCGGTCAATATAGTTTATAATATAGAAAATTAGCCGAGGAAAACGTTGCAAAGTGGAAAAGTTTCGATTTTTAAAATTCTACCGTGTACGTGCTCCTTCGCTAAGACCTTCATTTATCATCACGAACCTCTACCTCACTATGAAAATTGAGAAAATTCGGGTACTTTTTCCACCTCAAAAAAGTTACAATAAAAAACTTCACCACGAATATCGTCTTTTGGGGGTTTTAAGAGCCGTTAATCACGAATACTAGGTCGCCAAAAAACAACTGAGATAAGATTCAATCTCCCATTAAAATCTCCCAGAAGTGACAGAGATATTACATATTTTTAATTCAAAATTTCACCTCCGAAATCATCTATTTGAGATTTCCGCGTCTCTGATCTCAAATCCAAGTTGTGAAAGCAACTCCAAATAGTTTCAACCTCATTAAAATCTTTCCTATTCCACATTCTCCGGCTTATTAAGTAGGCTATTAGTATTTTTTTTATATGAATTATGTGTCGATTTTTCATAACTATCGTAGATAGAAAAATTGTTAACCTGAACATAATTAAGGAACATACAAGTTTTTATAAGGATATTATTATTTAAAAACGATATGATATGCTGGAACTATATTATAATTTTTATTACATATAAACAAACAGGTGAAAATATTTCACAATAAACAGTGGCTTTTATTATTATAGTCATCGTTAATATAGATTATTTTGTTCCAAAAAATAGTATCAGAATGTTTATTCAGTTTGAATGTACGTTACTAATAAACCAAGAGTCAAGGAAACATATTATAGTTTTTGTAAGCTTCATAAATTTCCCTTTATATGAATCCAAAAAGCTATGTTTTTGACTTAAATATCATTTGGAGAATATTGTTCAAAATAGGGCTTTATAATTTTATATAGAAATTTTTTTGTCGACAACAGATTATTTAGGTAATTTCTCTTTCTCAAAGAAGAAGAGAAAATTAACGTTTTAATCTAGATGTTTAAGGAAGAGGGAATCAAGAATTTTGTGATTAAAAATAGTATTCGGCCAGGTAAAATTGTTAGTTTGCTTAAAAATTATGGCCAGCAAACATTTTTAAATCAATCAAGACCTGAATCGATTATTTCGACAATAATATACTCAATGCTTTATATAACTTTTTTATTTTTGGCTAATTTCATTCTCTTTCTTAGACAATAAAATATACTAATGCAATTTTGTAGTAAACGAGTGAAGATAACTAACAGAGTTAATTGTTTAGATTGAATATCATTGCCTGGGCTATTTTTAATTACAATTCATGAAATACTATAAATATCTATTATATACTTGTATAATAATATGTATTGTAATTATCAATATGTGATAATTAGCTAAATTTGAGCTTAAATTGTGATGAACCCTAACACTTTACGAAACAAATTTCAAATAAAAATTGTTTATTTTAAAGAAATAAACATTTTTTGTATTTGAATTTTATCATCAATTTTTTATAGTTTAAAAGTTGGGTCACGGGTCCGGAGTACCGATTTTGCTCATTGACGAACATAAACTGACTATTTATGTTATGAATATGTCACCAACATTACAGTTCGTTATCTCTTTTGGTGTTTGAGTTATCGTGAGGACGGATGGACGAACAGTAGAAAATGGGTTTTTATGAACACCTATACCAAAATTTTGTTTGTGCGGGCAATATTAGATAGCATTACAAACCTTAGACTAAAATTAATAAAGTCTGACGTGTTATGTATGTCGAGTATAAAAAGTTTTTCCACTGATGATATAATTTCATGAGTTATTACTGCGAGTTGAGTCCTTTTTGAAAAATTACATTCTATTCTTTTAAATATGTATTTTTTCCATTGGAGTTTAGTATTTGCCAACGAATTTAATTTTTGTTTATGCTACATCAGAATCAATTTCCTAAAAGTAACATTTTCAAATGTAGTTAGGTATAATATGTTTCAACAATTTTCGGACTTGAGCTCTTGATCTATAACGTTACAGAGGTACTTTATATGCATGAGATTTTCACGGTAAGAATACTGTACCTATTCAATTTTAGTTGGATACGATGTGTAATGTTAACGGAAAATTGGTATTCAGTTTATAGTCCAGTAGGAATCGGCGAATGAGTACTAAAAAGTCCTAATGATGAGATAAGTGTCAAATTGATTAAACTGAAATTGTTTAAACATTTGCAAGGAACTTTTATTCTAAAACAAGGAATTTATTTTACATTCTTTGATAAAATACGAATAAAAAATTTTGACCTATCAAAAAAATATTTATAGAAAACGAATAAATTATAAAATAAATATTTTTTATATTATATATACAATACTTAAGAATATCCTGTTCTTCCAGTTTGAAAATAACAATTCCTTGCAATTCTTCAAACAATTTTAGACAACAATATTCCTCCTGGCAACATGCAGCATTTATATCATTAGTAGGAAACTTTAAAGAGAATCGTGTACAAAAATTGAGGTGGAATAGTTTTTGTTACTCATTCGCCAATTCCTACTAGACTATAAGTTTAAACAACTTAAATATAGTTTCCATATGATACGAGTTCCTTACAATAATATTAATAATAATATTAATTTTGTTTATATTTCATTTAAATATGTAAATTCAATGAAGTCATTTTTAAGGGGAATACGAATACAGAATGAGACAGCTTTAATATAGACAACTTTTTTCGCTCACAAATTAAGTAACAAATATGTATCTATCCAAATACAATGGAATTACGTATGTCACACTTCCTTTGCGAAATTTCATTACATTTGGATAAATTATAATTTGTGTTATTTGTGCGCGAGAAAAAAATTATATTTGTTTTGTAAGTAAAAATTTGACATATAGCTGCTACTTCTATGAGCATTTTATTCTTGTTTTTACTGCTTATGTAATAGAAGCAATTCTTAGTCAAATCAAAACGAATCTGAATTAGGATAAAGAGGTCTTTTAACTTTTTTCAAAATAATTATTCAAAAACGTTTGACTCAATTTGTGTTTTATTTTTCTAATCTTAAACCAGTGTTCATGGTATGGTATGACACATATTTTGAATTTTTTTTGACCACTTCAAGAAAACATGAAATGCAGAAATTTTAGAAACTTAGTCGTTTTTTTGAAACTTTCAAAGAGAGTACTCTTAAGTGTCCAAATTCAACTCAATTAACTGGACCATTTCTACCTCCCTTAACTTGATTTAAGAACGCGCGTTTTATCTACATATCTAACAAAAAATTACAATTGCTAAAAACTCGATTGGATGTCGGCGCATTTACTATAGTCTATAAACATTGTTCGTATAAATAGCCATGATTGGATAAATATTTCTACAGTGATTAAATCTTTAGTTTGTAATTGACTCATGGCAGTTTCACCGATTTGCAATTACATTTTAGCAATTATATCCAAAGAACGCCCTTTCACAAATTTGTCGATCACATTTCATATTAAAATTTGTTAGTAGAGTACGAAACTGTGTGTTTATTATGGAAAAACAAGATTTTATAGAATACTTGAATAAGGATTATTTTCGTTACGAGTATTCGTTGGCGTTTCATTTAATCTTTCATTACAACAAAAATTTCCAATAAAATATAATAAAGCCCCAGTTTTTTTATTTGTCTGAAATCAAATCTAAAAATGTATATTTGAGACACTTCTAGAAGATGAAATATTTTGAAAGTTTACAAAGAAACTGTTTCGGGATGACCATATTAAATCTATGGTTATTTTTGAATTATCTGGATCACAGTCTGGTCTAGGATATGCAAAAAAACTAAATACTCAACATTTCAACAATTAAATAATCTATGAGCTATTTTGTTTACATATCTTGGGTTACATTATGTCATTATGAGTATGGGATACAACTTAAAACTAGAAAATACAAATAAATTTTAGAAACACATTTTCTAAAAATATAAATTTAAAAGAAAAAAATAAATTGATTCGTAAATAACAGGAAGAAGATTTTTACAAGTAAAATAATTCGATGAAAAATAAAAATGAAAAACTTTACGTGATTATAGAAAAATATAAAAAGAAGCACATGTTTTTATTTATTTACTTTTAATTTTAAAAAAATATATTGCGATTTGTATGGTTTGGAAATTTACTTTGTGACACTGTTTTGGTCATCATCACATTTCAACATTAATTAATAAAATTAATTGGTGAACCAAGATAACGCAAAGTAGATTATATATTTTTGTAAAATATTTTCCTTCGAATTATGTTTTGATTAGGTATACAGTGTTTGTAAATTGCCAATCAATTTAGATATTATCAATTTTTACTTTTTTAAATTCGACTTAATTATTTGATTAGACTTTTTTCATGATCAACTATTTATTTGCGTAAATAATTACACCTTGTTGAATCTTGCTATCAAATCAAGAATTTACCTTGTATAAAAGTACCTACTACCAATTTATTATATTGATAGTATTGTAATTGAATAATAATAATGAGAAAAATAATCAATGCATATAAAAAAAAAAAAATCATAAACACTTAAAAATAATACAATATGCAAACTAATAAAATCATCTCATCAACATTACATACAAATAGCAGCAATTAAAAACATAAAACTCTTAACATGCTTCGAATAAATTTAATAGAAAATAATATTATTCATGCAAATAAAAAAAAATAAATAAATAAACAAGGATGAAAACAAGAAGCACAATAAAAAAATCACAAGAATAATAAATAATTACAAAAAAAAAAAATAATAATAATAATGAATTCTTAATTTCATGTTAATGATGATAATGATGTGGATAAATAGTAAATAAGGGGGCTAGGCTATGCAATTAACAGTAAGTTGATACATCTTATTTTTTTTGCTTAATTAACAAAATATAGGTCATGACTTTTTGTTTTTATTTGATGAAATGAATGGCTTTTGGGAAATAGAAGAGTAATACACAAATTCTGTAGTAAAAGATCAAAAGTGAAAAAAGCAACTGTTCGAATTTAAAAACTGCATTGTCATTCGCCGTGACTAGTAAATATTTAGTTATAAAAAATAATCTTGTTTGTGTTCTACATTTTTTATATGATATAGAAAATTTTTACGATTAAGAATATACATAATAAAATTCACATTGAATTAATTATTGAACACATAAAGTATACATTAAAAATGAGAGCCTAAATCTGCTGGATTCATGCTAACGACCTGAATCATTTTACTATAAGTTTCGTGATTAGTAATAGGTGGAATTATTCCATTACTTTTAATCAGATGGATCCCGCGATGGATTATCGTATGTGAAATGCCCGATGATATAGGGGACGAAATTGTATATGTTATTTTTGGATCCGATATCTCTTTGATGATGTCGAGCTTCGTTACAATTATAATATTTAATTTCTCAATTAAAAGGAAAAATTTCATAATTGGGTATCAGTAAGTTATACAAAATAATAAAAAAAAAACAAAGTATTTATGGACATTTTCTGTAAATATTCTAAAAATTTGTTTGGTTTTCTTTGTTTTTTTTTCATAAATTTAAAATTGTTATTTAAATGGGATTGAGTTACTTCTAAGGAGTTTTCTTTATGCTCTTCATAAATGATTAAATTTCTGCTTAAAACTTGAACTATCAATACATACTTTTTTTTTATTTGAATGTTAGGTTGTCGTGTTAGGCAATATGTAACAAAAATATTTTGATTGGTTTTGGTGCTAAAAATTCGATCAAGTTTTAGAAAATTCAACATAAAACAACTATGAAGTTAAAAAGGCTACAGTTACTGATGAATTTTTATGTTCGAATGTAAACACTATAACTTAAGTAGGAACGTTAGCCACATAATTAATTGAAACGTCTTGCGGTAAAGTTATAAAATATGATAAAATATATTTAATATATTTACAAAATTAAAGTTTATAAACTTATTAATATTTTAGCTTTCAACAACGGTTTAACCTAAGTTTCAAAATTAAGGTAAATTGATATAACTTATTTCGAATGTCTGTAAGGCACTCAAGTTACAAGAAACTCTCAGTACTATTTTAAAACAAAAAACTACGGTTGTCGTGTAATTACGATTTGAAAAGTTTTCTTCCAAAGTTTCTAAACCTTATTTTTATGTTGTGAATTGAAAATTTCACCATTACCATATCCTCATGCAATAGAAAAATGAAGACCTAAGTGCAATTTATAAGTTAATTAATTTCCACACCATCTAAAAAATTTTGTCTTTGTTAATATCGATTATACCTATATTTACAAGCAAATTCAAAAAAATTTTTTTAAGTCATGTCATATATTTCCTTAAAATCAAAATGCTAAAACTTTGGGTAAATTAGGGTATGAAAATGAGACATTTAGAAATTTAAAATATGCATATACTTTACCCGTTTGCCACGTTTCCCACGTGCTCCTTTCTCGCCAGGTAATCCTGGTGGACCTACAGGACCAATCTCTCCTTTTTCTCCTGCTGGGCCTAATAATTTATTTATTTTTTTAAATTCTTAATTTCATAAAAGCAGTTTCAGAAGAGGCTATTTTAGTTGAATTAAGACTGTATATCACACACATAAATTGAATAATTTATTACCTGGAGGTCCAGGTGGACCAGGCGGTCCTTCAATAATTCCAGTTGGAAATTTATCCCCGCTGAGAGTTGTTGTCAAACCTCGATCACCTTTGTCACCTTTATCTCCCTGAAAAACATTAGAAAATACAATTACACTAAGATACCAAAACGAATTTGTATGTGAAAAAAAATCCAACCGATTAGTAAGGAAGTTATAAGAAGCTAATATAATAATTTTAAAATTATAAAACTACTAATTAGTAATAAAATTTCTAATAAAAATTAGTATGGTTATGTTATTTCCAGCATTTTTTACTGCACTGAAATATATTAGAGATTATTAGTAGAAAAACCAAATTTCCATCAGGATGTCCCAGTAGAGGTAGGTATGTAATAGGTATAAAACTTACTGGAAAGCCGGGGTATCCACGCTCGCCTTTTGTACCGTTCTTCCCAGGTAAACCCTAAAGTTAATTAATAAAAAAATTCAAAACCTATCGAATAATATGATATTTAAAAAAACCTATGAAATTATTAAAAAATCCTCACTGGTAATCCTGGATGACCAGGTAATCCTGGATAACCTGCAGCGCCTATTAGACCATATTCACCCTTTTGACCCTGTGAAATATGTTAAGGGAAAATGAAAGAAAATAATTAAAAAATGTATTCAAAACTACTTACTTTTGGACCAGGTGGACCAGGTTCACCAGATTTTCCTATTGGACCCAGTGGACCTTGTAAACCTCGTTCTCCAGGCGAGCCGGGTTCTCCTGGTTGTCCTACTCTTCCATCATGGCCAGGTAATCCTTCAGGTCCTTGTGGTCCTGGTGGTCCCGGTGGACCTGGTTCTCCTGGTTCACCCTTGATAAATTATTATGGTTTAAAATTGGTGTTTTTTAATAAACACTGTGTTAAAAACGATGAGCAAATGTTGGTCTGGTAAGCAGTGCATTACAAGTGTCCATTTACTTCTCTTGCAATAGAATTAATCTGTTGCAAGAGTTTTACACTAGCCAGACCGAAAATCTGCGCATCAAAATACACATTTACAGCTCAACGCATTTGATTTAAGAATTTTTTTAACTAAAATTTATATATACTCTTCAGTATTTTCAAACTACCAAGTACATTTTATTAATAAAAAAATTTGTAATTTCTTCGATAATATTTTAAAATTTTAAAACAAATTTTAGATATTTTAAAAGTCAAATGCGTATTACTTTTGAAAGAATTTGAATAAATTTTTAAAACCATGCAGAAGAACTAATAGTAACATTAAAAGAAGCTATTAAAAACCATTCCGGGATAGTAATATATGAAATAGAAACTTTTTTCCGATTAATCGTTTCCGTCGATCGTTATGTTCCGTGCATGGTTTACGCATCAGATCGTTACGGTTTGATATATGTTTCATATATGCGCAGTAAAACATAAAATCCTATAGCAATATATCAATGAAGCTATCACAATTTTTATTAAACTGATTTGACTTCTCAGTTATTAATAGCACGGGGAATTTTCCACTTAGAAATAAGCTTCTAGATAAAACTATTGATGCTTCGTGTTTGGAACTTGAAGGTTACAGGAACGAATACGTCAACGTCAATTAATCGACTTAAAAATTTCCACAACATAAAATGTTTTAATTCACGAATTCCATATTTAAGATAACATATATTACAATTTCCCTCTAATAATTTGTATGGAATTAACGAATTTTATAAAAAGTATTTAGTTTTAGTGACTTGAATTTGAACTTAAAATGTGCTTCAGCTAAGACTTTGATTTCATTCTTAAGTTGGAAATAGTCCGTAGGTATATGTGTATGCTCATTACATATAAATTACACATGTTTGTAAGGTATCTAGGGAGTAGTTATTATTCCATAATGTATAACTCTTTTCACGTTATTGAAATAATTAAAAAATATAGTAATTGCGGCAAATTTTAATCGTTGTACATAGTGGCCAACAAGAATTTCTTTGATTGGAGACGAAATTTAGCAAAGTCTCACATAATTTTGAACTTTTTAAATAAATAAAGTTTATTAACTGTAAAATATTTCGATCAAAATTTAACGAAGGAAACGCTACACACATAAAATGGTAATTTTTGTCTATTTATTATAGAGAATTTAGAGAAATTGAGTGAAAGACGAAGATGTAGAAGTATTAAATTCGTTTTAACATTTTGTCTGTGGCTATTTTGGAATAGAACACTTACTTTTAATTGAATAATTGTCTGTGCTGAAATATTATGTCCAGCTTCTTGTAGTCCCTAGAAGGTATTCAAGTAACAACTATTTCATTTTATGAAGCATACATTTGGAATGTGGAAAAATAAATAGATTGGCTTGATGCATCCCAAAACCAAATTACATAATATGCTTTTTTGATTGATTATTCAAAAGTAATCTGCATTTTACTAGCTTCACAACGTATGCTTTGTGTTTTGAATTAAACCATAAGTTGGTTTTGTGAAATAATCCACTTGATCAGAATATATAATATTTATCATGTCTCGAAGGCTCGATAGAAATGAAATCAATATTTACAATATAATTTTGCCGACACCCTTATATTACCCGCCAATTGAAAGACTGCTTGCATACTTGCACACATAGTTTCAAAATATGAGAAATAAGTTGATGTAAATTATCGGAAATAGCTAGATCACTAACTTAACATAGTACAATTATGTAGTTTGGCATAAATTTAAAAATTATATATTACCCAATACCGTTAAATACAATTAAAATAACTTTCACTTGAAAATTGTAAGTATTGTAAATAAATAATCAATCAAAAAATCCATTCTACCAAACTGAAAAAACATTAACAAAAAATTAATATGGAAACACCCATGCGCTGGAAACAATACAAAATAAAACCAATATTAATTAATTTTAACTAAAAATAATGAAAATAAACATTTGTTTTGATATCATTTAAACGATAAGATTATATTACAACATTTTTTATTAAAGCATTTATTAAAAGGTACAGATAAACAGCAAGTACGTTATTTTTCCATTTAAAAATCTAATTTTATGTGAGGTACCTGGAAAAATATGGCTAATTGGAAAATATCGACACACCATTATCTATAAAAAAGTATTGGTCGGTAGATAAGATAAGTGTTCTAGATGATATGTGGGTGAGTTATTTAGTGTGTGCGCCAATAAGAGAAACGTCATAGTTCGTTAAAAATTTGTAGTTTGGATTTAATTTTTGATGACGAGTTTTGATGGCGGTGATCAAGATATCTTTCGAACCAAAAGAGATACATTCACCACATTTTATTCCTAAGTTTACATTCACTAAACGGGACCCTTTGTAAATGAGACAACTGTCAGCTTCAACCTGGTTAGTTGGGAAATTAGGTAAATCTGTCTAATTGATAAAGGATAAAAAGTCTCTTTCAATGAAAAAAAATTGCTATTCTCTTGAGATTCCAGATATCCAATGCCTCAGTTTAGTATACCCTCTGTTCAGTAAAAAAAACAAGATATTATAAACGTTCCGGTTCTTTTCTATTTTAAGAAAAAGAACTGTTGAAGTAGTATTGCTATAACTTTTCAATTCAAAATAACAAGTATATTTTTTTGATTATATATATAATATGGTAGTTGACTACATTTTTTTTTTAATTTCTAGAATGGAAGCGTCTTTACTTCACGAACAAGGATTTGATGTTATTTGTTTAATGTCTTTAAAAATAAGCAAAATATGAACGTTCAAAACTATTGGTAAAACAAAGAGGGAGATATAAAATGTATGACGTCAATACGTCGTATCGTCATTGAGATTATATATAGAACATCGTTTTTCAAGAAAGGGATGGGAAATAATCTTTCGAAAACTAATAGCTTTATTACTTTTAAATCTTTATTTAATATTGAGTTTGGTTTCTTATTTTGATGGAAAACAAATTCAGTATCAGTAAAATATCCTATTCATTTGTACTATCATTGTTTTTTGCCTGTACCTTTGAAATGGCTTTTCTATTGAACATTTGAAACATTTGAACATTTAAATGCAATCAAAACATTATCATTGATAAACCCTTTTAAAATTATATCATTCAATATGTTTTCTACAAAAGGATATCCATTACGGTTACTATTATTTGTTACACAAAAACCAAATTATTTTACCCAAAACACTAAACAACAATAATTATATTAAATAGGGTGAGTATCTATTATGATGGTGGCCCATACCTTTACCGCCACTATTTCAGCGTATCCTAATGATCCACCCCGAAGAGTGGTCACAGATCGCTTCAATCCCTGAAAGTTATATTGTTTTAGATCATCTCAAATATTATTTTGAATTGATAATAATAATAGATATATTCAATGTTTATATCAATTTAATTTTATAAAACATGTTAATGTGTCTCTAGGAACCAATCCAAATATTACTTGTTTAGAAAATTGTTTTTGTATTGTATTTTTAATGATTATTACCTTTACTGCCGAAAATACATCAAACCCAGGATTTCCAAGTTCACCTTTTTGTCCTTTTTCACCTGGTCGTCCCTGTAAATTAAAGTTAAAGATTTTTTAATTAATTAATTATAAATGTAATTAAATTTTGAAGGATATTGTAGTTTTAAGACATTACTAAAGAGTCGTGCTCAAAAATATCCTCCTATGTACTAATATCTATGAAAAACTACACTGCCAATTATGGACACGTAACTTCTTCGTGATTATGTTTACTTAAATATATACTCGGGACGTCTTTAAAGGATTATCTTTATTTTAATTACTTAAAAGTCTCAGTAGCAGACTTATTAAGCTAACTACGTATTTTGGTGGTATTTCGTACAAAATTTTGTCCAATCGGATGAATAGTTGGCCATGTGTCCGCTCTTAAGTGAAAATATACATTATCGAATATATTAACTTAAAAAGATATATCTCCGAAACAGCTTGATAGATTGAGTTGATATTTGGATATTAGTTTTTTTCATAATTAGTGACGTCAGAAGCTATTATAATGTTGATATTCTTGAAATAATATAAATTTTTACCGATTTTATAACATCATGCATTGTTTGGATCTCCCGCGACTAATATGTCTGAACTTAATGAAAAAAATCGCATGATTTCAAAATACTGTTCTATTTAAAATTGATCTAAATGCCTTGACCAATACTCTTGTTCCATAAAACGAGTGGGCCAGTGATAGTATAAAAAGAATTATATGAAATAACCCAGGCTTATTATATCACTATCTCTTTTTTAGATAGAGATAGTGATATAAGAGTTTTATACTTTACTAATGTATCCAATAAATTCAAAATGGTATAAAACTTTTCTGTTATGTTTTTCGAACATTAAATTAACATACATGATTAATTTAACATACAGTCTAAATTTTAAATACTTACTGGATCGCCTTTAGGTCCATCTAATCCAATTGGTCCCTGATAAAATATTAAAAAACATATTAATATAGTTATAAACAATATTAAACGATTATATTTTTTATTTACAATATTTACAAGTTTTACTTGTTATGTACATTATTTTAATTAAATTTTCTACAAAAATTATTTATATCTTGAATAAACGTGGTTGAAAATACTTTACGATTTTATCATAAAACCAAAAATCCATATCCGTTATGATTTTTAATTGTAGAAAATTTAAAGACTTGTTTAAATACAGAATGCAATATTAAAATTATTAAAATAAACGATTCAATGGTGGAATTGCACATTTGTCACCAGTAGGTTATTCAAATTTTGCCGCACTAATCAAACTCTAGAATTCGATACGTTAGTTCACAAATATATAAATAATCATTCTTCTGTCAATGTAGAAATTATAGCTTTATGATTTGTGCCATATCGTCTCAATTACACCAGCTTCCCATAATAAGCATGCTTATGAAATAGGGGACTGATATGTCAGTATCTACTTTATTATTACAACCCAACGATTTAATTAAAAAGAATTGGCAAAATAAGACCTCTAGTAATATAAAAACTAATCTAATATGCATTTTTTCAATATTCGCGCATAAATTACTAAAAAAATCTATCCAATTGTTACGAAACTAGGTATGCACAATCTTGATATAAAACTGGTAGGTGTGTCGAATAATTTTTCCCGAAAAAAACTTAGCAAAAAAAATATTTTCTTTAATATTAAAAAATTTTTTTTTGCTAAAAACTGCTCACGCTATTCATTTTTATTTCAAGATTGTGCTTACCAAATTTCATTCCATTTGAATAATTACTTTTTGAGTTATTTGTGTGCGAAAATTTGAAAAAAAAATTATTTTATATTTAAGATTGTTTTTATTATGGAGTGCTCATTTTTATGTCAATTCCCCTTAAGATTGCACAATAAACAGTTTTTAGGTGCATATTTTTCCTACTTACATAATAATATACTTGTGTAAACGTAATTAAATAATTCTTAATAAGGTACCTGAGCAAAATAAGGCCCACCTAAATTAAACCTGCTATAAATGATATATCTTGTGAATTCTAAGGAAAACATCATGATTTCGACAGCCTTTTTTAATTTGACTTATCATAAAAATTTAAAAAATACAATAAAAGGCGATACGTTAAAAAATATTTTACTTTTAAAAAACTTTCTTTTTTGGGCTTTACTAAACCACCGTAGTTTAATAAGGCCCATCTGTAAACTAGTTTTTCTTAAATTATCTTCAAAAGGACTTCTTAAAATTGGTTTTAAAAAATAAAAGAAATAGAAAATAAATAGAAAAAATAACTTATAGAACTTAAATTATTATTCATTTCCTTAAATAATTGCCCTCGGGGCTGGCAAAAAAAACTTCACAAAAGGTATTTTTTTTTCTAAGAGAAGAGAGATATGGATTTAATGTCGTTAACGCATATGGCTATGAACAAGTTTTATATATAATTTTCTTCGACATTATAAGGTCATTTTGGAATATTTACAATGAAAACTTATCGTACAGTTTTTTTCAATTCTGGGAAATATTCTAGAAGTCATTTTAAAATTATTCGTATGCAAATAAATAAGCACCTCCAGATAAATTTTGGTAAAATAGACAAACTAATACCTGCGAATCATTTTTGCTACACTTTCGTGTACTTTATTCAATATAAAACCACGCACCAGAAACCACATTTCACACTTTAAAAAATTCAAAAAGCTAACGGTACTCTCCTTTTTCTACCTTTCCTAAGGATGCTTTATGCTTTTTCCAGTTCATTTGGAGTTCATCTATCCATATAAGGTCAAGTAGGCTAATAAGGCCCACGTATGTTTACAATTCTCTAGTCTATCTTATCTCGATAGACTAACGCCAAATAAACTGGAAAAAGTGTTTAAGCATCTTTGGAAAAAGGTAGAAAAAGGAGAACACTGACAGCTGCTTGAAATCTTGATTCTCAGATATTGGTATGCCTAAGTGATTTTTTTCAAAAAAATTACTTGAGCCTGAAATTTTGAATGTGGGCTTTATTATCTCCTGGACTTTTGCCTCAGGTACCTAAGAAGTTTCACTGTTCATATGTATTTGTATACTCGCTCTTTTTATTCAAATCTATAACACATACAATATTTATTAAGCCTATTATAAATCCACTATTGAAATGTTTGTTTTGTAATTTCAGAAATTAAGGAAATGAATTCCCTTTTCTTTTTTTAATTTGCATTCAGTATGCTTTTATTTAAAAAAAATACAAATTTTACCAAACTTAATATAAAATAATTAAAATTAATATCAGATATATAAGTAGTATGGAAATGAAAAATAACGTGCAAATATTAAGAATGTTAAAAAAGCGTAAAATGGTTGTTATTATTTAGTACCTACTGCTAAATGATTATTAGAATAAATTGTGAAGCGATATATTATAATAATGTGGAAGGGATGTTTAATTTTTTGTATTACTTTAATTGTCTTTAAACATCTTATAATTAAGCAAAACAGGAACATTCGAAAATCTTGATTACACAAAAAGCGAAATATAAACAAATGATAATGAATCTCCATAGAGACTACTCAAAAACTTCGTCTTATAAGAAAGTGATGGAAAATCATCTGTCATAGTTTATACTTTTCGAATCGCATTAAATTTTATTTCCTAATTTGGGATGGTATTTGAGTGTCATTGAGTAATAAACAATCTGTTGATACAGTAATCAACACTCCTGTGATGTGTTTTGTAATGAAATCATAAAATTTGCATTACATTGAAACCCAATAAACGGATTTTTTAAAGTCATATAGATTCACTTATACCACAATCTTAAGGTTAAATGCAAACCTTAACGATGAGTGACAGACGATTTATAGTTAAAAATATAATTTAGATATAAATATTTGATTCGTGATTGCCTATATTTAGGACAAGGCAATATCGGTGTAACATAAAAATAAAGTATAAAAATTTTAAAAATCACTTGAACTCTTTAATGTGTATTACGTATTAATGAAAATAAATAAATAATGCTCTGGAGAAATTTCTTGAAACTATTCGTAAAATCTCTTATAGGATCTGTTGTATTCTTATAGTATATGCAGATTAAAAATGACAATTTTTATTGGTAGGGGACTTTTAGTTTATTTGAACAAAAAGGATTCATAGACAAAAAAAGAGATTAAAAAAAGATTCATTTATTTTTTGCCAATCCTTAGTTTTTTACTACCAGATATTTTATTATATAATTATTTTTATCATAGTTTATATTTCAATAAGCAGAGAAATAAAGCATCTTTAAGGAGTGTTTCCAGTGTGATTTAAGAAAATGTTGGAAGATATAGAAAACTTTTTTAAAGTTCGGTAATAAGTAAGATTATATATATAATATATTATTCCAATGATACAAATGAAAATTGTAAAATATTTTTCAAAATTACATTAAAAACACAATTCCCACAAAAAATATTATCTTTCTGTAATGTACTGTATGACGTGATTACATTAGTTATGACGTGAAAAACTCCGCTATAAAATAAGAGCTGAGTTTGGCACTTATTCCAGTGATAAAATAAATTTATATTGTTCAAAAACTCACTATTTTGTTATTATGCTATTTATTTTTTATATACGCGTAAAAGTTAATTGTAGAAAATTCGAGATAAATGCTTTTGGATTAAACCTGGTTTGCTTTTGGCGTCATGTATCAGAACCATTGGTTTTAGAAATAATAAAAAACAGGATATTTGGAAAAAAATGACTATCAAATATTGAAAGACTATCAAAACATACATCTTTTTACGGCCAATTGTATCTTGTAGAGGCAACATACATACATTCAAAGAAAATGTTCTAGACACTTTTAATTTAGAGTTCGAATCGTAAAAGCTTTCCTTTGCCAACAAGATCTTTTTTATTTTAATCTTTACGGGCAATATTCTAAAATAGGTCAACCTCAAGTATTTTTAATAATTTTCATTTCAAATAGCAGTAATTATGATTATGATTGTCAAAGAAAAATGTGTCCTTTGCCAAACAGAATAAATTATTGTATACGATCCATGTCATGCCGTGAAATTAAAAGTCTTCAATTTTACGAAAAAGAACTTTTATAAGTTTGATGAACAAAAATTTTTAAATCGCAATTAGACCATTATTTTTAACCCAACAATTGGCCTAAATATGGACATAAAATATTTATTTATTGAATAAAAATAATAAAGGAAGAAATACAACAGTATCATAATTATTTCAATAATTTCATTATAAACAGTAGATAAATTTTACATACGTATGTAGAAATATACATGTATGTAGTAGCAATATAAGTTACTTTAAATTGATATTGTATTATACATTTGGAGCAATGCCCATTTGCATATTGTTTGAAATTAATGTATTTGGCAAATATGAAATTGATCCTACATACTTACTATTTATTTATAAGTTTAATAATGTTAGTAAAAGAGTGTTATAGTACCCAATAACCCTTTTTATAATAACAACAGTATAAGAATAATACGAAGAGAAAGTGTTTCAGAGGCTTGTCAATATTTGTTACAGTCGTATGTGAATCGTAAAATCTTATTTTTTTTTAAATTCAGACAATGATAAAATCCACGCATTGTGTAGAGTTCTCTAAAGAACAGGCAATAATTCTTAGAACAACATTAATTATCGAACGCCAGACTAATTCCTATGGTAGATAACTAGTCTACAATATTTTAGATTAATAAACGGCTAACTAAAATATGTATTTCAAATTTCAAATATATATTTCAAAATGATAGCTTTTAGACAGATAATCAAAAAGAACATAGTGTCTAAATGTCCATAAGACTGAATCTCTTATCGTTACAAATTGTTGCCACATATAGAGGAAGAGTTGTCAGTACTTTTGGGGGCTTGATTTTGTCTTGAAAGTGAATCTAGCATGGCTTATTTTTGTCTTAAAATTTCTGCTTCAAACGGTACCATCGGAGTGAGAGCTCAGTACCATTCCGTTCTAATATTTAATATTTCAATTAAATAATGAACTAATGGCGTTTATTTGTTAGTTTTTGTTTATTTGTGTTTATTAGTATAGTTTCTATGTTACCAAAAGTCGAGTTGAATATTTGAATTTATTATATTGAGTCAAAGGAAGTTGACATTATAATGATAAATTTGAAATTAACATGTCGAATACCGATTTTTTTTATTTTGGTCTCTAAAAAATAAAAATTTGTTAAAGCTTTCTTCAGACTAGTCTTAACTTAACGATCAATCTATATTTCCATATTATATTATATTATATTATATGACTCATTACTGTAAAATTTTAATTTTAATTCTTGATGAACACAAATATTTTTTCCTCATTTTTCATTACATATTCTATCGGCTCCAAAATATACAAGTATTAAAAATTGATATGTCCAAAACATCACAAAATTCGAGATGAATATGTTTACCATTCTAAATAAATAAAACATTTTATTAAATGAATTTCTAAATAGTTAAATGAATCTGAAATTATTCAAGTAATTATGCAATTTGTTTAGAAAATGATCTTATTATAAATAAAATTTTTGACAGCTGTTTTTGTTTTATAGATTCAGTGTATGTTTCGAAACAAGGTGGTGTTACTGTGCAGTAAGGTATGATGTCATCAATAGTAATGTTAAATATTATATTTAATGACATCATATTTTACTGACCAATAACCCCTTCAGAGTTTCGAAACACAGGTTTGAACAAAATGTTGCATTTTTGTTGTATATGAAGTTTCAATTTAAATTTCCAAAAATTTCAAATTGAATCTAAAACGACGCTTGTTTATATCTCGTTTTTACAAGATGTAAATTAGACCCTATAAATAAACGTAAAAGAAATTTTTTGAAGTTGCACCATTTAAAATAGGTAATATTGACAAACCTGAACCTGAAACATGTAGTACAAGATTTTATTGTATTTATAGAATATATATGTGCAGATATAAATAAGCCTTTTATGAATTTATTTTTTGTTAAAAAAAAAAATAGTAGAAGAATATCCTAGAACTTGTTACAGAGTATAATATAATATTTTTGTACGAATTATATAATATTATGAGTACTATATAGATACGATATAATAGATATGTATTATATATATATTTAGAATATATTAAAACGAACCGGGAATCCCGGAAATCCACGTAATCCGCCAAGTCCCTGGAACAGAGAATAAAAAACCATTCCATTCTGATTATATATATATTTGAGATTATAATTATTATAGAAAATGTGTGTCTGTCTATATGGTATATTATTTTTTAATTTTATGATATTGGAGAAAAAAATATAATGTGGTATATCCTTTGAGGATAATATTGACTCTTAACTTTACTCTTTATAAACGCACAGTATACATGCGTCAAATATTTATTTTCTGCACCCAAAACCATTCATTATTTTTCTGGTATGATGCAATAGTGTAATTCTGACGACATCTGAAGAAAATCTACCTTTTACAATAAATCACAGGTTGAAATAATCAGCTGCTAATTACAGGAGTTTGATTAAAAGACTAAGAAAGACCTATTTATTCTACCTCCTCTTCGTTACTTCATCACTTCTAAGACCCGTTTTATGCGTTTAGACGTATGTCAAAAAATATATTTAACATTTTGGTTATAAAACGTATTATAAATACCAAAATGGTTTGCACTGTGCTTATGAACGATACACGACTTACGTTTTTGTAAAACAGGCATATTACAGCTACTAAGGTACTGATTCATGAACTCACTGCACAAACTAATCACATGTTTGCATTACAATTAATTTAAATACTATAGTTGTCATAATACCTATCCGAAATCTTCTTATATGCATGAGCGGAAATGGTACCTTCGTCAGTGTTATCTATGTATTTTTCATTCTTTAGTCCCCACTTCTTTACTGTATCGCAAGAATATTTTCATTTCATATTGTTATTACTATATTATTTAAATACTATCATGCTCTAACTCGATCCACTAAAATTTGTGCAGACAGCTCTTGGATGATACACATCAAATATTTATTAATTTACCGTAAATTCCCCATGAAGATTATTATTCAATAATTAATTTTAAACAAAAAGACAGAAAATATTGAAAAAAGAATATTGCAAGTAACATGATTGAGTGTTTTATTACACTTCTGATAAGATCATCAAAGTTAATTTACTTCAGAATTATTATTACTGGTTTAACTTTCAAAGTTTTTTAATTTAATTGTATACTCATTGAAACTTCAATGCAGTGGACATTCATCTCCATTAATTTCAAACTTTGAAATACAGTTATGAAAAGTAATTTTCGATTATTTTATAATTGTTGCCTAATTTTTTAATAAAACTGTATATGTCGAGAAATATGTACAATGAAATAATAGTAGACAAATTATACTCAAGAAAATTAAAAAAAAAATCTATGTTCAATATTTTGTATATTGTGAGCATAGAAATACCAAATTTTTGAAAATAAATTATGGAAAGGTAGCATAGTTATACACACTTCGATTCCCTCCTCTATTATATTTGATTCTAGCTTATTGCCTATCAGAAATTTAATTTAAATATTCTTTCAAGTAAAATGTAGATGAATAATCGTTTTTTGCAGATCTTTTAAATTATAAATATTTAATTTATTTACAGACAAATTATCGTTTCAGCTAAACGAGGAATTATAAATATTTAATTTTAATCCGTTGATAGGCTATACAGATCTCTAAAAACATATTTCGAAAAACATATTAACAAAAAAAGGATGTCTTGATTCCTAAAACATCAAAGTAAGAAAAAAAGATTTTACCTATTTGAAATCGAGATATGCAAAGAATTAAATACTTACTTCATAATGCTTAAAAAGATTAACGAAGTTCTTTAGCGTTTTTTTTCCTAGTTTACGTTGATATGTGTCATATAAATATGATTAATCGTTAATTAACAATAACAAATGAACCTATTGTAATGGTTGGTATCAATATAAAATATTTTACAATTATAAATGAAATTTAAAATATCAAGCACGTCGTCTCTTAATTAACGTATTCATGCACGAATAAAGTTGGGGGCGTGTTTTAATTTCCTATTCTCTATTACATAGTCCTTTAAAATATACGATGCATTTGGCTATATTATAGTATTAGTCTATTTAATAATAATGTGCTAAGTTATGTCAGTATCTAAATATAGTAGTATTTTACATAAACATTTGCCTTTTGGTAATTATATAGCAACCACCAAACATTGTATAAAAATTTTCTAAATGTGAGGTGTATCATGAGTATGACATAAATTCAGACAAGTTATTAAAATGAATATGTAGTTTTTATCTAAAATTAACTAAATATTCTCTGCATTTTTATTGTAGAAATAATAACATACTTTATAAATTAAAACTTTTCTGCTGTGTTTAGGGAAGAGGCAGTAAGCTTAACTTACAATCTGACTTTTAATAATTTTGATATCAACACATTCTTTTAAAAATCTTTTAATTTTGCCAAATGTTGATTATATTTAATCAGGATCCAGACAGTTACTCACGATTTAAACGAATACAGCAGTAGTATTCTGCTTTTATCCACTGATACACCAAGAAAATTAAATATTTTCATAACTTAAATACTAACTACAAATGAACATCAAAATTTGGTATAATATAGCTAAAACATGAAATAAAATAAAAGCCCCGTCCTAATTTTCGGAAATAACAAAATGGCGGCTAGTTAAAGTAATGAAAAGAGTTTTTTTTGTCGATTTTTTCAAGTTCTGCTAAACAAAGCTTTTAAAAGAACAAAACTTAGAGATATTTAAAAAAACCTACAAAATTACGTGCGTGAAATTGAAAGTCAGTTCTTGAGATTTCATGTAAACAGTAAAAAACTTTCAAAATATGGCTATTCTTTAAATTGCAATAATTTAATAAAAGTTATAAAAATATTTGAAAGTTGAGGTATAGATTCGTTGGACTGACTGAACTGATAATGTTCGTTTACGAACTTGTTCTGTATAGGTCTAGAATACATCAACAAAATTTCAGCGTATAGAAAGATGGACAGTCAAATAGAAATGGACTTATAAGATGGTTCCATAAAGGCTTATACCAATTTTGTTTGGAACTTCAATATTTGCAAGCGTTGCAAACTGTAGTGTAAATACACTCTGACGTTTTATATATAGGTATACGTCAAGTATAAAAACTTACCAACAAGTATACAAAATATAATAATGAATGATTAAATAATGCTGGTTTCTGAGACAATAACCGTTATAATTTGTCCATTTTTTTGTTTTCGTATGTAATGCAAAAATGATAATTAGTCACTATTAGTCCTAATGAAAAATAATGTTTTAATACTATGTGTTTTTTTATTTTGTGTGGTATTAAGTATTACACGAAAAAAATTATAATTACGCTCTCGTTACGTGTTCTCCCCCTTTATTATTTTATTTTTGGTATTTAATGTGAATTTGATATTGTGAATAAATAATGCTTTCACTAATTGCTTTTAAATCCAGAAAATGTTGTTTTAAAAAATGTGTAATATATTAGCTTTCTTATAAGAAAAGTTGGTGGTTTCAAACCGAAAATCAAAAACAAGTTTTTGTGGCACGATCACGCCCGGCAACCGAATGAAATCAATTTGAATTTTCAGTCGCAGGTCTAAGAAAAATCCAGAACATTAGATACAGGATCAATTGCTGTGGATATATATATATATATATATATATATATATATATATATATATATATATATATATATATATATATATATATATATATATATATATATATATATATATATATATATATATTCTATGGATATATATAACGTCAATTTTAAACCACAAAACCACAAGAGATAAAAGAGAGTTCGAATAAAAAATAATTTTTATTCTTTTATAATTAAACAACTATTGTTAAAAATATTTTTTCGTAAACTAAGCTAAACTAATTATACATAAGCACATATGTATAATTATAATACCTACATACTATTGTATGACAAACTCGAAACAAATTGTGGAATTTAGGGCAGTTTTCTCACATGAAATTTGAAAAACGATTTCCGGAATAAAATTTTCAGCCATGAAATTTTGTTAAATCATTGCCATTTCTTAGGGTGGTTTTAGTGGGGTTGAAACAATCCTCAGTTATTACTCAGGAATTCAATATTTTGAATTTTTATAATATTTTATTACTGTTACCATTTGTGATGGGACAATCACGCTTATTTTCTCAATTTTAATAGTAAGGCGAAGGTTAGTGGTGATGAATGTTTCTTCTGTTCCATTACTTTTTCATTTTTCAATATTTTCAGCCTTATTGATTGTAGTGTATAATCATATTGTGTATTTATAATTTTTGTGTATCATGACTGTTATCATTTTTATATACACTGCTTAAAATGGACACAGAAATTCCTCTTTATGTATGAATATATTTAATTAAAAAACTTATATTTTTGGAACAGCTTGACCGATTGAATTGAAGTATGGATATTAAGGGGGAAAATGCATTTTCTATAGCATTAAACTGGCACAAATTTTTGGCCTCAGTTTTCTAGAAGAATAGAGTTATAAAGAATATAAATGACTAATGTAAAACAATGTCACACATCTACATGTAAAATTTTATTAAAATAACATGAACTCTTAACGAGATATCGGCATATATAAGTGAAAAAATCGCGAGAAGAGCGCTGTATTTCCAGATGGGTAGTTAATAAGTGAGCTGTTTGTAAAAAGGGTCCGCCCGGAACACCTCCAATAGTTTTCAAATTACGCGCGCATCTCAATAATTGTACCAGACAAACTGACAGACGGAGCAAGTTGTTCAGGAGGTTCCAAAACGTTGATTTACATAAAAAATTTTGAAATCAGAACAAAAAAAACGTTTTTACAAAAACGAATACAAATATTTTAAATAAAAAAATTAAAATTGAATTAATTTAATTAAAGTAAAATATTTTATAGTGATAATAATACCAGTGATT
This sequence comes from Chrysopa pallens, assembly GCA_020423425.1. NCBI lineage: Eukaryota > Metazoa > Arthropoda > Insecta > Neuroptera > Chrysopidae > Chrysopa > Chrysopa pallens. The sequence goes on from CM035592.1 coordinate 72,928,371, forward strand.
ACCTTTTTTTTCTTTAGTTTTTTTCACATAAAATTATATTTTAATATAGAATAACAAAAATAATGTCCATTTATTTTTTATTATAATTTTTTGCATCTTGATAAATTTGTCTCTGATAAGGAAAATAAATTGAAAAATGTATCATGATGACAAACCGTAAATTAAAATAAATATTTTCTTTAATAGCAGATATATCTCAAGGTTACTATTAGAGAATTATTTGAACGTACTTTTGTATGCAAAAATTTAGTATCCTATTTTGTCAATGGAATTGTGTTAAGAATATCTCTAATATTATGGACCTGGATGTAACCGTCCTTTTTTGATGAATCTGAAAGTTCAGAATCATTTTAATGATTATTTTATGTTCAACAAAAAAAAAAGATTATTTTTATACTATAAGAAGCGATTTAATATCGAAAAAATTCTAAGCACGTCATTTTAAAATGTGGTTTCCTTGACTTCTACTGGTCACTCTTCAACAACTAAGGTCATATAGTGACTACATTAGGGATATTCGATACAGTGAAGGGTCGTTAAAGTCATATTTTTATATTTTATTAAATTCCAAATTTTTTTCTTTTTATCGAATTTTGTTTACTGTTTTCGAACTTAAAATACGAAAATCACTTATAGTATGAAAATGAAGCTTTTATAAACAAACAGAATGATTTAATACTATTTGTTTTATCTATATTAGACCAAAATAAACACTTTTAAACTCTAGTTTCTAAGTGAATTTTTCGAAAAAAGTTGTTTATATAAACGATTTAAGTTCAAAAATCAGTAATTAAAAAAGTTAGTGAGTTAAATAGTTGTTTAAAGACTGATTCATCCATTATATATTAATAAATATATTATAGTATAATATATTTATAAAAATTTAATATTAAAATAATTAATATAAAAATAAATTATTTATTATAACATATAATATATTTAATTATTACAAAGACTATTATAATAATTATTATCTATTATATATGTATAAAAGGGATAATTTTTACTTATTTGCTATATCATTTCAAATTATAATTTCAATGAGGATGAAAAAAATTTCTGAGAATGGAAATTAAAAAAATATGCAGTAAAATCGAGAAAATCATTTTAAAAAAATGGCGTGTTTTTATTGGTTTTCGATATAAAATTGCTTATAGCTTGAAACCGGAGCATTTTTCGAAAAAATCACAAAATTACAAAGTGTTTAATTTTGTCAATTTTACATATACTTCTCTCCCCCTCCAATCATTTGAAACTGACATCGAAAACCATATATTGTCCAGTGAAAATGTAGAGCGGGCCTGTAACATTTGGACCGGAAATATTTGAGTTATGTTTAACATAACAGAATGATTGACAGAAACCGGTGCTCAATTTTTGCATAGTAAAGTACCTCTTTTTACAGAAATTTGTTTAGTCACATATAGTGTTTATAGACGAGTTACAAATTGCACATTTCAGACATGTAATTACATGAATAGACAAATTAATTTATAAAATTAAATATATAGTTATTAAAACACACCTATAACCGTTTTATTAATTTTTAATTGAAAATATTTTAAATTATAAATATAGGTTGATTTATTTGTTACTGTAACAAAGATGTATTTTTTAAATCATTATTTTTTTCTATTAAACAATACAAAAATTTAGTTTTGACTTTCTCAGACTTTCAAGGAGAAAGAACGGCATTTAGAAAAGGGTCGTATTGAAATTATAAAAGGTACAAATTAGGCAAAAATCAGAAAGATATGAAATTACTCAGTTATTTTTGTTAGGGCTTACTTCTGAAACGATTTTTTTAATCATAATTAGCTGGTACCCGGCGCACCACTGCTGAAGAAGTACAAAAACATATCCAAATGCATCCAATATTACTGTAATCTATAACTCGGTAAATAATTTGAATCTCAATTCTAAACAACTGTGACAATCTAACCACGCGTTTGATTATATCTTGAGAAAGTCAAAAGATAGTAATCCAATGCCTTACACAAATACCTTATCGTTTTCATGAAAAACTTTTGTAATCGGGTGAATAGAACGGCCGGGCGGATTTGGAACAGGTTTTATCAATTTGTTTAATATGTAGATTGATTTTTTAAATTAAAGTTTATCTAAACAAATTAATAAAATGGAATTTAATTCTTTTAGTTTAACTGCAAAAGAAATCTTATTTTAAAAATATGAATAGAATATTATTTGTTAATGATACAACTTATTCTATTTGTTAAGGGATCGGCCGCAATGTTTATTTTAGTTTTTTAATATAAATTAGAAACTTTTTCGTTATTAAGCACATACAAGCTTGGTTCTACATGGAGATATTAAACATACCTATATAAGCATATGTTTATTATTGTTTAATAAAACTTTTTTTTAATTGTCTTTCTGGTGATTAAATTGTTATGAACTATCTGGTAATTAAGAAGCATTAATGTTAATATTCCCTGACAAACATTTATTGAAAATTTATTCGGTAAAAGTCTTTTGACATATATTACTTTTTCATAACATACATTTCATACATGTTATATAAGTGAACAGTTATTAAAGGCATACTCCTTGCATAAAAGGATGTGCTTCTAAGAAATTGATAAATCACATGTGTGTAAGGTAATGAACTAAAAATTATTTGATCAAGTGTATTCATTTTTATTATTCACTAATTTAAAAAAATTAAAATTTCTTTAATTGCTTTAATATACCAGAATGCTGTTGTATAAGCGCAATAATTATAGGCAATTATGTTTTTATAACATATAGTCAAAGATCCCGATGTAGGATTACTGCGTTCATCGGTTTTTTACTTAAAACCAAATTTGTATGTTTATTTACAATTAAGAGACTATGTATTTATCAGGTTGCCTATCAAAATTTGGCAAGTATATTTAATTATATTATTTTTAATAAGGGTTGCCGGCTGTTAAAAATAATAAATATTTAAGATAGAATGAAAGAGAGTTAGCGTGTTACATCATTTGTCAGACAAGGATAGCGATTGCCGGCTGTGCGTACGCCGAATGTTAATTTTCTCAACCACCGTGGAGTAATAGAGACAACTTATAATAAATACTCCAAAAAATATCCGGCAATGCGAAAAGGTGCGAAAAGGTGCGCAACGGTAACTGTGATATTTTAGAATCTTCATATAAATTGCCGTGATATAGGCGGTATTTTATTTAAAAAAACAAGTGAACGATATTTGTTACCAAAAATCAATTAAAAATAATTTAATTAAAAATACTGGCGGCCAAATTATGATAGACAACCTGGTAAATATGTATTCTCCTAATTATAAATAAACATAAAAATTTGGTTTTAAGCAAAAAACCGATGAGCGCACTAATCCTGCAGCGAGATCGCGTACTAATAGTAATTTTATCTAAATTTATTTACAAGCTATTTGTGCTTATCTAAATGTTATGCATTAGGGATAGAGGAGCTCATATTTTGATAATATGGATCAGTATAGGAATCCATAAGCGGATCATATCATTTATTTTCTACACCTATTTAACATTTCAACGCATTGTTATTATTGATTGTGACAAAGTCCGTCGTCAAGGATATGGCACGTCAAAAAATCCATGAACCTTAACTCTCTGCGACGTGGCAAATAAGCTCCTGAGCTATCCGTCTTTTAGTAGAACGGCCATTTGCAAGGGGGTGTAGAAATCTTGGACCCTAACCGTTTAAAAGCAATGACAAGTCAAAACTTTCATTTTTTATAAACCGTGACAAATAGTGGCTGGAAAATCCTTAAGGTCTTTTTGGAGGAGGTGAGATTGAAGTAATCAAAAAAATGGATTCTAATCAAATAAAGTGCCATTTTCTTGTTACATCAAGTACTTTATTGGAAAAATAGTGCTCCACAGACTGGTAGTACAACTGCAATATGAAGAATTCCCGAAAACTACTGTAAAACAGTTTACGGTAAGTAAAAACTGAAAAAATTTTATTTCATTTGCCAAATAATTACGATAACGACCGCACAAACGTTACATAATGCTTGCAGACACTTTTCCACCTCGTATGTGTAACGATTTTGTAAACTTAATGCACGCCAGCTAGCAAATGAACCACTTTTACCACTTTTAGGGCTGGAGGGAGAGTATGGAAATGTCTGTCAGTATTGTGTAACACTTCTCTATTTTGGAAATATCCCCTTTGTCATGGATATGTTCTATAAGAAAAAATGCACCATACCAACTCAGGAGCATATTTACCACGTGGCAGAAATTTCGGTTCAATGGATTTTTTGAAGCACCAATGGAACTGAATATCCGTGGTTTTTTAACTTGTCGATAGAAATTGTTTTAATCTCATGGTTTACATAAAACGGATGTCTTTTCACCTTGTTTGTGGTTGAAAAACATCTTTTATGGGCTCCGGAAAAAAGAACGCCTCATTAAAACAGTAGTACAATAATATAACTAAGTATAAATGGTATGGAATGATAAAATAATGTAAATGATATGAAATGCTTATAGACTTAGCCATATGAACTGTATTGAAAGTTTTGTTCGACTTATATCCAAAAGAAATTTTACCAATTTCCTTGTAAATAAATTTTTTTTAATTTAAGAATACAATTTTGAGAATGATTTAATTAATTTATATTCTTACCGTAAATCCACGTTCGCCTTTTTCCCCTTTTTCAGCCTGTAATATTTATTGACAATAAATAAACATTTCTGTGAAGACATAAACTGACCGTGTTTGTTAGTGTTTTAGTACCTTGCTACCTTGAAGTAATGTTTAATAATTTTTAATAAATTTCTAAAATTTTAGTAATCTATCGTAATTAGTATCGAAATTAACGTGCATTCATATATATATATATATATATATATATATATATATATATATATATATATATATATATATATATATATATATATATATATATATATATATATATTTGATGTTAACGTACGTTAATATTTGGCTATATGGTTTATGGCTTAAATGCACTATAGTTTGGCATTTATATATTAAAAAATCAACCAATATCGGTTTTTATTGGGGTGCAAAATTGCAAAACGATAAGATATTTGAACAGGAATACCTACTTTTAAAGATTAAGTAAGCAAAAGATTCAAGTATTCTACCAACGGTTTTTATTTACCATTTTCGATTCAAAAACCAACCGAAAAATAAATTTAAATATTGACACAAAATAATATTTTTTAATTTTATCAGTGATAAATTCATTACTTTTTATTTACGACATCCTCAGTAAAGGCAAGAGACGTCTCATAGTTATAGTAAGTTTATCAAATGATCAGTATATGAATTCAAAATCCTCCAATCGTGTAGGAGATATATTTGAACTTTATCAACCTCTACAATGAACTGCTAGTAGTATTTCAGCTGTTAATTATATTGAATAAACCATTAAAATCGATACGCCACTGGCTTCATAAATATTGTTAATCCAGTAAATATAATTACTTATCTCTTGAATTTCCTACTAGTCAGAGAAAAGTAGGTAAAAAAAAAGATGTGATACAAATTTTGTTGATGAAAAATCGATTTTGATCAAATATGGCTCATTTTGTTCGCAAAAGGGTAAAAGAAATTTTACAAAAATTATAATTTATTTCTGAATTTGAATTATAAAAGCACAGAATAAATTTGCTATTTTAAAACTAAAATTCAATATTTATCTTTATATAACGTGATCTAAAACACTAATGTGCCATCACGAGGATTTACCTATTGTATGGATGCTATCTTGAATTTTCTCAAGTTTTTTCCGTAAAATATACCGTTTTCTCATAATTCAATTTTTGAATCCTTTTATTTTTCTTTGGAAATTGGGACCCACGTACAATGAACTGTAACTTGGTTAGTTAACACGTACATAAGAAAACAAAAAGTTTCTTGATCACAGTTTCCTGAATAAAATCAATAATTCTTGAGTCATTTGTGAAAACCCATTTTAAAAGATGAAAAAAAAAAAGACAATGACGTTTTGAAACATGAATCAATTCTTAAGAATACGATTTGTTTCAAATTGAATCTCCTATTGATTTCTGGGAATTTTAAATTTATAAATCCCTTCCCCTAAGTTGGGTGCTTGTCACGTCTATCGAAAAATTTGTTCAAAATTTTATATTGTTTTTATCTAAATTAAATTACGAACAAAATGAACGCTGTTTGATCAAAATCCGATATGCTTCAACAAAATTAAATATTTTTTATCTAATTTGCCTCGACTATAATTCATATAAAACCTGTTTTATATGAATTTTTTTTATACATCGGATATATCTCTAAAAAATTTAATAGTGTTTTAATAATTGATATGCATGGGAGTGCAGAGAATAAGTTTGTGTATCTATAATTAAATAATTTTTGATTGCGAATAAATTCTATGCAAATGTATTTAGTGTACGATAATTAGTATTTGATGTTGAATTTTTAAAAAGGTTCAGTAGATTCAAACAGTCACCTTATTGGGTTTTAATTTTGACATCAGCTTGACATCAGGCTTAGAAGTACAAATCAACAACACATTAAGATTAAATAACAGTTAATTTAATTTCAATTTCATTTTTTTTTTTCGAACACTTGCAGTGCTTTCAGAATGAATCTTTGGTCTCCAGATAAGGAGGTATTTACATACACCCTATAAGCCTGTTAGCCTGCCCTCTCTTCATTCGCAAAGGAAATGTTTACATATGTATAGTGGCTCTAGTAATTAATTATTACAAATGGTACACACGCGGTTAAAAAAAATATTGTTATGAATACTTGTATAAGTAGGACAAAAAATGGCTGAAACAATTTCATCTTAAACACTAGAAGAAGTTAGCAAGAAAACATTACAAACCAATTATCTTAGTTTGACCCGCAAAGTCCACTCGACGTGCTTCCTAATTAAGACAATAAAAAAGAATTTTTTGTTTATGACTAGGGATATTATTTTGGTCTGTTTTTTAGTTTTTTTTTCCTCAACAAAAAATGTTTAGGCCAATTTTCGATTTAAGTTACGTAATTACGTCTAATGTAATGTGGTTACACGTCGATATCATTATTTGTTCTCGAGATAATCGAGACCAAGAGAATCTAAAAAAAACGAACGAATACACATACCCACATATACACATACACACACACACAGACATTTCTCTAAAATCATTCAGAAAATTATTCTCACTGAGCTTCATTACAAGAATTCTTCTCACTGAGAAGTTAATAAGGGAAAAATTGCGTTAAATCTATTTTTAAAGTGAAAGTAAATTTAATAATTTAGTGTAAGTAAAAAATTAATAACGTACCATCGAAGGCTTTTATATACCTAGGTCGATACACTTTTCATCCCAGTCATAAGATCATTACTTTGAACTTAGTTCCTCTCATATATAAATAATCTAGTTTTATATAGTAAACTATGCTATAAATTACATAAAAATTATTATTTATTATTTATTTCAAGTTTAGATATTGACATTCATTGCTGTTTTTGTATTGTATTGAAATGGTTTTTAAACTTTGTGTATAAATTAAATTTTGTGTAAAGTTAAACTATATTATAATTAAAAGATTTCTATTAATTGAAATTGTTGAATAATTTGGATTAATAACGGTATGTAATTTCTGAGATTTCTTCTTTAACGCTATACACATTCGCACAACCCATAGCAAATAAGCGGAAAAGCGAAAAAGCTAATAAAAAATTTAAATGAAAAAATAAGAGCCTTTTAAAACACTCTTGAACATTTTTTTAACACTCGACATTTATTAAATATTACATCGACATATATGAAATATTTAATCAATTTATTATAACTATCTGATTATCTCATACTTATTTTTAATCGCCTTCATAAAATGAAGAGGTTAGTTCCAGTTCTAAGTGAGGGGGCAAAATAAAATAAAAATTTCTGAAAATAATTTTCTTGTGATAAATTACCTTTCGAAGTTGGTGATAATCATATCCTTATTTAAAAAAAATATTTGTTGGCGTCGCCTTTGAAAGATAATTGCTCACAAAGTAATTATTTGAAGAAGTTTATAATTTAAAATTTTCTTTAATTTTCTAGTTCATTTTCAAAAATACTTATATGTTTGAAATATATTACGAATAGTTCAAATTGATACTCTACCGTATACCAAATATTTCAACAATTAACACTGCAACTTGTTATATCCACTTTAAAGAAGGGCTTGCAGGTATTTGAGTTTGCCAAATCAAACACCGCATTTGTAAATGGAATTGTTTTGGAAATGGCTTAAATATTAAGAATCCGGATACAAATTTTTGGTCTAATATTTTTACTCTGACTCCATCGTCGTTTTTCGGAGATGTATGAGCATTAAATATATAATATATTTAATGATTTTACAGTTCAAAAATAAACACTTTTTAACTCTTTATTCGGTTTTATTGAAAAATTAGGGTCATTTTGAGCTATAATAAGTGTATACTTTTATGTAGTATATTTAGTTTTCTTAAGTATAACAAAAACGAAAAAATTCTCTTATTCCAAAAGTGTTTATTTTAATTGTGCAATTACATACATAAATAATTCACTTTTGATTAAATTAAAAAAATATTGTTTCTGTACCATTAACGATTTTTTCATTATACGTTAAAAAAACAGCCAAAAAAAAACCAAAACGTATGAGAAAGAAAAATTTTCGTGAAACACACAAAGCATAAAATTAAAAGTTATTATAATTATATTAATAAAAAGAAAATTGATATATATATATATATATATATATATATATATATATATATATATATATATATATATATATATATATATATTCGATTTTAAATTGCTTATAGGAGAATTTTCCGAATAAACTACCAAACATTTTTCTTTGTGACTATTTGAGATGGTTTCAAAAAAGTCGGAACAGTAATATCCGTATCCTTTAGATTAGAGCTATTGTTTACATTTTTTTTAAAATAATTATTAATGAGAACTTTAGGATTTTTTTTTGCCCCAATTTCCTAGATCAAATTATTTTGTATTTTATAAATACGTATTTCGACTACAAAGTAGTCATCATCAGTATGAATAAGCTAGTTGTAATGATTCTCTGAGGAGATGTTACTCGTTGCTAATTTTTTGTGCATACCGTCACCAAATTAGCAACGAGTTACATCTCCTCAGAGAATTATTACAACTAGCTAATTCATATTGAGGATGACTACTTTGTAGTCGGAATACGTATTTATAAAATACAAAATAATTCTATTTTTTACAGTTTGATTGATAATATGCTGAGCACGATTTTTGAATACTCAAAATACTTATTTAATATTATATTCTTGTATTTAAACCAAAAATCTGTTATATTAAATTCATTGGCTTTCATTTATTTATTTACTTATATATTTTTTTACTTTTTAATATTTTTACAGCTACGGTACTGGAAATAAACGATTAAAATGGCATTAATTACATCTAGTTGGTCTATGGATATTCTAACATTAATTGTTGGTGTTTTAACAATATTGTATTTCTATTTAACTTCAACTTATAATTATTGGAAAAACAAAAATATACCATACGAGAAACCTACATTGTTATTTGGTAACTTTTATAATGCCGTGACATTCCAGCAAAATATTACCGAATACTTTTCTGATCAATATAAAAAGACAAAAGAGAAATTTTTTGGTCTTTATATCTTCAGAAAACCATTTTTGTTAATACGTGATCCAGAATTAGCAAAATACGTTTTGATTAAAGATTTTAATAATTTTATACCACGAACTACAGCACCAACCCACAAGGATGATCCCTTGGGTGAATATAATTTGTTTTCGATGAAAAATATTCATGATTGGCGTTTTATCAGATCAAAATTATCACCGATATTTTCTACTGGTAAATTACGTAATATGTTCGAACTAATTAATGAAATTGGTGAAAATTTAAATGGACATATAAAGAAACATGTCTTTGAAACACTTGAAGCGAAAGATACATGTCAAAAGTATACAACAGATGTGATCGTTTCAACCGTGTTTGGAATTAGTACAAACTCATTTAGTGATGAAGAAACAGAATTTGAGAAAATTTCCAAAACTGTCTTTACATTTACAATCCGACGAGCAGTTGAGTTAATGTTTTTCTTTTTTGTACCAACCTTATCTAGATTATTAAGATTAAAAGTGTTTAGTGAAGTGGGTACACAGTTTTATCGTAATATATTTTGGAGTACAGTTAAAATGCGACAAGATCATAATATAAAGAGACCAGATTTAATTGAGGCTTTGATTACCTTAAAAAATTATGGTAGTATAGAAGATGCAGAAAGTAAAGAACCAAGCAAGGAAGTTGTTAGCAATCCTTCACAATTAAGTAAGATTAATAAACAATTTTCTTTTATTGTAATTCACCCTATATAAAATTGAATGCCTGGCTGATATAGCATACATGGTTTCTAATATTTACTGGCTGGTTAGTCCTTATTTCTTATATGTACTTGATAGTTAATGAAAACGTTTTAAAACGTTTTATAACTTGACCTCACAATGTAGAAATAATCAAAATTGTAAGAAATTAGAAAAATTGACTACCTACTACTAATGTGTTGGAGTTTTTGTTCTCTAAAATATTTTCTGGGGCTTAAATTATATTAGGCAGGTCTAGAATTTAATTGAATTTGTATTACTTATAAATAAAGTAGTGTTATCAAACTTTGTAAAAAAAAACAAGAAAAAAATGTTCACATGTTTGCAATTTCTCAGCACATAAATTTGTTTGAACAGAATTGGATGGTGATGTCTTGGTGGCACAAATTGCCTTATTTTATGCAGCTGGATTGGCCACATCTGCAAGTGCAATGTCATTTACTTGCTATTCTTTATCATATAATCCAGAAATACAGATAAAGTTACGTAAAGAAATTCAATCAGTGCTAGCTCGACATGAAGGAAAAGTAACATATGATAGTTTATCAGAGATGAAATTCTTAGATTGCTGTATCAAAGGTACAACATGAATAAAATTATCAAATATTCTGCTTAAATAGCCAATAATTGTTTTCAGAAACGTTGAGATTATATCCATCATTAGGATATTTAGATCGAGAAGCAATGGACACCTATACATTTCCTGGTACAAATCTAACAATTGAAAAAGGCACACCGGTAATAATTTCATTAGCAGGTATGCAAACAGATCCAGAGTACTTTGAAAATCCTGATGTTTATGATCCAGAACGATTTAGTGACGAAAACAAAGATAAAATTCCACCATATGTATTTATGCCATTCGGCGATGGACCTAGAAATTGTATAGGTAAGTTACATTCTTTTGTCAACAATAATTCATCTCTTTTTTTTAACCAAGAAATTGTATAAGAAAAAAGCTCATATAAACAAACCTTTCCAAAAACGTATCCAAAACTACGAATTCTATTTCAGCCATTTTTATTTCGAACTTTTAATTTAGATTATAAATTTATAAAAAAGTTTTTATCTATTAATAATTAGATAATAACAATGAAAAATATGTTTAAATATTTTTTTAAATAATCCTTATGCTGCACTAAGCACTTAAATGAGTATTTATATACTCTGAATCCTATTAAAACTCAAATAGGGATTAGATTTTCATTTATTTCGACAGATTGAGTGCATCTGTTTTATTCAACTACACCAGCCCATTGCCATTATTAATTTTTGTGGGAACTACAGAAATCGTACTAACTAAGATACCAAAGTCTGTATTTAAAAAAAATGATAAATCTAAACTTTAAATTCCAAGATATTCAAAAGCTTATATTTGAAGTTCTTCAAATACAGTACCAGGAACTCTTAAAATAATATTCGATTTATTTACGATTTCTTCTTGAGAAAATTTATACAATTAATAATTGTTTTAATAGGTGCTCGATTGGGACAATTAATGACGAAATCTGGATTAATCCACATTTTAAAAGATTATGAAGTTATTACATCAGCGACTAAACCTCCATTAGAATTGGATCCAAGAGGATTCTTTACAGCTGCTAAAGGAGGCATATTTCTTCAATTTAAACCAGGAACTGTGTATCAGCAATAATATAATTTGAATATAAAATTTATTAGTTTTAAATTATTTTTGTAAAATTTTTTTTAATAAACCAAAGTATCATATACATTAGATAAAACAAAGATTTTTCTCCAATGCAGGATAAAACCCTAAATATGTGTTGATTTAAAAACGTTTTAATTTAATTTTTGAAATTATTTCGTTGCAACGAAATTTCAATTAATCTGAATCTTGGTTTTTAATTATCTCGATGTAAACTATGAACAATAAATATATTGCCAATAATGAAAACAAAATAAAGTTTTTAGTGATATACGAATATGTTTACTTCAATAGTTGTCGGATATCTGGACAGAATTCCATCTTGGATAGGAATCAAAAAATAAATGCTTATAAGCTTACTCAGCTAACTTCATATTTGCGATTTTCTGTTACAATTTTTTGATAATCAATTTCAACAAAATTCAAGTCTGTGATCGAAAACCAACTTGAACAATTTCACTATTGTTGTTTCCAAAACTGTATATATACATATATATATATATATACATATATATATATATATATATATATATATATATATATATATATATATATATATATATATATATATATATATATATATATATATATATATATATATATATATATATATCATTTGTTTAATTCATTCTCCATAAATCTATTACTTCAAACAATAAATTTATAAACACAATTTTTAGCAATCTTGATGATTTATACAGATATCTATTGTAAATAATAAAAATTAAAAAATGAGTTTAAAAATACTAAAGCCTTACACTATGGTACCCTGGTACTTTTGGTACTTTTAAAGCCCTGCTCTTAAAAGTACCAAACAGGAAAATATTCTTAGCAAAATTAGATAAAGCGATGTTCATAGAATAGCCATGGTCGTATGGTACTTTCCCGAAAATGTTGTTTGTACTATACTAAACAATACATATTGGAGGTGGCATTATATTGTCTTAAATACAAGCAGCTACATTAAGGTCACACAACGGACGTTCTAGTTTTCTATAGTGTTACGAGCTACCACATTAGAGTTTATAAAACGTGCGTGTATCTTAGTACATGTCGAACGGGCGTTAGTTGAATGTTGATATTTTGTTTATTATCTATTGTAATATGGTTCAAAGGTATCGGGTTTTTATTTGCTATTGTCAAAAAAGACTCTTTTACAAATAATATTTCTTGTATTATATATAAGTACAACACAGCTGTTTATAAAGTCATTGATTAAAAAATTATTTATTCTAATAATAGAACCAGAAGATTCTAATAATGGAACCATAAATTTCAAATATTGTACATTTATATTTAAAACCGAAAAAAAATTATGCATGAACGAAATAATTTTTGGGCGAGATGAACATTGTCAGTACAAATCTTAATAAAATCAAGTATATTTTAAAAAATATCCGGCTTTGAATTTTTGGAGATTTTCTTCAAAAGTGGAAATGCTATAAATACGAAAATTTCCTCATACTACTTCACATCGATTGCAAAAAAGCGCATCTTTCTAGTCTCGAAAAATATCAATTTCTAAAACTAACGTCCGTTTGAAGTTCGTGTCAACGCACGTTGGAATAAACAGGTTCCATTTAACTCAATAGAAAGCTGAAAAGCACGTCGATTTCAGCGTCCGCAGCTGCATTGTAAGAAACTTTAGTGTGGCAGAGCGCTTATGAATGAATTTAATTCTAATTTTTTCAATTATATACCATAGATGCCTGTATAATTTATCAAGACTACTAAAAATTGTGTTTATAAATTAATTTTTTTGATGATAAGCAATTTATAGATAGTCAACTAAACAAATTTATGCCCAATTAATATTATGTAATATTATGTAACTAAAAATTTTTTTTATATACATATTAAGTATGATATTTTTTGTAGTCGTATATCGTGCGTAGGCTTGAATTGAGCGTAATAATCTTAGTATATTGTTCGAAACTCTAGAAAATATTCAAGGCAGTAACAAAATCTTAATTAGTACATTTTGCTATGCCTGCCGTTTATCTGACTGTCATCAAGATAACAACAAATCGAGATAGCGACCTAAAATTTTGGAGGTAATAATCAATTATATTATATTTTCATATAATAATAATTTGCATATTCACCAGATATACAATATGTCAGGGTATATTAATTTTAGTCTAAAGTTTGTAACGCTAGAAAATATTGAAGCCCGAACAAAATTTTGGTAAGGTTATTTATAGATTAACCAAATTAGCCCATATCCAGTCGTACGTCCGTCATCAAAATTAGTCAAAAACGAAAAGAGATAGTACGTAGAAATTTCTGTGATGTATTTTAAGCATAAATAGTCAGTTTAAGTTTGTAAATGAGCAAAATCGGTCTATTGTGTTCAATGAATCCATGACCTAACTTTTGAATAATAAAAGAACTATTTATCATAAACAAAATTACAGGATGTACCTTTACTCACGACGGTTTTAATTTGAAATTCTTGATTTAAAATGAAGCGACTCATAAAAATACAAGCATTCTACACTTGAACCCAGAAAGGACATATATGCATATACATTACATAAGCTACTTAGATAAACATATAAATATAAATTATTCAAATAAAAACATGATTAGAGTTATAAGTTATTATTTACAGTGTGATTAGTAAACTTCACTTGTATCACTTCAGGGTTGTATCATAAACGTATATATATATATACGTATATATATATATATATACATATATATTTATATATATATATATATATATATATATATATATATATACGTGCATATATATGAATATATGTATACGTATATATATATATATATATATATATATATATATATATATATATATATATATATACGTATATATATATATATATATATACGTATATATATACGTATATATATATATATATATATATATATTTATATATATATATACATATATATATATATATATATATATATATATATATATATATATATATATATATATATATGTTTTTTTTTTTAATTATGGTGCGACCCTGAAGTGAAGTCTACTAATCACACTGTAAATAATAACTTCTCTAATCATGTTTTTATTTGTATAATTTATATTTATATTTTTATCTAAGTAGCCTATGTAATTAATGTATATGCATATATGTCCTTGCTGGGTTCCAGTGTAAGAAATTACAATGTTTGTATTTTGATGATTCATTTTAAATCAAGCATTTCGAATTTAAACCGTCGTGAATAAAGGTACATCCGACAATTTTTTTAAATGATTAATAGTTCTATTAATCTTCTTGTAAAGACTGCCCTAATAAAATTCACGCAAGAAATAATTTGATAAAAAACTATTTTAAATAAAAATTATTTTCTATCAAAATTAACATTTTTAAACAACATACAAAAAATTTACTCTAGTAAATTCAACTGAATATCGTATTCCACCAGCTCATCAACATCAATCACGGTCAGTATTTGTATAAGTGACCGCTTGGAAATACTGTGTGCTGTTGTTGTATAGTAAATACTGTAGCCATTGATTCGTAGTAGTTAAAAAGTAACCTTAACAGTTAAAAGATTGAATGAAAAAAATGAAAATTCTAATTTTATATTATTAAGTATACATTATTTATTATATATGAAATAGAATATCGTTTTTCATAGCATTGACGACTTGTGCTTAATCTTATTACAACATTGGACAAATTTATTTAATAAATTTCAATGATATACTGCTCGAGGAACTTGAATTTCTTTCTTTGAGAGGTGTGCTAATGCACAATAAAAATTCTGCATAGCTTGCAAATATTCAATCTATATAAATGTTGTCGTAGAATAGTCCTACGCATTTTTGGCATATGAACATAAACGTACGTGCCTAGCTCGAAACTTATTAGTGTCTATAATCTGTTAACAATTGTCCCTATATTATGTTATTATTATTCTACCGTATTGCAAAACAATTTATCAAAGCTAGGCTAATTCAATTTTTTCAATAATTGTTATCATAGTACCCATTCATATTAGGCATTCTTTAAACAGTCCGGTCATTATGAATAATTAATCACTTGGACCATGACATATATAAAATGTATATTAATAACAAAAATCTTTAAAGGAACTTGGTGCCCTTGCGTACTCATGTTTTTGAAGTAAAGTAATTTTATAATATATATTAAGAGTATATTTAATACATAACAGAAAATAGACAACAAGATTAAACTATGGAATATCATTATTTTTTATTTATCAATAAATCAGTAAATATTGACATCGTCATAATAAAATTACTAAATGGAAAGTTAGTGTATTATACTTAAAACAAAAGTTAAAAACATTGTTTGTTAATAACTGATTGTTTGTTAATTATTGTAATTTCTCTGAACTTATATCGGTAATTTATTTAAATTAATATTATTCGTTGAAACTAAAATTTTTTTTAGTAAATATTTTTTATACTCTTGGAGGGCTAAGAAATATTATAGTGCTTGACAAGAAATATTGTAAAAATTAAAATCAGATAAAATCAATTTTCAGGATTCAATTATAAATTTATTTTTTATTTTGCAAGGGTTGGACAAAAGTTATTGAATCAAAATGGCATTGATTACATCCAGTTGGTTTACCGATCTTCTAACATTGATTGTTGGTGCTTTATCAATCTTATATTTCTTTTTAACTTCAACTTATAATTATTGGAAAAACAAAAATATACCTTATGAGAAACCTACATTAGTATTTGGTAACTTTTATAATGCAATAGCATTTAAACAAAATATAACCGATTATTTCGCAGACCGATATAAAATGACAAAACATAAATTTTTTGGTTTATATGTATTTCGAAGGCCTTATTTGTTAATACGTGATCCAGAATTAGCTAAACATGTCTTGATCAAAGATTTTAATAATTTTGTACCACGAACTACTGCACCAACTCATAAAGATGATCCTATGGGTGAATATAATTTGTTTTCAATGAAAAATAATCATGATTGGCGTTTTTTAAGATCAAAATTATCACCAATATTTACTTCTGGTAAATTTCGTAATATGTTTGAGTTAGTTAATGAAATTGGTGAAAATTTAAATGGATACCTGAAAAATCATGTCTTTGAAACACTGGAAGCAAAATCCGTTTGTCGAAAGTATACATCAGATGTGATTGTATCGACAGTATTTGGCATTAGTACGAATTCGTTTACGGATGTAGAAACTGAATTTGATAAACTTTCAAAAACTGTTTTTACATTTACAATTCGTAGGGCATATGAGTTGATGTTTTTCTTTTTTGTACCAAGTGTATCTAGATTATTACGATTAAAAGTATTTAGTGAAGTGGGTACTCAATTTTTTCGCAACATCTTTTGGAGTGCCGTTAAAATGCGACAAGACCATAACATAAAGCGACCGGATTTAATTGATGCTTTAATAACTTTAAAAAATTATGGAACTATTGAAGATGCGGAAAGCCAAGAACAAAGTAAACTTGTCATCAATAATCCATCTAATTTGAGTAAGTTTAATAATAGTACATTTATTGTAATAATTAACTAGAAAACGGACCAAAAAAGAAAATTGAAAGAAAATAGTGCTTGAGATTTCTAATAAACTGTTTCTAATTGTTCTCCAAGATATTCGATAGATCACTAACTTATATAAACTAATTTTTTCGTAACAGAATTTGATGGTGATGTATTGGTGGCTCAAATTGCTTTATTTTATGCAGCTGGTTTGGACTCGTCTTCCAATGCTATGTCATTTACTTGCTATTCATTATCGTATAATCCAGAAATACAGATAAAGTTACGTAAAGAAATTCAATCAGTGCTAGCTCGAAATGGAGGAAAATTAACATATGATAGTTTATCAGAAATGAAATTCTTAGATTGTTGTATCAAAGGTAAAAAATTAACAAATCTGTCATATAATCACGTAAAGTACTTTGATTTTTGATTTTTTTAGAAACACTAAGATTATATCCATCATTAGGATATTTAGATCGAGAAGCAATGGACACTTATACGTTTCCTGGTACAAATCTAACAATTGATAAAGGCACACCAGTCATTATATCATTGGCAGGTATGCAAACCGATCCAGAATATATTGAAAACCCTGATATTTATGATCCAGAACGTTTCAATGACGAAAACAAAGATAAAATTCCTTCATACGTGTTTATGCCATTTGGTGAGGGACCCCGAAGTTGTATAGGTAAGTGGTAATTTTTTCTATTATTGTACTTTATTTAGTCTTATTTATCTACGAAATTTTATGACATACTAAAATTGTCCAAATTTTCAATTTGAGGGTTATCCATAAAATAGAAATAGTGAAATTTTGAAGTAGATAAAACCTTCAAATTGCAAAATTTCGATTTTTTTGTTTGGTGCAAAATAATGTATTTCAATATAGAACACAAGTACACAATATAATTTTTTATATAAAATTTGCACAATATGACTTTCAAATGAATGTTTTGGAATTTCGTGAGCACAATTTCAATTTGTTCATATATACCAATATAATATAAACCCAAAGTCGTAAAAAAGATATTTAATTCAACAATTTGCGATTCGAATTTTAATTCTCTTATATTTATTTTTTTCCTTGGTAGGGGCACGTTTCGGTATGTTAATAACAAAGGTAGGATTGATCAACATTTTGAAAGATTATGAAGTAATGACTTTTGATAGTAAACCACCATTGGAATTGGATCCAAGAGCATTCTTTACAGCACCAAAAGAAGGAATATTTATTAAGTTTAAACCGGGAACTGTATATATGTAATAAGATTTTTTGGATGTTTAGATCCTAATTTTATTTTGTGTCATATTTTGTAATAAATCATTTTTATTTGAAGAAGTTTTTATTTAAAAATATATTTTGCGAAATATAGTTGTTTTTTTTTTTTTTTTTTTTTTAATAACCTAATGAATAAATTGTATAAATATTATGTATAAATGAGAATGCAAACAATGCAAAAATTAATAGTCATATTATATACAGAGAAAATGAAATGACGATGACTATGAAGGAGACAATCAAATAATGAATATAATAAACATAAAAAATTAAAGCTAATTTACACAGCGCAAATAGTGGAGAATGGATACGAAGAATATGTATATAAATTATCTCACTGAGAAAAGCAAGATTGATAAAAAATGTATGAAAAGAAAAAAAAAATTATTTATAATACCGGAAATCCATTCTTTCCAGCAGGACCAGTTGTGCCCTGGAAGAGACCGGAAACAAAAAGAAAAACTATAATGTAGAACAAACTCTCTCTATACATTTTGATTTTATCACGGATTGTACTTGTTGTGTTGTTATAATATGTTTGTTATTTTGTTCTGATTCTGTCGCATCATTTCGCATAATATGTTGTGATGGTATCATATGTGTCACATTGTGTCACATTATAATCTCCCTAGACAAGGTGGTATTGACGCAGGCGTTTGCAAGTGAATTCACTCAAGTTTTTATGCTGCAATCGAGAATAATACTGATAATGAAAATTTATTCCATTAGACGGGTTCCTAAATTGCATCAGGTCAAGTAATATAACAATAAATTCTTCTTTTGTCGTTCAACCTTTAATATTTATTTAATTGTAAAAATAAATTTTACTGTAAAAAATATAGACACTTAAGCGACCTAATCAACACGGCAATATTCATTTGAAAAGGGAAAAACAACATTTTAGTATAAAAGCTGTCTTTTATTAAGATGGCAAATGAAAAAAAGATAATATGACTAAAGAAATCTTGATTAATCTCCAGAGTATACTGAACTTTATGAAGATGGATTCAACATTATTGTAATATAATTTTTTATAGAAATTTGTTTCTTTGATTTAAAAAAAAAAGAAATAAAATAAAATTTTCATCTGAAAAAATAATATTATAATGAATAATTTTTAAGCTTTGATCCTAAACATTAAAAGTATTTTTTTTTTAAACAAAATGACTTAGTAGCGAAATTAGAAATTCTTATAAAAACCCATTTATTAAAAATTCAACAGAAATAGCTTCTTAGATTTTAACAAAGAATCTTTCAGAATGTTTTGAAATTTTTTAAGCATTTTTATTTTGTTATGGGCATTTTTCCTAATATCGAAAATCATTTTTCGTAAATCGATTTCAACAAAATTTAATTATAAAACTGCACTGAGATAAACTATACCATGCATGTCCATATAAAATGTCATCAAAATCGGTTGAATGGTTCTCAATATATCCGCATTAAAGTGAAAATACCTAATATCGAATGTATTTACTTAAATAGTTAAATCTCCGGAACGGCTTAATCGATTGAGTTGCAATTTTCTGCATTTTGTGTTCCGACGCTAAATATTTCATTCGAATGTTCTTAGATTTAGCACAATTTCAATGACTCATATAAAGCAACGTAAATATAATATTTCATCAAAATATTGAATGAACGATTCACGAAATATTGATATTGAAGTGAAAAAATTTCGAGCCCTTAATTCTCGCAGAGGTAATAGATGTTACTAAACTGGGATCATTCTGAACATATCCATTTTTATATACGACAAATTTATAAATACTTTAGTAGTTATCCTCGGTATTTTTTTTCACACGTTAATTTATTAATTTTCTTTATAAAATCCGAATGTGCAATAAAAAAAATAAAGTTTAAATTAAAAAAATAAAATCCATCCTCATTTAACCTAGAAAACCCATCCTCCTAAAAGTAGGTATGCACTTGAGATTAATTAGGACTATCAAATGGTTAAGCTTTTGTTTAAAATATTTTTTTTATTAAACTTATTGTTCGTGGTTTTTGCATATGTAACAAAATATAATTTCATTTTACAACTTTGAACGAAAAACAAATCGAAATAATGAAAAAAACTGCCCATCATTATCCTAGTATTTTAATGAAATTTCCTACAAATATCCACGCAAAATTAAAAGATGGTTTAGGAGCTTGACTCGTGAATATATTCAATGGAATAGCTTCTGTCGTGAATAGTTTCAAATGCACCCGCCAAATTAAGAATTACTCGATCGACTCGGAAGCAGGTTTCAAAATGTAAACCGTAAAAAAGATTAACGACAATACACGATTAATGCGAAATCATGTAGTCAAAGTAAAAAATTGCAGTTGGATGACTGTTGGGTAGTGATGTACACAATTGCTCCCTACTGAATTCTAACATTTAAGTAAATGAAAAATAAAACAAAATAACAAAATTATTTTTAATAAATTTCTGTTTTCTCCTTTCAATTTTAGTAAATTAAATTTAATTGGTAAATTTTGAAATATTTAAAAAAATAAATTATCTTAAAATGTTGATGCAGTAATATAAATTTTGAAAACAATTAGCTAGCATAAACTTACAAAATCAGTAGTAGTTTATTCTTAATTGATTTAAGCAAAAAAACCTATTCGAATGCACTTTGTAATGCAAACGCCCATACCACACAGTTTATCATGTGTGTACAATTCAAACAACAAATATAGCCGTTGTTTTGTAAATAAAAAATCAAACAAATAAAATAAAATAGAAGAAAATAATATCAAAACAAAATATAAATCAACACAATATGTGCAAAAAATATTAACGTAAATTTTGTTATATTCTTAATGTTATTTGTTAAAAAAACAATGTTAGTTGTTAAAAACAAGTTAGATTGTAATGATTCTCTGATTCAATTCATTCGAAATCTTACCGGTGGTCCAGGTTCTCCATTATCACCTTTCTTGCCTTTTCTTCCACGTTTCCCAGGTGGGCCTGGAGGTCCTGGTGGTCCTATAAATAAAATTGAAAGTTAATAAGAACCGTTAAAAAAATTTAAAATAACTGTCGTAAAATAATTAAGGTTTGAACATGAGTAGTTAGGTTGACTTGTGCAAATGGTTGTTTGCGCTAACTAACGTTAGGAGTTAACTAAACGCTAGTTAGTACATTTTCTGATACGAGAACCTTGATTATCAATAACTTTGAAGTAATCTTTTTAAACGAACATGGCACTTTAGTTAAAATAGTAATTTAAAATTAGACATAAATAATATTTATTGAAATTATTAATCGTATATATTTTTTTAAATCCATTATTATATTTTTATCAAAAGCTATGTTTTAAAAGATGGTTTGTTAATTTGCAGTAATAAAATTCCGTTTCCATTGAAGTTTTATTATTTTTTATTACATTAAGTTTTTGGAAAATTAAACCAAAGTAAATCTTAATCTACAAGTGTAATCGTATGAATATGTGATTTTCAACAAATTCAGAATTATATTCATATTATAAAATAATCGTGAATTGAAATATTAGTATTCATATTTTAGTATTCATCTTCAAGACATTATTAAATATGGTAATAAAGCCAACCTTTAAATTGATAACAACGTAAAAACCGTTTATTTAACTGATAGTCTGGAAATTACAATTTACGATACTGGCGGATACTGGGACTATATATAAAAATAGAAATGGCTACAATCTGTTAATTGTTAAGAGTAACAATCATCTATTTAATAATAAGAAAAAAAATGCTTTTAAGAAAGAAGAACATAACGACGGGGAATCATAAATTTGATTATAATTTTATCTGTTGTGTAGGTGAAAGGTAAGATGGGAAAAATATACACCAAAATTTGTTATTTTAATAAAAAATTACGATTTGTATTTTCTCAAAATGTAAAAAGTATATAAAAGCTTACAATGTTGATTTCGCATTTCATTTTTAAGGAAAACAACTTCATTTTTAATTAAAAAGTTTTTAGCAAGTTATTATCTTATTATTATAAAGAAACTGCTATAGTGTATCTTTAGCGTAAATAATAAACAAGGTGTCTGAAAACACCTAGATTATATGTACATTTTACAATTTACTGTAGCTTTATATCTTAAAATATATAATAGTTAGTAGCAAAAATAAATTAATGAACCAGAAATTAAAATAATTCTCTAAACGATTGTGCACGCATTGAAAAAACTTAAGCCTTTGTACTATGGCGTAGGGTCTTCGATCTTATATAACTTTGCCAGGCTAGGTGTTAATACTGTGTAAACTGTTTAGCTACTGGAGGAAAATACTTAACCAAATTAAAATTAAGCTTTCGTAGTAAAACGTAAGTGACAAAATAGTTTAATCATTTTAAGAAGTGTTTTACAAGGGGTTGCAATTACAAATTTACGCTTTGTGAATTAATGAATTTCCGCTACTATTTTACACCATTTTATAACCTGTTACCTGTCATCGTTCTTACCTATGTTTTGGACATCCACTGAGAAATTTTCAGTTTTTATAAAATAAAATTTCTCAGGTCAAAGAGCCTGATAGCCACAGGCTCTTAGACCTTAGAAATTTCAAAATTTTGTTTGAAATTTCAGAATTTAGTTTGTCGCCTACACGGTATTGTAATTTGATTTATTTGACTTTGGATAATCATTAGGTTCAATAGAAACTCGTTTTTAGATGATACATTGCATATCAGCGAATTTTAAACATATTTTTATGCTTTAATAAATTATAAACTTATTAAAAATTTAGTATCTAGGCGTTGGGTTTGCATAATTCTTTTTTATAAATTTATATATATATATATATATATATATATATAAATTATTGTATTCTTCAAGCTGAGTTAAAAAAAGTATGCTTTAATTTATAATGGTAATATTGTAATTGATTAAATGATTCTTGCATTAAATAAAATTTCTAAACGTATAACTTTTTAAGTAAATTCGTCATAGAGAGAATACACATAGCATATGCAAGCGATTTTCTACGGCGGTATATAACGGCGAAAGAGAAAAGCACGAAGTTTCCTGTCTCTTTCTATTAGGATATCATATTTCTAATTGGCTGGCCTACTTGATGTCCATTTTAATATTAAACTTGAGGCCACTGAGCCACTGGATATATATCTTGAGTTGAAAACAAAGAATACATTTAGTAGCCTGGACGGTAATGTTTTTGCAATCCTTCTATGTGTAATTTTCCAAGTTTTAAGAAAATTTATCATTCAATCGCATTTTGCTCACCTAGATTATCTTAATGGTTAGTAACAAAATTTTTGGAGCAAGGTAAAAAATATTTTAATGTATTCCAATACATTTTTCTATATACACAAAAATATTCATAGTGCCTTTAAATTTTATTTAAAAAAATGTGTTGCGATAAATTTGCAACTCGATAACCAATGTCCCAGCGTATCAATTCCTAAAAACATCACATTCATCGGATTTTGCAGAAATATACCAATCACAAGAATCCGGATATTTTAATGTTGAAAATATAAAAATTATATCGAACAATATAAGCGTATAAAATATTCGTTGGCTTGGATATTATGATGATAATGCTGTCGAAATAATAATTATGCGCTGATCCCTAAGGACATTTTATTTATAGACTAACCAACCAACCATGTCAACACACAATTGACGTCTACCAACCCCTCTCGTATATATAATTGACTTGAACTATCTGTGTTCGAAGTCGTGTTTTTTTTAATTTATGTTCTTGTATATTTAATATCATATATGACAGATTTAATTATTAGAACCTTTTTAACATGCGGTTGGTAGTTTTTCTGGTAATTGCTTAAAAATTCAAATAAATTTAGTAACGCGATTTTACCAATTTTTTTGACTTTCGAATTTGGGATATAAATGGGATGTAATGGTATGACAATTTAAAAAAAAATATATTTTTACTTAAATTCAGTTCACTATACATTAAAATGTAAGAAATTGCATCAAAAAGTAAGAAATAAATTTTATCCACTATAAATTCTCAGAAATCGGCCGCTTTCCAAAAAATATATATAGTATATAATTTTGAATCAACTTTTAATACAAATATTTATTACAAATATTTATCATAAATGAACGATGAGGTATCATTTTTTTGGTCAGAAAATTCACAGATTATTTTGGTTTTAATTTTAACAACATTATTTCTGTCATTATTAAGATTTGCTCTTTTTAAATTTGTTCTTATGACTTTGAAAAGTTCTATTGTTTTTCAACGTGTTTTCTATGTTACACCATAAATACGCCATTCCGACCACATTATATTGATAATAATGTAAGTGTTATTGTGTATTTTCACTTCATCTGGAAATGATTATATGATTTAGTAAAATAGTATCTAACTGTGTAACAACTACAACAGAAACCAAATGGATGGAGGAGGAATGTATGATATTATGACGGCAACCTTTTATATTAAACACGTGATTAATGTCATTTTACTGTATTACTACCAGTCTAGTGTCGTCTATATTTAAGTTATATGTAAAGTGAAATTACTGAACATTCAAAGTACGTTCGAATTTAAAAATGATGATCCACATTCCATTTAAAATTCCAAAAAGAATGACAATGAACTAGGTTTGCTTTTGAATGTCGAACTATTATTGCATTATCTGTTGGGTTAATAAGAATGTTGGCTCATATTCATATGCTTCGTTGAATACTCCTAGCATTATCTTGGATAGTTGTATGTACGGTAAACGATCACATAAAAATTCCACGTACACGAATAAACGAAAATATAAAGTATCGTGAAATTGAGATAAAATAAAATTTCTCATAGTATCAATCAAATAAATAAAGGCTGGAAGATAAAATTTTTTGTAAGTATTTCAGACATCATAAAAACTTGTCAAAGCAATATCTAAAGCAATGTCTAACACATGCATAGGGTCTAATTGCACGTCTCACCTTAGGACTTCACAACCATATAGTACCATTGGAAGATTTTCTATGGCCAATATAGTCCCATAGAAATGGAAGATATTGTACCATAATAATGGTAGAAGCATAATATAATCTTTTTGAAAATACTTTTTTATTTATAAATTTTATTCTGACAAAATCTTAATTGATCACAAACGTATATTTGTTAGTAAATTCAAAATGACAAAGATCCATGACTCTTCAGAGTTAATGATAATATACACAAATTTTATTTATGTTTCAAATACTTGAAATATTGTCTATCAGCCTTCCTACCAGTAAGGTTATTCCAGCCTGAAATCACTCTTCGACTGATTTTATATATTTATGAAGTGAAAACTTCTTTAATCGCGTTGGACACTTTTTGGTAGGGGAAAATCTTATGGGTTCCAGTCACCGGCATGTACTTTTCCTAGCATAAGTCGAGTGGCACTAGACAAATTTTCATATTTTACTCATAATTTCAAATTAAACGAGAAGTTTTTTTTTTATATTTTCCAAGCTCAAAAGTTTTCTCCATTTATAAGTAAATGCTAATAATATTCATGGTATGGTATGGCACTAAAACATTTATAACATAGTAAATGCTTTGACTATAAAATTTATAATATAGTAATGTTATGGTACTCTGACTATACTACACTATGCTATGCATCGGTAGAACTACCTTAAGTATTACAATTATAGGATTTAATCATTGTAATTTAGAAACGGATGGATACAATTCGATATAAAGAGCGATTATTTCACAAACAAAAGCAGAAAGTTTAGACATACTGTGTAATATTTTGTTTTCTGTTTCCAAATATTCAATTGTTTGACAATACTGAACAATTCCCAAGGTAAATTATGTAATTTAGTTAGGCAAAAATTTGTACTTATATTAACACATCTAATAATAATACTTATTAATACATCTCGACGATAGTATACTTAAGTCAACAAACGTCAATATACAAACAAGAAATAACATTACGCTAGTGAAATATAATGATTCGATTTTGCGGTCAGCAGTGTACTAAATCCGTCTACATTAGACTATATAACATGAAAGTAGTTGAATGAGCATTATGTATGGAATGATTCTATGGAGCATAGAATAAATGTCAATATTTCATTTATAACTAACTGACTTCACATTTTAATCACTTATAATAATTCACCATAAATAACTATAAATTCATAATAAATTCTGTTTCAATATTAATAAAGGAATATTTTTTGGTCAATACTAAATTTTGATTTTTAAATAGTTTTGATTCAGATGGAAGATAGTATAAGGATGCGGATCTTAACTTTACAACTAAATCAATAAGTAAACTTTTTTTGAATTTTCTTAAAATGTGATTGTGCTTTGTGATATCACTTACCAGTATTATTATATGTTCGTTGAATAATAGATAATGAATTTGAATAATAAATTTGAATTTAGATAGTTCAGATAGAATTTAGATAGATGATTACTAATTAGTATCTTATGATAATGTAAGCTTTAAGATAACCAAACCTCACTAGAATATGTGTTGAAATGTTAAATTTTTTAGAAATAAAAACTATGTGAATAGGAGTATTTTATTATGTTTACTTATAAATTCATATACCCAATAAAGTTTAATAATGGGACAAATTCGTTTCAGATCCGCTGAAAAAGAAACACGGATATCCGGCACATCTTTGTAATACAATTTAATAAACGTATATAAAATATAATATTAATATAAGTTAATAATTAAAACTTACTGTCTAATTAATATTTGTTTCTTCAGAATTATCTACAATTCACCAAAATGAATTAATTTTAAGGATTGTGAAATTAATGAAATATTCTTTTCTAAAAAAACTCATGACATAATAAGACTGTGTATTCACAATACAAACCCAAATTTATGGTGTGCCCAGCATAAATAGTAGTAAAAAAATTTAAACCGATTGATGACTAAATGATTAAACAATATTGTAATGAAAGTTATACCTTTAATATAATTTCTATTTATACATTTAATACTATTTAAATTATGTGTCAAGCAATTACTGCAGTTGGTCCCAAATTCATTACATGATATGACTAATTGTGTAAATAATACTGGTCTTAATTTTTATAATATATATCTTAATTAACATTGAATTAAGTTGTCGTTAAAGACTATATTTAATCAAACAAAATTCTTAATTTTATTGCGTCCTTTAAACCAACAGAGATCCTTGATATGTATGTTCTATTTTAAGATATATTTCTATTTAGTCTTTATATTAAAGAAGACATTGTTTAATTATGTTATTTACCATTGTTTATTTATGTTCTTTACTTGTTTAATGATAGTGGGCTTCTTGCTAACGGAATAAATAGTTTATGTTTTAATATCGGAAATGAAGTACATAAAATATCGAACTGATGTCTTAAATATTACTTGGAATAAGTGGTTGGACTGAATTTTGTTTATTATTTCAATTGAAATTTACATCACGAATATGGATCAATATTAATATATTGAAATTAGTTTTTAATTAAACAAAGAGTGAAATAACTACGTATGTATGACGTCATCTGTTAATATCTCTATACAGATTACATGTTAAACATCGTTTTCAAAAAATAGAAATATAATAAAGATAGAAAATAAAATAATCTTTGATTGTTCGTTGTTTTTGAATCATTTCTAATTTAATTTTCATGTTTTGCTATCGTATCGAGTCTAGTTTCACATTTTGATGTAAACATTGCAAATTTAGAATCATTCCGGTATCCCATTAAAAATACCGATGAAAAGTATTTATTTGACTCAAGTTAATGATATGTTTTTAAATTAATCTATAATAAATTTCGGCCAATAACCTTATGAAGTTGGTATCATTGAATCAATTTTTTAGAAAGAACATAAGTGATTGAATCTGACTTCGAAATTGATAACAAGCAAATTATTTATAGAAGTTTAAAATAATTTTTAAATTAAAATAATTTTTGATATTTCAATTATTTGTTTTTTATTTTGCTTTTTAATTTGTATTATTTTTTTTTTTTTTGAGTGTTATATACTCTTGGAGTAAGCATTTTGTTTCAAATTTTATTCTTCAGACCAACTTCGATAAATACCTTGCCCAAGAAAACAGAATCATTTAAATCGGACTTCTTGACTTCTTGTAAGAGTTGTGCATGATACTACATAAAAAAAAAAAAAAATAGATATATGTATGTTACAATAGCCTCTTCCTTTATTATTTGGTTAAAAAACTAGCGAATTAATTCAACTTAAATTGAAATAGAAATCTGATAAATAATATTTAAATCAATTCAATTCAATTCAATCTGTATTCATTCTTTTTAAGCAGCACTCATATCCTACAGAATAAGTCAAATAATAATGATAGAATAGGACATATGAACGGAAAGGGAAGGTGTGTAGTTATGGCTTACTTTCTTATGAGCTATTAAGTTTTCACCTTGTTTAAACCACATGGAAAACCGTTAAAAAACAATTGATAATGATATCCGCACACGATAATAATGATCATATGCCAATCGGGTATCACTCATGAAGTGATTCGGTTAAGATTTTGGAATACAGGTAATACATAGATGAAGTATATACGAAATTTTAAATAAAAACTGTAAAATTACAGATAACGATAAATGATATTACCAGCTAAATACATATAATATTAAAATCAATAAGAAAAATTCATTTATCAATGAACTAAATATAATTAGAATTAAATATTAAATCGATGAATTATGATCCATTCAAGTAAGAAGTCAAATATGTAGAGAAAAAAGTTCCTTACAGAATAAATATGAATATAAATAAATATACATAAATCTATACCCACTAAAGTCACTCAGAAAAAAAAGAGTGCTTGCCTACCTATCTAAAAGAAATTGAAATTTATATTCAACGCTCAGAGCATAACTTCTTCTTTTGTTCATATGTGCAAAATTTAAAAAAAAAAAAAGAAAGTGTTTTTAACTGTCACAAACCTCAATCTATACCTCTTTATTATACTACAGACTGTTCTCAATATTTTATGGTAATTAAAAATTAATCTTAAATGCTAATGTATTGTATTCTATAGGAGTTATTCACAAAATCAAAGGCCTATCATGTTAGATAGATAGTTTGAAACAATTTATTTCTTTATAGTTTATGTGTTAAAGGCAATGATGGAGTGTTGGAAGTTCCTTCCTTCTATCATTGAAATAAATGATTGAACGGTTCGTTAATGTGAAATAATAATACAAATGTACTAAAATACATTTCGAATACATAAATACTAACAGCATTATATGCGACAAACCGAAACAAAACACTAAGAGTAGAAGCAAGGACACAGACAATTTAGTTTTATTCTTGTGAGAATATATAATATTTTATATAAGTAGAGAATTGTGTGTGACGAGGGGCATTAAACAACTGTTATGTGTTTACATGTTCGAATATAATGAGTACAGAGATACGAATATTGAAATATTCAAAATGTACTTGTGGTTACCGGGTATTTCAAGACTGCATCCTTTTTTGGAGCTTAAACGTAGTTAATATTTCACGCCGTAACAATATATATGCGTTACGCTGCGGTATTCTAGGTAGCGGCGTAATATCACTAAATATAACATTGTTGGGATATTGTAACTGTAAATAAATAAAAAGTAAAAAAAAACTTTTTAAAAAACTAGCTTTCATTTAAACTCACTAAAAAGGAAAAACTAAACTTTTACTTTAAAACTTATTATCTACTTCATTACACAATTTATATGATATAAAATCCCCTCGTGAGATTTAAGTTTTGGTATTTACATTTGAAAATTTTGATATTTACAATCACATGAAGTTATTTAATTTATTAATACTTGAAGCGAGATTTACAGATGTAGGTAAACAAGTAAATTTATCTACAACGTATACATGTTGTGCCCGATTCTAGATTGTGCAAATTTGGCTAGCAATTATGTTGTGCAAATTTGGCTAGCAATTATGTGATATAAATTACATCACCTTCTTCTGCCTACTCCTTAATCAACATAAACCAATGTTTGTAAGTTCTCTAGCCCGAATGGGTGTTTGTGGTCTTTACACTATTCGTCATATCCTATCTCTAAATATTACAGAAATCCTTTCTAGTCTTTGAACTTTCCTTAACAAGTTCAAAATAATTATTTAAATTTAATTTCAAGAATGCTTTTCGTTTTAATTTGTTTATTTATTATAATTATGTGGTATATTGATTTGTTAATTTTATTTGGTTAATGGTTGTATGGCTGAATTAGCTGAGGCCAATATTAATGAATTTAAAAAAAAATATATACATTGGAAGTTTAATAAAAGATTTAAAAATATAACTTATTAAATGCAAACCATTTAATTCAATTTTAGGAATTCAGTAGGTATTCGGTATTTGCTTAGCACATCCTCGTTGGTTCAATCTGCAAGAATACTAAAAAGCTATTTGCCTTTGAATTCCATTTGAAGACCCCTTAGAGGCATTTTACCAAATGCTTTATGCATCAAAACTATATTTGTATTTTGTAATGAAACTCAATATTTTAATACTTTTGTTTGTAAAAGTCCGATGTGGAAAGCTGTTGCTTATTAGAATATTTTCATACACGCCGTCGGCTCCAAATAAACTGTTATTAACTGAAAATCATAAAATTATAATGAATAATGTTTTGAATTTTACAGGCGTTCAATTCTTATTAAACTAAAACTCTAAAATTTAATCTTGTAACTCGTATCGGCTCTAACGATTTTAATTAAATTTCGTATTCAGATAGTATTTAATTTCATTAGGTACCACCCCTGAAAAGATAACATATCACCCTTAAAAAATTTTCTTATAATAGCCAAACTATACTCAGAAAATAGTGAATGCGTTCGACATTATCCCATGTTAGAAGCATCTGACCCATCAGTTATGGTAGCCGGTACACAGCGCTCGAAATAAACCTTTTTATTCTCTTAAAAGCTGATATCTCGAGAGCAGGTCATCCGATGTTAATGAAATATTGTGTGCACTATGTATTTGCAGAGAATTTTGTATGACAAAAATTAGAAAATGTGTTTTTTATCTTATATCCAAATTTCAATTCAATCAGTCAATGCATTCCGGTGTTTGGTAAATATATTTGGTAATGTGCATTTTCAGTATTTTCACTAAAATACCGATAATTTTGATGATATTTTGTATGGGCATATATGATTTAGTTTAACAATAGTGTTTTGAATTTTGTTGAAATATTCTGGATGTTATACAAAAAAACTTCAATAGAAAATCGCGAATGGAATTGGAAAAGAGAAGAATTTAGTATACTACGTGCCTAGTATACTGCTAGAAAAAATTGTATGTGCCTGAAATACAGAAAATGCATTTTTGTACCTAATATCCAAGACATACGTACATAGCCTTTTAAGTAAACATATTAAAATTGCCAAGAAGATGTCTGACCGTTTTTGGCTTTTGTGTCTTAATACGATAAACGGAGGTCAACTTCAGGATTTGGATGAAATTTTTTATTCAAATAGTATTTTACATAAAAAATATAATTGGAACATTTACCTTACATTTTTTCAATTCAATATCACTGGTGCACTTTTTTACATATTTATAGATACATTAAATAATTAGAAATTACTTTGCTACTATCTGTAGACAAGTCAATTTAAATTGTGGCTTTGTATAATGAAACACCCTGAAAACTTAAGTGTTTATGGAAATTAGAGACAAACTTTATTATCGTGTTATATACGTACAATAGATAGAAGAGGGTCTGCTATTGTGTCGATAGTATTTATCGTCATGGGATTCGACGCCGTCGCTTTTAAAATTTATATATATGAATGTATATGTATGAATGAGAGAAATGATTAAATGAAACTTTACGATTTCAACGACCATTATTTACATACACAAATAAATATAAAAATTTATCGTTACGGAAAAATTTTTCAGTGAAATAATATAAATACAATTTTTTTCTGAATTAGTTTTTTTCTGCAAATAGCATTCGTTTATAGCAGAATACAAAACATAATATATAATTATGGATACCCGCTTATATTCTAAAAATGCCCATTCTAAAAATACTCAAAATTTTAATAAAAACGATTATAGTTTATTACACTCACATCTAGAGGATATAATCTTGTGATGTACTATTAAAGGATGGACAACTCTATTTAAATATTATTTTATGTATTTGAATAATTTCACCAAATCATTAATGATTGTGAATAAACAACGAAAAATATAAAAACTAGTCAGCTAAAAAAAAAAACTCTGTATAATGATCAATTCTGGTAACTACTACATTATAGTCAAGAAGCTAATTACATATTTGAAAATGTTACAGAAAATGAAAAGAATGTATATATTGCTCGAGTGCGGAAGTAATAGCTGAGAGGAAAGATTTTGAGAAATGATTGAGAAATAATGAATTTGGCACAAGAGAAAATTTTTGTTTAATTACTTGAATAACCACCTTTCCGCTTTCTTCCACTTTATTTTAAGATATCATTTAACAGCACATAGGTTGTGTAGATGCCAATTTAGAAAATATTAAAAAATGTGTAGAATTTGAAAAATATATGAAAAATAAAATATACAATGTGTCTATGATATAAAATAGCACAGCACGCTCATCGAATATCCGAAATTGTTCCAATTTGAATTCGCAATTTTTATAATATGAGAAAGATTGAAGTTTTTTTTCAATTTTTTTTTTTTTTTATTTGGTGAAATTAACTAATAGAACAGAAATGTTCTATTAGACCTTTTCATTTTGAACTTTGTTTTGCACTGTTAACAATAAGTTTGTCAAAGATTGAAAATATTTTATTCTCATTATATTACATTACAAGTTTTTTGTCATTCTGTCCGAAACAAAAACGAAATTTAAAATGATATAGGTCTCAAATGAACCAGCGCCCATCTACAATTTATTTTATATTAACAAAGCGTATCTATAAAAAATTCGCTTAGATTACAGAGATCTTACACAAAGTGGCTTTTTCAATTCATTGTTTTATCTTTGCGCTCTAATGAAATATTTCATTAGTTGATATTCATAAACTTTAACTATAAATTGCTATGTAACTGTTATCAAAAATTTATTGTTATCTACCGAAAATCAAGTTCTTTTTTACTTAAACAAAAAATATATTTTGTGAATGTTCATTCTGTCAATGGAATTATTTAAAGAAAAGCTTAAAAATTAAGGATTGGCAGATTGCCGGTTCGAAAATTTAAAACACGCCATTTTTAAATATGATTTACCCAGATTCTATAACAATATTTTTAAATTTTCTTTTTTAATAGTATTTGCAAAGAGCTATATTTTCCTGCCACATATGTTTTGGTAACGAGTTTTAATATATAACATATTTTAGAATAATTCTGATAATTTAATAAAAAAATTAAATATCGAAGATTTTTGCAGATTATCAAAATTGTTCAAAAGGGTTTGTTTTATGTATTTTGTACAGAAATAAACGATTTTGGAAACACTTATCATTTTTTCATTAATACAATTCCATTGACAGAATGTCGGTGGTAATTTTTTCACACTCAAGTTCATTCAGAGTCTGGTAGCCTAGATGCTTAGTTGTTTTGCATATTCATTATTAATTAATTCAAACTACTTTCAAATATTTAATAGAGAACTTAACAAATTATTAAGTGATTAGTATTGAGAAAAAACAACCGTAAATGAAATTTTGAAAAGATTCTATAACTTATGGGTTACTTTGAAAATATTCTACTTGTACTTTAAGATACGTGTATATATTTCGAAATATTTGCAACTTAACAAAAATTAGGGGCTCAAAATAATTAATTTATTGCAATTTTAAAAGAAAAATTGCAAATATTTTGTCTTTCAATATATACCACTATAAATCAAATTATTAAAGTGTTGGGCATTGAAAACAGTACCGTGTCAAGTGTCGAACAAAACCTTGTTGCATTTGTGGATTCAGCATCTTTTTAGAAAATATGAGATAAAAACAACCGTTTATCTGTATTCAAAATACCAATTTAAGGTTACTAATAAATTTTTGATATTAACTTGAAAGTAATTTTAAAAAATGTGCTTGCTTTATAGTTTTTTTAATGTAATTAATTTTTACTAAAAATGCTTGTAAATTTTTTATTTTTCCATTATTAAAAATTATTATATTTTTTATATTACTTTACAAAATATATTATACTTTACAAAATGAAATCAGTTATAAAAAGTATTTTGTAGTTAAGGTTAACCAAAAAAAAAATTTTATAGGTCTGTTTTAGTTGACTCTACTTTTTTACTTTTTAAACATTTTTTTTTGATGAGGTTATAGAAAATAATTATCATTAAGTTTTTTTAGCTTATTTTTTAAAAATTCCACTCTGTTGAAATGAAATAAGGCTATTCTCCGAATGTAAATCGCAATAATAACAAGTGCTCTAGTCGTTTGTCATCTAATTCTTCGAATATGATTTATTAAGTGGCCTCGTATGAAGTCTCTGATAGAACATGATCGTGGACAATTATTTTGTTTGCAACAAATCAATTATTTTTTCCAAACCATACAAAACGTTAAATCAAAGTTATTTAGTGCGCTAGGATTCTTTTGTTTCCAACTTCGATATTTACGCCATTTGTAAGGTGATTACAGTATATATTGCACGTTACCTTAAAAAAACATGCTTCAAACCCACTTTTTACGCGTTTAAAACGGTGTGTAAAAGCGAATTTTATATTTGTTATACATTAACACTAATTTCACAAACGTGTAGTTTGTTTTTTATTTAATAGTTTTCTATTTAAATATTCATATTGTTATGTTCGAAAACAAAAATAAAAATAAACATTTTGAAACAAAAAACCAGAAATAATAAAAATAAAACATAACCATATGGTGTGTTAGACGTTAAGAGTCGTGAATATATATTTTGCTTAGAGCATTTTTTTTCATTGCCTAGTCGTTTACTTTTATGACCTTCCATTTATTATCATTGTCTCTAAATACATTATTTGAATAAAAATCTGGTGTAAATGACCACACAACTTCCATTTGTATAAATGTGTGCATTACAATTTACAAAATATGGTGTCTTTAAAATTTTCAAAATTAAAGGGTTGAAATGAACAATTACGCTTTAACATTTTTATGATTTCCTGAAAAAGGACGCTTTAAAATTTTTATGATTTCCTGAAACAAATTGTGAATTTCTCATACTAAGATGCTAAGCAGACATAAACTAACATATTAATAGTTTATGTTTGCTTAGCATCTTAGTATGAGAAATTCACAATTTGTCCCTTTTTCGGGAGAGAATTTTTAAAGGAGGGCTATAATGTCTCTATTTCAATTATTTCGAAATAAATCGAAATCAAAGCAATATTCGAGGTTTTTACTAGGATCCTTTTTAGTAGAAAATTATATTTTCCATAGAATAACGTTATAAACATTTATTTTGAAATTTTCAGTACCCAAAAAAATCTCAAAACCAAACTGAAAATTTGGGAAAAATTTCGTTTATTTATTTTTTTAATAATTCTTAACTTTTAGGCAGTATCTAATATGTGTACCTACGTGGACAAAAAAAAATGTGTTAACCTAAGGAAGAAATTGACTTTATTTAAATATCGGTACGACTAAGTCATTTATGGCCATCCCAGAAAAAGTGAGCACTTTGTGATTTTATCATTATTAGATACCAAACAAACATATTACACGATAAAAATGCTTGAACGTAGCTTCAAAATGAAAATCACGTCGCTGGCCATTGTTTTTAAACAAAAGTTTAACGGGAACATTTTCACTCTACAGTTTGATTGGTTGTTTGGAGATTATTATATTCATTTATATTAGTTTAATATTATTTATATAGTCTACAATACGGTACAGTACATATATGTTTATAATATGCATTGAAAAAAAAAATAGAATGTACAAAACTAGTCTTAATGTGAACGATTCACCTTTAGTTTATAAAAAATATATTTTAAATGTTATTTTTTTCATTTAATTAACAAGATTGAAGCATTTAAAGAAATTGAAGAGGAAATCCACTAAAACCTTACATGGATGCACATATATGGAATGAATAAAAAATACTGATTTCTCATAGACTCATTATAATCTCTATTTACAAAGAATAATCATTTTATTACTATTGTTATTATTATTTATATTGCTTCAAAATTTCTAAAAATTGATCACAAAGTATTGTTAATGAAAACCTAACAATATTTTATTTTGTTTCTCTTCTTGGTATTACTTTAACCGATGCAGATGATATGTTACGATAATACTCAATAAAATGATAACAAATAACAAACATTCTGAGATGATTGATTTTAAATGAATAAATATAAAAGCTTCTAGATAGTAATTGACATATTGTATTTATAAGAATGATAAGCAATATTATTATTATCATTTTGTAACACTAGTTTGTATTCATCTATAAAGGTTATTGGTTTAAACCTGTCAATTTAGAATTCGAATCTATAAAGTTACCTATGTGGTATTATCATCAGTTTGATCAATATGTGAGATATGTATCTATGTTTTTTTTTTTGTTGTATAATGGATGATATGTACGTGTCTTGATTTTCAGTTTTATAAGATAAAAAACTTAACGACCTCTGTATATGGCATTACTGCCGTGAATCCGGAAAATAACCAAGTCAGGTTAATTGTTAACTAGACGGTTTTAAATTTATTGTATGGATATCTATCTATATGTTTATGTACTTATCTCTCATCTCTTTTCTTGTGAAATTTTCGAATGCCTTGTCATAATTTGAATGAATTTGTTTTTGTTTGAAATTTGGTATTTTATATTATCACATTTTGAAAATTCATTGTTTTTGGGGTCTATTTACCCATCAGACGCTTTGCGGAAAAAATAGAAACATGTCATGCTATCCGTGATTTTATACTTAGGAAAAACGATATTTGCAACTTGTGGCTTAAAAAATTTACGACTCTGGTCCATGAACTATCGGGTTGTGTGCCGTACTAAATCTAAAAAATAACGAAAAAAAAAACAAAAAATTGCTTTATTATAAAACTTAAATATGATTTTTCCAATTATAAGGAAAACTTTTTTTTAATTGGTAAAAATTGGTTCATAATTTTTTGTACTAAACATTTATTCAATGTTCAAGCCAGCCTCTAGTTGATCTTCAGAATAATTTAAAAAAGATTGTTCATTTTGTATATGGAAGTAAAAAGAAGGTATTGTTATCGGAAAAAAATATCATCTTATATTCCACAAAGATTCTGAAACGATCAAGTGGAAATATGACATTTTACCAATGTTGATTTAGTTTTCACTTTTGTAAAAAATATGTTTAATGTAGTAAACAAAATATTTACTACTCTCAAAAATTAGACTTTTTGATTCCTTATTTAGACTTTTTTACATCCACCGTTTCTAGAAAATTCGATTATCGGTTAACAAGATATCTCTATATTTAGATGAAAACTAAGAGTCCATATAATTGATTGAAGAGACATTTTTAAAATAGGATAATTCCGTACAACTTTTACTGTTACAATTATAAATATCCTTCTAATAGTTTTAGAATTTTGCTTGATGCTCTGAAATATTTAGGCAGAGAGAACATCGATCAGACCGATACTCCAAGAATACAAAGACAAATAAATCCAAAACGATAGTCGGTTTCTAAACATCGTAGGAGGTTTCGAAACATCGATATACATTCATTGTGTTGATATCGAAATAAAACAAATTTGTTTTAACAAAACCGAACACAACACCTTTGATATCGATTGACAATTAATGAATTATTTAGTGCCATTTTAAAATAACAGAAATTATTTGTTTTATATAATTTCTTGTATTTAATACTTTGTATTAACAATTTTTCATATAACTTTTTGTACACTTCGACCATATACATCCGTCATTATTTGTCGGTGGATCGGAATAAAATTTGACACATTAACTGCTTGAAATTACTTAAAGGTTAAATTCGATAATTAGAAAATCGAAGCTAAAGTAAAAAGGCTTAAAGTGGATGTGAAACATACTTTTTTTCAAATAATCATTTTGTTATAAATCATTAGATACATTTTACATTATTTTTTTATGGTACAGTATCCTACAAAGTTTGTTCGATAAGTGAGATTTCGTGATATGCATTAACGATAACAAAATATATATATATTTTTTTGCGAATTTTATAACTATATTGACCTAAAATATTACTAAAGGTAACCATATAATTTAGTAACAACTTAAATGGATCTTCGTTTTAAAATCTAAAATTATACTCAAATATCGATATCCTTATTGGTAGTCGTATGGCAAAATTTTGTAGCTGATTAAGAACTGAGAAATTTATTTAATAAAATTTAAAATCAAGTATTATTTATCATCAACTTTGTTCCAAAAATCAAGAGAATACTTCGAAACAGATAACTTAGACAGGCCAAAACAAAATTATTATGAGTTGAACTATTTTTCTGCTCATAAAAGCCATATAAAAATGTTTAAGATAAGTTTTTGATATATAAAAGGATAAATCGCCCAACAATACCTGGTCGCTTTGCTACCGCCACAGTACAAAAACATAACATATCAGATTTAATAGTACTAAGATTTAATCTTTCCCCGTATTTTTTAAACAAAAAATGGAATTTCTTAAAATTTTAATTTAAATGAAAAATTGTGATACTTTATTTTATATGGACTATCATTTTATTTATATGGACTGTAGTATGTTAGCAGATATATTCATTGTAATAATTCATATTAAAAATATTTTTTAACATTACTACATCGCGACAATGGCACACTGTGCCTTGTAAATTTTTAATTTGGTATACGTTTATTATATTGGTAAAAAATATTTTGAATGGTTTTCATTTTTTAATGGTACTAATGGTTTACTATTAAAATAATTTTGATATGATAATGAGTTTGGAATTAAAATACACAAATTAATAATTATTTGTTATTCCTTAATCCAATTAAATGATTACGGTGTTATACAATCTAATGATTCTATTGGTAATAATTCAAACCTAATTATACCTATCTGTGATATGTATATTAATTAAATACATCCATTACTCTTGTTAACGCTTGATATTATCAATAATAGAATAATAATAATATTATTATTAATATTAAACAATATATTATCAAAGAACGTCTATGCTTAGAAAATTTCTTTGTTGAAAATTAATTCAAAAGACGTAATAATTTACATTGTCTATGTTTCTGATGAAAACACATAATTTTACAAAAATAATATTCAAAGATGAATTTGGCATGCGGTTGGTACTTTGAGAACGATAACGATTTTTAGGAAATATGTTTAAAATGTTTATTTATTATGATTAAAAAATAAATAAATTGAATAAAATTTATAAACAGTGAGTTATTTATTTATTTTAATGTAAAATCGCGACATTTGGCAATCCAAAAAATTGTCACCAAAACACAACCTTTACTACTCCTACCATTTTTATCAGCGAGTGAAACAGAAAGTGGAGGATTCAAAATTGGTCTTACGACATAGGATCTGTATGTGTAGAATTTTTTTGTGAAAATAATTTTAAATTTAATATTAATTTTTGCTGTTAACTGCAACATTAAGATCGTTAAATTTATTAATTGAAATTATTTAATTAATTCAAAGGGATATTTATAAAAAGTGAAGATAACAACTTACAAAGTTAATAATTTTGATACTCGACAAATGATTGGATATCATTGTTTGGATTATTTTTAATTAGCATTCATAAAGCACTTAAACACACTTTTTATGTTGAGAATACGCCACCAAAATTTCAGGTTGTTATCTCTTTTTGTTTTTAGTTATCGAAATAACGGACAACTTTACAACTTTAGACTAAAATTAATATACTCTTATATATGCGTGTCGAGTATACAAATAATGATAATCGAATTTTAACACTTATTTCCTTTGTACATATACTGAAAATTAGAATGAAAGTAGAGTTTTAAAAACTTTAATATTGTCGTATCTTTTATACATCTACAATGTTCCAATTTAAAGCCACGATCATGATAGAAGTCATGTTTTAACTTACTTTAATGTATTTTCAAAAGTATAGTTTTAAATTATTTATTTAAAATCTCGTAACTACATTAAAAACAAATCACATAATAATCGTAATAATACATTTTATATTCCTCTTTGTCTTTATATAACAATGGAGTTCGTGGTTTTTTTTTTCTCTCATAAAGAAAAAGGTTATATTATTATCTATAATAACAATATAATATAAAATAAAATATAATGTTGGTGTATATATAATGTGTATGTGTAACAATGCTATGTGTGGTACACATTGTTATAAGAGAACAGTAACAGCAGTCATGGTAGATAGTGGTTTATTCGTCCATTAGATTAGTAACTAAAGAAAAGAAAAGCTATTTGTATTATTATTTACGAGTTAAGGATGATGCTATAGGTTTGTATATATTGTATGTATGGATACTGTTTAAAATGAATACTGTAGAGTTTTTATTCATGTTTTAAATACCATGTGGCTGAAATTATAGGTGCGTCAGTAAAACTGAAAAATTTAATAATAATTATATACCCCCGTGAAGATTGTAACTAGGAACAGAATCGCTCAGCAGGACCGCATTGAGCTCTTATGCTTATTATCCTGCGTTTGTTTCCCGATGCGGTGGAATCATTTTTCTCACTTTGATAAAGACCTTGGCCGTACGTCCATTGGGTTCACTTACCCCAAATCAAATTGAAAACTGGTCATTGATTGCGGAAAAAAAGGCAGCCGGGTGAACTGCTGACCACATTTGCTCTCTATATGCCACGGTCATGAAGCGATGCATCGCAACAGTGTATCAAGTTCGTGAGTCAAAAACGGCTTGTTGCGACTTGATTTTTTTTTTAAAGTTTACATTTGGTGAAAATTTTTAATTAGATGTCCAGTGTCTGTACTTGTCTTTAAATTTGAGCTAAGGAATAAGAAAAGAAAGTAAATAGTGTTATAAAAATGTTTGTAACAATGGTTGTAAATTGTAACAAAACTTGAAAATAAAATGGCAGTTGAATCAAAAATAAAATTAAAATCTATCAAAGATCATCAGCATATGCATAAGCTCATATTTCCCCCTTTCTTTAATAAGGGATTTTGAATGTTTATATCTTAATATTGTTTTATCTTCTAAAGATCTTCTTTTAAAGATTTCTTAAAAATAACTTCAGATCTATGCTGCTTGAGAAGTAAAGAAGTAATAAAAATAAAAAATTTTAGTTTAATAAAACAAAATTTTACTATTTTAATGATCGAATTTTTTAGCCACTTTGTATAAAACTTCCAGTCAAAGATTTTATAATATAACATACACAGTTCCAGTCATTTGTTCTTGATCCAATTTATTGTATATAGTAGATTTACGTTTGGTTTGTAACAAGCAAGCAAATATTACCGGACATTCAAATCCATACATCATTTTTATTGTCATTTCTATAATATTATTTATTTGAAATCATTATTTAAAGATCAAATGAACTGGATGTATATAAACAACTTTATATAGCTGCTGTTTGATTGGGGGTAAAATACAATGAACCATCCATCCATACATTCATCTATAAAATATGTTAAATGATCCTATTGGAGACTAAAGATACATTAGGATAATGAGGCCTCTATGGCCTAGACAACACATTTAGAATAGACAAAGTAGATGTTAAGTGAAGTAAAGCTAGTTAAATGATTAGATATAATATAATCCACAAAAGTAACTATTAGCATTCACAGGTTAGTGCTTAAAAATCTATGTTGATTGAAAATATACACATCTATATTTGAGATGGGCAAAATATCACTTCTTCAAAATCTATATATTTTAGTTAGAAAAACTGGTTTCTCTTAATGTTTCTCTTAAAGAACTTCCTAATGCACCTTTTTTATATTCTCTTTTTTTGATTGGTTAACTAAATCTTGCATTTATTTATTTTTTAATAAAATTTTGAAGACATTTTTATATATTTTCCCAATTAAATTGGGTAATCTTGGTACTTCAAGCTTCGCTTTGCTTTGTTCGCTTAATTCAAATAGCGCGAGTCACTACACACAAAACATTAGATATCTACATGAAAAACATGATAGGTAATTAGTATAAAATTAAATTGTACTTTGTGTATTTAAATTTATCTAAGCACTTTTAAATCCGAAAGCCTGATTTTTGGTCGAAAGTGGAGTACATTCGTGCATGCTTAAGCTAATAGTCAAATAGGCATTATAGTCAGATATCATCGTTAGATTTTTCAAATAAATATTGTTCGGTAATAAATACCTGTTAATTTTTGGTGACATAACATTTTGTAACTACGGTACCGGATGAGAAAAAGGAGCTTAATTATAGTCGGATAACCAGTTATAAATAACTATCAAAAATAATGTTTTTTACCAGACCTTTTTTAGAACTAACATTGTTATGTTACAGCAGCCTATTTGGCCCTTTAATGTATTTATATAATTGAGTTATTTTAGGCATAAAATGTGATGATGTAAGGAAATAGAATGTTTTTAATGCTCCAATTTTATCAAACAATTTATTTCATTTGTGTACCTTTAGAAAAACGTTTAAAAACGCATTTATAATTAGGGTCTTTCTTTGCAGTACTTACTTGTTACAGAAACTTCTGAAACCATGTACATGAATAATTACAGATACTTCTGAAACCATGTTTTATAAAATTTTTATACTTAGTTTTACAGCTGGTAAATTCATTCCAGGCACAGTAAAAAATTATTTTGGCGAAGGGCTAAATCTTTGACAATATCAGTTCTACGGAAAAAATATGGTATTAAACACAAAGATTTGATAATTTTATATAACTTTGTTTCTGATAAATTTTTCAACAAAGATAAGAATACAGCGCAACTTGCCTTTTGCAGTATGGCAACTGGAGGCCAACAGCTAGAGTTCTAAATTTTTAGAATGACGCTCTTTCAGTTAGACAAAAAAAACACTGCTTCTCACTAAAGTGTTATTATAGATTGAAAATCTTTTTTAGGTATTAAGTGAACCGGTTTTATTATGAGAATTTTTGCAGTAACTACGTTTATAAAATACTACGAAATCATTTAATTTCCATCTATGCTTTTAATATGTTGTTCATAAACAATTACAAAGACCTTCTTATATCAATATTTAGAGGGTGAATATAAAATTCAAGCATACAAATTAATTGACATTAGTTACTCGATTGTTTACTCGGTAAAATAACTCAATAGATATTCTATATGATCTGGACTTAAATCAAATTTAACAATTTATTAATTTAATAAAAAATCCGTTGGTATAACTGAAAAGACTATAGAGATGCATTTATCAATTGAGAGGATATATAGATAAAAACAAGATTTATTTTGATATATTTCATTTATACAATTATGTTATCATAACATATACCTAGTACAATGCGAGCAATGTACTGTAGTCAATGATAACTTTGTCATTTATAGACGTATACTTCTATAATAGCGTGTGAAATTTAATAAAACAAAAGAAATTATTTGAATGGCTCATATGATAAAAGTTTTGGATAATTATAATTAGTTTAATTTTTCTTTGAGATAACATAATTGTTTCCTGCAAAACATTAAAAAATCCGCAACATTTTCCAAGCAAAGAGTTTTCGTCATAATGATGATAATTAAATTTGTTGTTCGTTTGTTTGAATTTAGTCTTT
This sequence comes from Chrysopa pallens, assembly GCA_020423425.1. Taxonomy (NCBI): domain Eukaryota; kingdom Metazoa; phylum Arthropoda; class Insecta; order Neuroptera; family Chrysopidae; genus Chrysopa; species Chrysopa pallens. The sequence goes on from CM035592.1 coordinate 72,972,833, forward strand.
GTAACTTCAGAGTACAGACAAAATATCGGAGCATACGTTTCAAAAATCCATTTTAAAAACTCTTTGAACCATTAGATTTCATAAAAGCTTGTAATGAAAAAAAATTTTTTTTTTACTTTATAACTTAAATGTTAAAAAATTTGTCGTTTTTAAGAGGTCCTGGAACAAAATTTGTGTACCATAATTATTGTTTAAACATCATTACGAACATATAAGATTTAAGGATTTGAATGCTAGTTCGAATGAAGCATATTTAGAAAATGACTTGCGGCAGTAATGTTTCTATAAATAGAAAATTTGAATTCTAACAGGGTGTTCAGTGAGATATCATGATTAAAATTGAAAATGCAATAGATAAATTCGGTTTCTTACACACAATTTTGTCATGTGTGTTACAAAATGGGCCTATTTTATTTAAAATTTCTGTTTTAATACTTCAGCTTTAGTAACTATAGACACACATCAAATACCTTTATAATTATACCAGGGTAGAAGCTTTAAAAATTGGTAAAAAGTGGGAGAAAATTATAGTACGATGAAACCCATTAGAAACGCATACGTAGTTTATTTGTCCTTTCATTTTTATCATATTATCTTCCGTTTCCAATTGGTTTCATTCTATAAATTTTTTCCCCTTTCAAAAATTATCTACCCTGGACTAAGTTTCAAACTTCAAAGTTTAATTTATAAGTTTCTTTTATAATTTTCTAGGAATTACAATATTATAGAAAATGTTTAGTGAAAAATTTAAATGTTGAGTTTATAAAATGTATAATATACAGATGTTCAGAAACTACGAGAAGCTATTTGTACATCTGAAATAAATAAAAAAGACATGCCATTTAAAAGTTTGTTTTTTTGGTTTTTACGTGTATTAAAGAAATCTGCCCGTTTGTTTTGAGAAGTTTCATTAGAGCTACAACAAATCAAATTATATCGTTAAAATTCATTAATATTGTTTAGCGTTAATTTTGAAATTACTTGATCATCGCACCAATAAATAACGCCAAACAATTTTGAAATAAAACAACTGAAATATTAGTTTGAAATTTATTATTGGGTTTTCGAAGCCCATATCGTAAAACATTATCAATTAGGTTTTTCTCATGAAATTTCAAATCAAAATTTCCCAATAACCTTCCCCGTTTTAAATGATATTTTAAATATTTTTAGACAATAGTGGACCGGATAAAATTTTTTTATTGCTTCAATTAAAGAGTCTTTACTTCATGATCATAGATATGAAGTTATTGTTAAAAAAATTTAAAAAATATGCAAAATATAGACATTTAAATTTCCTAATCAAACAAAGAGAGGACTCATACTACGTATGACGTCAATTGCAAGTGTCTCCTTATAAATTACAAGTAAAATATCATTTTCAAGAAGGAAGGAAGAGAAAAAAAAAAGAAAACTTTGATAGCTTATAATTTTTAAGGCAATTTTAAATTAATTTTTAACCATTGTTATGATATTGAGTCTAATTTTAGATATTGGTGTGAAATATAGCAAATTTAAAGTCAGTACGGAACCTTATTACCTTTCTAGAAATATATTATTTTTTGACCTCGCTTTAACGAGTAACAACATGTGTAGTTGAAATTTTAGGTGATAAGCAGTTGATAAGGATTTACGTTTCGATTTTCGATAATTCAATAAATTGAAAACAAAATAATATATCAATTTTTTTAGTTTAGTTTCTTAAAGGATCGATCTTTGAAATAAAATTCAACTTGCTAGTTTTGAATGTATTTTAGATGTATAAACAGTTACATTATGGCCACTTAGTTTCTAACAACCTGTATAATAAACATATAAACGTTTCTACATTCTTGTCAGAAATTTGTAAACTAAACAGTTGGGAAGAATTTTCATTTATAGATAAATGTAATTTAATTTATTCTGCAACAATATGTTGTCACTACAGCTGTTATGCGACATACTTTCAACGACATTTCTTTTCAGACTAACTACACAAAGTTGATTCCTTCTAACTAAATAACAAATATTTTTAAACAGAATAAAATAAATTTACATTCACTTTTGAAATATTTCAAAATAAAATGTTAAAAGTACATTAAATGATAAAGAATGTTATACTTTTGGAATATATTTGAAAAAGAATAAAATATTCTCGTATATACTTAAAACAAAAAAAAAACAGCATTATTTCCAATTCACTAATTTGGAAAAAAATTATGTCAAACAACTTTTTAAAAGACAAAAATGATGTCTAAAAAGTATGTATACAAGTTAATTTTCCCTGTATTATGTACAACTTATATAATCGGCTCAATTTCCTAGTAAACGAGCTAATACCCTTACCGTTTTGAATACTTGTAGGCTAGAGGTTGTGGTTTCGAATCCAGGCAGCGACAATTTGATCAACTACAATAAAACAAATGCGAGCGGTTGATTGACCACACTGTCGTCACTAGGATAAGTATGAGTTAAACGGCTCCACTTTCAGGTGGCGGAGAATTCTACAGAGGATCTAAAAATTCAAAGTACAAGGTAATCGTCTGCAGTTCCCCTCTTAATATACTCAAGTGATTTTTTAAGAAATATTTATTTCAAGGTCATATGGAAATATGTCACAAATATGCCAATATGTGTTATGTGTAACATTATCAAGGAAACCGAATTCAAAGTTATTTACATTTATCAATCGTAAATACGATTGATAGATTTAATAATTTAAAGTTGGTATATCGTTACATCATCTTCCGAGGGAAAACAATGTGAAAGAAACATTGGAAAAGTAATAAATGTCTAGAATTATAATAAAGTTCAATATATATATATATATATATATATATATATATATATATATATATATATATATATATATATATATATATATATATATATATATATATATATATATTTTTTTTTACATCTGAAAAACATTATGTCTTTCAACGGAAAACTCCCAGAAACACAATATAAAATAATTCAAAACATTATTATTGGTTTGAAATAAAAATAATATAATGATTTGAAGTAAAATCATATTATTGATAAAATTCAGAAATTTCCAATACCAAACAAATAAAAAAAAATTATATTAGTAAATAATTATGAATAAGTTTAACAGTTAATTAAAAGAGAAACGTATTATCGTACTGAATCACTGATAACACAAACTCTGTTTGCACTATCACAAACTCTGAAGAGATTGGGGAACGTGAATGATGATCCACGTAACTTGCCCAAAAAATTGAAATCTATCAATAATAAATACGATTGATAGATTTGATAATTTAAATTTGGCATGTCATTACAACCACATTACTGTCTTACAAGTAATTGGAAAACTTATAAAGTTATTTTAAGAGTCGATAAAAAATAGTCAAAATCTAATGTTCAAGTATCTAGATAAATATGAATCTGAATTGCGTGAGAATCTAATTAGTATGTTAAAGATATTAACATTTTCCTTATGAGTACTATAAAAGAGAACTCTAGAATTTTTCTAATAAATTTCAATTTTTTGCACCAATTTTCTAGATCAAAAATATTTTGTATTTTATAAATACGTGATTACAAAGTATCATCATCAGTATAAATTAGTTAGTCGTAATGTTCCTGTGTGGAGATGTTACTCGTTGCTGATTTGGTACGGTCTGCACTTAGTTTGGTGGCGGTTAAATCGTGTGCAAGCTAATTCAAACCGATGACGATTACATTCTGGTAGAAAGCGTATTTATAAAAATACAAAATATTTTTGATCTAGAAAATTGAGACAAAAAATCGAAATTTATTAACATGTTCCTTATAATGGAAAATGATGGAAAAGAAAAAGCATTCGAGCAAGAAAATATTGAGAAATAAAATTAATGAAGTAGTAAGTAGTATATTAAAAAACTGGGCCTACTTTCGTTTAATGATTTTAATCATAATTGTTTAGATACCTACTCGAATTTGCAGTCCACACTGTTATAAATACATAAGAAAATATATTTATTTATTTGCTAAATTAAAGCTGCAATTGTGGTAAATCCAAACAGTTTATGAGAAAAAATGTTTCAAACAAAAGTTTTTTTTATTTTCGAAAATAAACATTTGATATTCTGAAATGTGTTTTTCATATTTTATGCTTTAAAAGTTGGGTGTATATATAAATCTATTGGAGCCAATGGATAGATTTTCAAACGAACTTCAGTTGAATTTTATGTCGAAATTATGTTACGATAATTTCAGCTTGCTATTATCTATCATTTCGTTTTTCAGTTAGGTGATTTTATAAACACCTATGCCAAAATTGAACTTGTGGCATCCATATTTTCTGGCGTTACAAACTTTAGACTAAGATTAATATACAATAATATATTGTAAACATGTCGAGTATAATTAACAATAATTGTATAAATTTAAGATATGCAATTAATTAACAAAAATATAAATATAGATGGCAATTATGTATTTAATACTGAAATCAGATCTATATTTTCCTATAAGTATTACATTTTAAACAAATTACATGAATGTGAAGGTGCCAGCTTTGCTTTAGGATATATTAAATAAGTACGACAATGAGATTGCAATATTTCAATACAGTGAATTGTGACAATTTGATTACAATAATAAAAACGAATGACATAACAGAAATATTTTCTTAAAAACAAACTTTTTTTGTTACTTTATTAAAGATGATACTGCCTGTGGACTTATTAAATTAATAAGTATTTCAAAATTATTTGATTATTTTTAATATTTACACACTTAATTAAAACTTTAAACTATCTAGGTATTCTAAAAAATTAGTAAAAAAATAATAATAATAATAATAACAAAAAATAAAATTGAAATTGCATCGGGCATTCAAAACCAGTATGATAACTTTCATAAACACAATTTTAGTATATATGAAAATATTATTTCAATTAAGGGAAAATTGGTTATAATAAAAATTGTAAAGGAGACATTCCCAAAGTTTCTCACTATTATGTTAAGTTGTCTAGTCTCATTAAAAGAAAACTCTCGTGGGTTATAACTGAGTATAGTTTAGGATATACCAATTCTCCTTATGTAGTTTGGAAAATTCCATTGATTTTCGATAGAAAACTCAAATAGCGAAATACATCAAATCCAAAATCGTTCGCCATTCTGGTAGAAAAGTTAAACGCTTATACAGCCGTAATCTAATACAATCATGAGTGGTAGTCTGATACCTAGTTAATTATCTTGTTCACAATATTATGAAAGGTACACAACAATATGTTATTACATACTCCACATTCCACAGTTGTTATCCTTAACATAAGAAATACGAATAACTTAAATTTATATGAAACATTTTTATTAACTTTGTAAACATATGGTGCACCTGCAGGAAGATGCTATATATAACCATTTTCCATTATCATTTACTGTCTAGTCGACAAACAGTTCTAAACGCTTAACACTGGGATTGGCAATCACATTAAACATGCAAAAATGTTAATAATTAATTTTAAGACATGGACAATTAGAGGTTTTTGGATTTTTCATTGTGCATCATCAGCTTTTCATATGAGTAGATTTTATTATTGTGATTATAACTATATTAAGCCGTTAATTTATAAATTCGTTTACATCAGTATTCGTTTCGGTGGAATTTTATAATTGATTTTAAATTGAAGCTGTTTTGGTTTTTGGAATAAAATTTATTATAAATTAGTAAAAATAGCAGCTAACAGAGTTAATTGTTTAGATACTCGATCTATGGTTCAATATCAATATTTAATGCTTAGCATTCATAAAACAACCTAATAATATGCTGTCTGTACATATATAATTCATACATAATAATAATATGAATTTCAAATGAAATATATGCTCTTATAAAGTTGAGCTCAAATTGTGGCGAAACATTTTTTGTCTTGTTATTATTATTCCACCTATTATGGTTTAAGAGTTGGCTCATTCATTTATTAGATCCAAAAGAACCGATTTTTATCATACATGAAGTTAAACTCACTTTTTACATCTAAAATACGTCATTAAAATTTAAACTTGCCATCTCTTGCCGTTTTTTTTTAATATTGATAATGGACCAACAGCCAGACGGATGGACGGAATGACGGGCGGGCGGACATACGGAAATCGAGTAAATTAATATACTCCGACTAATGCTATATATTGTCGAGTATAAATATACCAAGTACTATTTAAAACAAGGAAGATTCAAAAACGAACGTTAAGAAAAGGTTTTTTTATTTAAGAAAATTTGTAATTGATTTCATCAATTAAAATAAGTTATTAGGCTTTCGAACCTATTGAGCTATATGAGAATATGATGAAGTAAATATTAAAAAAATATAGTAGTAATGAATGTTTCTTAAAGAACTTATAGAATTAACATTAACGATTATTCTTGTCACAATGTTTCTTTTGAACAAGCATGCCTTTGTTGTTGAAGTATTCTACAATGTTATTATTTAAGGTGATAATTTTTATAGTCAAATTCAATATATTGTGTTACATAATCAAGAACTGAATACATAAAGATATTATTTCTGGCACCGCTTAGCATGTTTATTTATAAATATACCTCTTAAAATTTCGAATAAAAGGAACGCTTTTTTTGGGAGCTTGGAATTTTTTATTCTACCTTCAAGCTCTAAACTTTTTTTTTTTTTTTGAAATCTATTTTATTATTACAGTAATAGAAACTCATTTACAAACAAATGCAAAAATTTTTGCTCAACACATAACGAAATACACGTGTATCGACAACTTTGTTATTTTATTAGACTATCGTAAAACAAGTATGTTGTGTTATTGCATATCGGATAAAGTGATGTTTCAATTTGTTATTGAATCTTCTAATTTCAATAACAACAATTCGATCCATCAATTTGAGGTTGAAGTTGAAAATTTTATAGGCTCTGAAAAAGAGAACGACTTGAAATTTTAAAATTTTGGCAGAAGAAAAAGCTGTCGTTGCACTAATCATTATTAACCGATATACAAATTTATACAAGGGTATAAATGATATAATATATTTTATGAGACACCCTATACATCATTAATACACAAAAAATGAATACACCTGTTTGAAGTCTGTATAACAATTTTATCATAATTAATGTAGGTTTTTCGGAAACTGTAAATGGGAATTGGATTTGTAGTAACAAATCATTGGGCCTTAAAGTATGAGCAAATAAAAATCGTCCTACAAATTTTAACTGAATTTATATATTTCAGGTATGAGTAAGTTATGACTAATTAATTTGTTTTAGGTATGGAAAACCCCATTAGTGGTTAAACAATAACCCCTTCTAATATATTTTAAGTGGAATTATTTTACTGATACATACATATTGTACATAGGGTATACCGTAATAAATGTTCTAACTAATATTAAAAAGTTTTCTATACGGAGATTATTTTTTTAGGTTTTCAATTCAGAACTACCGCATTTGACAAATGGTAATGGAGTAATAGAAGAATAACAAAACATGCTATTTAATAATACTTTTAAATAAATATGGTAAGGCTAAGTTGAATAGCGGAGTTACTAGTGCTTATGCTCAATTGGGGTATACTGTCTTTCAGGTTATCCAATACGTAACTATGTGTAGATTAGCCTTTTTCAAGGAATGGGTCTAATTCTGGAGTGCATTTTTTTCATACATACGCCTTTCTAGGTATACTTTCACTACATTTGACCATCACAACCATTTAAATTAATTTTGTTTTCAGTAATGGAACTTGAACTTCATGTCCGAAAATTCATAAGGCCATTCGGGTTAATTATGGCTACGTAAAAAGCCAAGAATATCATAACATGATTTTTAGATACAGCAATCTTTAAGCTAGGAAATAAAATCGAAAATGGGAAAGTCGTTTGTCAAGTTTATTGTAATAAGCTGATCAGATCTTTCACACTAGCAAAAAATATAATCTTAAATATTATTCATAATACTAAATAAAAACACATAAGTAATTTAAAAAAAAATATACTAACCGTTTTCGGATCAAAAATTTAGACACGAAAATGCTTTTCATAATACAAAAATTAACTTTTCACTAAGAAATTGTTAAATTGGCGTAAGAAATATAAAAATAATAAGACGGCACCAATGACCTATCGTGTAATAATTATCTTTATTTATCTATCGATTTCCTTATCCACAACAATGGAATAAAATGGAAGCAAATAATCAAATGGAAGATAAAAACTTTCTCTAAATGGAAAATCATAAGGTATAAATCCTTCTTCATTCTATATTTTTTACTCGTGCTAACAAGGGGTCTTGTTTCTAATTAAATTTAATTAATTTTTCATTGTTTATCGAATTTTAATTTGGACGAATATTAAAAGTAATATCGAAAATAGTTGTTTGAAATATTTATCTTCTACTTACTGTACATAATATTCTGAATGACGTGGACGTGGGAATCGAATGCTTCAAACAAAGCTCGGTGAAGATTCATAAACATATTTGTATATTTTCTACACATAAAATTATTAATGTAATTGTGTATAAATAACAGGTACTGAAGTGAGTCATTTGTGGGTGGTAATATATATTACTCTGAGTTTGAGTCTTACTCAGAATTTACTATAAAGCCAGATTATTCGTTATTTTTCCATTTATATAAAACGCAAACAATAAATTGAAAGTTTTAAAAGAATTTATTATTGTTTTAATAATCATTAAGAAAATGCAAATAAATACTAATTATGTTGAATATTACTAATTTAGTTTTTCGTTTTGCAGGCTGAAATTTTTTTCTGAATTATGATGCTTTTATATATTTTTTCATTTCAATTTATTTCACTTCAACTGATTTGTAAATAAGGTTTTTAACATATTACTTTCTGCACAAAGTTTTTAATATTTATTTTTTAATATCATTATTTCTTCGCGGGGTTCCATTATCAGTTACGTATGTCGCCAATAATATTTGAAATAAACATTAATATATCCGTAAATCAATCAAACAAACAAACTTTATTCACCGTTTGCTATTCCGCACTCAGGTTGGAATAGTTTGTGGATCAGAAACCAGATTGAATGTATTCCGCCTTGGTATATACTTGGCGCTTTATATTTTCAGGCTAATTAAAATTCTGTTTCAATCAGCATTCAAGGTTTTTGCGTCGAATTTGTTATAATGGAAAGACCTTGCGGGGAAGATAATACGAAACCTTTGTCAGAAATATTTTAAAAAATAATCCATATTTTTTCCGCCAACTTTGCCAAGCTTGATTTTGTTTTTATATCTATATTGTATTATTAATTAAAAATATAACAAAGAATTTATATAGCTTTTTTTTATATTTTGACAAATAATTGGTTTAAACTTTGTAATATGATAAAGTTAAACATATGAGACACTGTTTTATATTGTTTTAGTCGCTAATACTTCTTGAAAAATAATCAAAATAAAGCAAGCGAATAAAAAATAAATATTTGGATTGAAAAATGTTTTCAAGGAAACCTTATTTTGTAACTTTAAAATTAAAATAGGTGTTCCATATCTAGTTATTTATTATTTAATTATCCAAGAACTTCGTTTGACCTAATCTTATTTTTCGGGGTAATTGAGTCAAGTAATTTTATAGCGAAAAAAATCAACATTTTTTTTATAATTAATTCGTCTATGTTCAATAAAATCGTTTCTTTTAACGGGTAAGGGATAAAAATTGGTTTTCAGCTTTAACATGATGATAATTAAAATAAAATAAGATTTAATAATACTACTTACCAGGCGAGAATCTACCACAAAACATCTTCCAATTGCTAGTCAAAATTTTCTAATAATTACACTACAGATTCTTGATAGTCAATAAAAAATATTGTATGTGCTATCTCTTCAGTTTTACCATTTTGTGTGCTATTATCAGATTCTACAACTTTTGATATATAAACTTCTTATATCAGTTTTATAGAAGTGGTTGTATACAAACTGGCTAGCAATTGAAAAGTTCCGAGTTCGATACAAAAAAATGAAACAATACGGATGGGTTCCAATTAATAATATTGAAAAATATTGATAAATATTTAAAAAAATTTAAGAACCACTGCCAAAAAAAATGTACCTCAATTTAATTTAAGATTGATTAAATTTAAATAAGAATTTAAAGCGTAAGTTAAATACCCGCATTCAGTTGAATACCAGGCGGGGACTCAAATGCAAATTATAAACCGAAAGAAAATTAATGGTTACCACTTGCTACTCAACTTTATGCGGTGATTTAACTTAGGCTTTACATTTTCTTTAAAAACTACAATCTTGTTTCAGTCGGCTTAAGGCGAATATAACGATACTTTAAATGTCGAAATTCATCCAGCCGTTTGAAAGATAAGTGGGAACAAAGAATCCAGGCAGTCGGTAAAAAAGAAAAAATATTAATTGTTGTATATTCAGTAAAACAGAAAAAATTGCCATGCTCTTGAAATAAAAATGATCAAAAGAAATAAATTTTAGTGGCTATGTTCTATAGTCAAAACGACTGCCAAACGTTTTAGATTTAAATGATGTAGTTCATGTCTAGTAATTTAAAATATAACTAATGCTTTTTTATTTAATTTTTTTGCGATTCATTGAAGCGAACCAAACACAATATACTCTCAATTCTAATAGCAATAAAATTTGCTGTTTTAAAGTCTAGGTACAAGAATTAAATACATTTTGCATATACAGATTGACCACTGAATCATTTTCTATTGCACAAAAACTCTTACGTTCATAGCTTAAACTATAATAATTTACTCAACAACAAACTGATATGTTAATTTGTTAAGTTTTAAAAGATTTAGGAGAGGCGGGGTTGGGTATTATAATAAGTATTTAATGTTCTATATACATATATATGTTAAATATCTGGCAGACCGAGCTTTGCTCGGTAATTTTTTTTTTTTTTATAAATTGTGTTTTTTGGAAATTATATTACGTCGAGGCGGAAGACGAGTCCAGCACGCTAACACTTAGCCACTTCAATGACTTTAAATATTAAACAAATATATCATTACATTATAAAAAATTATACAATTATAATAACAGAATCTTATTTGAAACATATTATTCACTTTATTGTGCTGTTTTGTTGGGTTGGGTTGGGTTTAAAATTAATAAAATTAAAAAAAAAATTTATTTTACTCGTCGGTTGAACCGGCATTCGAACGCGGGATCTCTGTATAAGAGCCTCGCACGCCCCACTCAGCCACTCCAATAACTATATGACTATAAATATTAAACAAATATATCATTACATTAAAAAAAATTATCGATAAAACACAAATAAAATGACATTTTCTAAAAATGATTCCTAGCTAGATCGATTTATCGCCACCGAAACCCCCTATTTACTATATTTGAAAATCGTTGGAGCCGATTCCGAGATTTCAATTATATATATATATATATATATATATATATATATATATATATATATATATATATATATATATATATATATATATATATATATATATATATATACAAGAATTGCTCATTTAAATATATAAGATATTGTGTATATTGTATGCATGTGTCTTTTAATAATAATTCCAATTATTGTCATGTGATAAATGATTTTGAGAACAATTCGTATATCCTAATACTAATTTGTAGCAATTTTAATCAATGGTTGATTGGATTTTACTTTGTATATGAACGTTTTATACCGAGTGTACCAAATAGAGTCATTAGACATTTTTAGTATACATTTATTGGCCCTTGCATATTAAAATTTGTTAAACAAATCGAACAGATAAAAGTGAGTATGATTTTTAAAAACTTAATAGGATTATGTTAAGATATCTTATATTAGTTATTCCATTGGCTTTTTCCAGAGAAAAGTCTTTCCACACTCATCAAAGCTTCAGGAAATCTAAATAGCTATATTTTTAAGCCATATATATCAGAAGCTCAGGGGAAATTATTATTTATTTTAATAAAACCACGAACGATGGAAACGATTTAACTTTGAATTTTAAATTTCTTATATTTTAGTTTTATTTTACAATGAGTATTTATTCTAAGTAGACTATTATCTTATATTAATTTTTTTTTTTTTTTTTTATTAATAATTAACCTGGGCACGCTTTTCTGCCTGCCTCATTATAAATTTAAATTATAAGTGTGACTCAGTTTTAATTAAATATTTTACTATAGTTCCTTTTATAGTTCTTTTTATGGTTACTTAAATTAAGAAATATAAACAAACGTTTACAAACAAAGGTTTCAAAAGTTTACAAATTTTTCATATGTACATTTTTATTTTACAATTTGATTAAAGGCTTTACATTCATTAATAATTAGACTTTACATTCATTAATAATTAGACGAGAGTAGAAGCCTTAAAAAATTATAAAAATTGGAAGAAAATTATAGTAGGATGACACCCATTGGAAACGCAGGATAATATGATAAAAATGAAAGGGAAAATAAATTACGGGCGATATGATTATAAGTAGAAGGGTGAGTTTTTAAGGGTAAAACACGGTTTATTTCGATTTCCGGCAGTTTTATGGAAAAAAGTTAAATGGCAAAGTAGGTAATAAAAAGATTTACAACTTTTGTATTTACAATTTTTTTCACATAACCTCAAAATTTTTCGATTGAAAATTAGGGTGCTTTTTCTATATTTATTCAAAATAAGATGAAAAAATAAATATTTTCAATCAAAAAAATTACAGTGTGTTTGGAACGTAAAAAGGTAAGGTTTCACCAAATTTCGGAAAAAAAAAAAATAAACCAAAAACTTGATTATTTCAATTTGTCATATAAATTTAGAGATTATGTGAAAAAAGTGTAAATACTAAAGCTGTAGATCTTTGCCATTTAACTTTTTTCCATAGAACTTGTAGTTTTGCCGGAAATTCAGATAAACCGAATTTTCCCTTAAACACTCATCCCCACCCCTACTTCCCGAACTCAGATCGCCCATAATTTATTTTTCCTTTCTTTTTTATCATATTATCTTCCGTTTCCAATTGGTTTCATTCTATTATAATTTTTTTTGTTTTCAAAAATTATCTACCCTGGTATATAATAGTTTACTATGGCACATTCTTTATGCAATTCGGCACACTACATATAACATAATATAATCTGTATTGCCAAAAAAATAGAATCGATAAAACAAACCTTAATGTGATCCCGCAGTGAATGTGTGTTTAGTGGACTAACCAAAACTATTTATATTTAAATTATTTCAAACATTAAATTAGTATGCATAAATAATCTAAAGACTTCAGATTTTTAATTTTATTTACAAAAAATTTTAGTGTTATTAACAGTAAAGAAGTACAAATTATATTTTATAAATGAGGTAAATAACGGTTGATTGTTAAGTTGAATAATTTTATTAGTTTGAGTTATAACTATTATAATTAACATGTCAATACAATCACACGGTCATCTTTTAAAAACATGGAATTTACAAATGAATTACAATCATTTGACTCATGTAAAACCGTCAAATTGGCTATATGGTCTGTTGAGGTTATAACCTTAAATTTGTGATGAAAAAATCTTCATCACTTATTGAGCATTCCTATAAATGTAGTTGGACCAAAAAAAACACATTTACAAAATTTCAGTCATTGCTGCTAAACTGAGAGTAGTGTGAGCAAACATTATGAGACAGGTTTTTCATATACAAACCGTCACCAAATTAGCAACGAGTAACATCTCCTCAGAGAATCAATACTACTAGCTAATTCATACTGATGATGACTACTTTGTACTCGAAATGCGTATTTATAAAATACAAAATAATTTGATGTAGGAAATTGGGCAAAAAATCGTAATTTATATAGAAATGTGTATTAATATTTTCAAAATTATATCATATTTAAGCTTTTCTTAAGCTATGTTAAATTTTTAGTTAACTAGGCATTCAAGGCAAAATACATACAGCATGTGTTTATTTATGTAAAAATATCTTCAGATTAACAAGACCTGCCATGATACTACCAGTTTTACTGATTAAACTTGTTATTTACAAAAGAAAGCAATCAAAAGCATGAGATGTGAACATCCTGTAGTTATTTTTTATCAGATTCAGTGTGTGTCTTGTGTGTATATTGTGGCATTGAAATAAAATGTAAACGTTTAAACATCAGTAACGATCCATGAAATTGGAATCATGTTTGAAATTAGTAATTACATATCTATTATATCAATGAAAAAATGTTTTTTCCTCTATTGTAGCAAATAACGAACATTCATAAAAAATTAAAATAAGATTTGAACAAATTTTACTAAAAACTTAAATTTATATTTAGTAAATATTTTGTAACTCAGCTTACCACTTTTAGATATATTTCAAATAAAATAAAATTAAATATATTTCATGACCTTAACCATGTTCAATTTAGTATAGTAGCAAGTAGCTTAGTGGGTGCAGGTAGTAACCTGCCTCACTTCTACACACGAACATAAGAATAGACAAATAAAGGAATCTGTTTAACCTTTAGCTCTTGTTCCGATAAAAACTGATTTTTAATAGTATACCTGAACTGTCACAATCATATAATATAAACAGTTATATCTTATAAAATTATATTCTATGATTTTGTTTGTTTTCAGTATGCTGCTAAAGAACAGTCCATATCGGGACATCCTAAATAGATTACTTGTTACTTGGGCATTCTAAAATTATCAAATATTAAATGGAAACGATTCTTGATCAAGTATTATCTTAATAAGCTAATTGCTTCCTACGCAACAAAATTATTTGAATATTCGTAATTAAAAACAAAGTGGCTGTCGCATGTTGGGTCTTCAAAATAAAAACTTGTATAATTTAGATTCAATAGCCACTTTTGCTAAGAGCGTCAGAAAATATAGATCCGTCTATGGCTGCCATAATGCAATACTCTACAGTATAGTTGAGAATATATAATAAAGAAACGACTAAAAGGTTAATTAAAGTATATAAAATTTACAAAATAAAAATTTAAATAATTAAAAATAACTTTTTAAAAAAAATTTACCAACCAACTGCCAACATTTATAAATTGGTATTAACAATCATATTCCCATTGAATCTTTCTGATACTTATTAATTTATATACATACAATCGGTTAAACCTAGTTTAGACTTTTGTAGTATTGATTCTACATTTGCTTTTAATTGTGAAAGCTTACAAATAAGTATAAGAATTTAATTTTCGAAAAAATAGTACAACTCTATGTCTTATATAGAAAACGTTTATAGTTTAAGTTTCGCCAAATCTAAATCTGCAACCCAATCGTACTTATGTTATATATGTGAAAGTTTGGATATTTGTTGCTCAATCACGCAAAAACGATTGAACGAACAGATTTGGATGAAGGCTAGAGGACGGATAGTTTTAACCGCGGATAACAAATAAGATGTATTATCATATGAATAAAAATTTTTTATTCAGGTTAAAGACATGCCGGATTTTTAACAATTTATGTTAAATTTTTCGATTACCTAAAATTTTTGAATTCTAAATGACGCATATAATTTGCGGCTCCGAACATATCTAAGAGGCAAGTTTGCTCAAAACGAATTTTTAATTATAGAAAAATTATTTTTTATCCCGATAGATTTTTTATTATTCACACATTTTTCATTTCTATTTGGGTTAATTCAGGAGTCCACATATACCAAATTTATCCAATTCCTTTTACAGTCACAAAATAGAGACTAATTAATATTGTAATAAATGCTTATATAAGAGAATGATTGATTTATTGATTTTCAGCTAAAATTATAATCCCTGACCCTTCATAAAATATCCAGAATAATCAATTTCAATAATTCATCAATGCAGCATAAGATATCGGACCGTTATCTCCGAACGATAATTCATAGATGAAATGCTTTTAAAAAGCGACCATCCTGAAAATCCTCAATTTTCTTAACTAAAAACTTATAAGTATTCGTTCAGCTAGTTCAAAAACGTAGACATTTATAATAAAATTTGAAATCAGAACAAATAATTGTTTTTTTTTTCGATTACAACAAAGCTTCAAAAAATGAATGGATTGAAATAATCCTACTTGCATAATATAATTATAATTTATTTGGATGTATATAAAAAAAAGTCATGGAAACTGTAAATTGTAACAAGCTTTCATGAAAATAGATTTTATCACATATCGACATGAAATATTACCAAATCAAATACATTCAAGTATTTTACTTCAACAATTAAATGGGAAATTAATAAGAAACATCACTGCAGTTGTTATTTCATTACAACTAATAGTGTAGATATTTAATTACATATAATAGTGTAGTCTAATTAGGAAAAAGTTTTGACAAAACTAATCGACCTAGACAGTGATTGCAGTACCCTCTTGGGCTAAAAAATAATAGATGCCGATGACAAGTCAAATTTATGCATATACTATGATTGAATTGTTTATTTATATTTTGATTATGAGTGAAATAAAAAAAAAAACATGTTATTTAAACTATCTATGATTGCTTAAATTTCCAAGGATGAAACATTCCAAGTTTGCAATATGCTACTGCAAGAATACGAATCTGTCATCGACACTTTTTTAAATCCGGTTTTTTCCTACTAATAATTATTTTTGTTCAATTATGTCTAC
Organism: Chrysopa pallens; assembly: GCA_020423425.1. NCBI lineage: Eukaryota > Metazoa > Arthropoda > Insecta > Neuroptera > Chrysopidae > Chrysopa > Chrysopa pallens. The sequence continues at coordinate 72,989,372 of CM035592.1, forward strand.
CTTTCTAAATATACATTCTATATTTTATATTTGTATTTTTAATATTTATAGATTATCTCACTATTTATTCGGACTGGTATTCCGTCTCAAAATTTGCTAGTAATATTGCGCGGTGTGCAGAAAAAAAAATTATCTTTACTTATAAGATGGCCAAGTAAAAAAGAAATATTGCAAAATATACTAAGATCTTATGACAATCTACTTCGAAACTAAAATGTTTTACTTGCAAAATTAAAACTGGCTCTCATTATAAAGGTTAAAATAGTTATATACGTTGCGCTTTTAGAGGTTGTTCGTCAGAAAAACAAACTTTTATTCAATCTGAATTCTTGGGCAGAGTGGATTTGAATGGTAGTATTATGGTAGACAAGAGGTAGACTAAAGTACAAATAGAAAGAGATATTTAGCGTACCAAGTTATTTTATATTTTAAAAAGTACAATTCGTCGAGAACGTTATATATCATTAGCTCAATTATGATTGTGATATTTGGCTTTGTTAACATTAGTGCAGAACCAGTTCTTAAAAACGATGAATTTTAGTTTGATAGTAGATATTTATTCCAATTATTATTGTGTTACAACTGTATATACATGACGTTTAAAATGAACTTATAATTTATGTGCATAACATTAACTAATCTTAATAACTGTAAAATAGCTGTAACATCCTTGTTATGTACTCCAAATTAATAAGAACTTCGAAATATACGAAATTATAGTCAACCAAAGCATCAATTTTTAAATGGCAACTCGTTGTATTTGTTAAATACATTGAAAGTTCTATTTGAGCGTAATACCCATGGTTATTATTGATTAATACATGCTGTATTAATTTTTTTTAAATTATAGACAGGGTATCCTTAGTGGAAATTATTGATTTATCCATACCTTTTATCGGGTATCAGGCATTTAATTTCAATAATATGACATTTTTACTATCATGCTGTATTATCCCATAATATATGTATAATGCCCGATAAATATATTTCAGAACAATTCACAACCCATAAATTAGTTCTTTTTGTTCTCCATTTTTAATCAACATTTACTAAATTTCTTAAGAAAAACACACGAATGCAAAATACTCTAAAAATCATCTTTAACATTATTGGTCCAATAGAAAAATGTTTTATTAAGTTTTATTCCTACAAATTCTTTTGAAAAACGGACGAAAGAAAGGAAATAGCATATTATTCGCGTTTTTCAATCGATCGGAGACCAACGAAAGAAATTCGACTTCTTGGTTACAGGCTCTACCCTTAATGTTTCAGTCAGAAAAAGTAGCCACTATTGTATTTTTGAAAAAATTGATAAGAATGTTTTGGATCTACTTACACTACACTATTAAGAAAGAATAATCGAAATCGAATTCTCAGTATGAACATAACTAAATACAAACAGAATGTTGTGTTAAAATATAATTTCAAAGTTAGATTTTAGTTAAGCATTTAGCAGATAGTATAAAGTTCTATGTATTTTATTAATGTTACAAACTAACATTTAATTAAAGTAATTAACATCATCTTCGTATTGTTCTAACAAATTAAATTACAATAGTAAAATTACTATACTCTGATCAAATGTATAGTGTATAGGTACTGCGGAACATATCAATTGACGCTCTTTGTACAACGTTGTCTTGGTACAAAATTGGCACATAAAATGGGACCTTTATAATAAAGTCAATGTTTGATGTACTATATACATATAAATTCTAATTTTATTTTTTAATTTTCACGCACATGTAACTTAAAAAGAATTTATCCAAATGGTATGCAATTTGGTACGTTATTTATGTGTCAATCTTGACACATAAACAGGTTAGCCGAAAAGTTTTTCGGTAAAAAACTAATATAAAATAATTTGACTATGACTAATTGTTGGGAAATACACTTCGACAATTCCTCCGTTTCCATGTCAAGATTGTGCATACCAAATATCATAACATTCGGATAATAATTTTTAAATTATTTGTGTGTGAAAATGGAGAATTAGAAATACAATGTATATAATATAAGAGATAGCCTATCAAAAGAAACTGATTAATTCATCCGCCCCACTTTCAGAAGGTCTAAATGGCTGATATTATGCAAACTCATAAAGACCAAATACTATTGTATTCCTATTATGATTCTATCCACCTTCCCTTAACAATGGCGAAATTTAAAAATATACAAGACAAGTACTTGTATAAACATTAAACAAACACGTGTTTGTGTAATGTGGTGGATGGTTCTTAGTTTATTTATCTTTATTTAATTTATTTTTTTTTTTCATTAATTAAACATGGTCTCATATAATAAAAAATTGTAAAACAGCTAGATTTGACAGAAATCATCACGCAAATTAGCATGTAATAAGGACCAGCAGCATCCCCTTCATTAGCTTATGAATAGTTGAGAACTAGTCGAGGTTTCAAAGGAACTATCCCTTCATTCTATCAGAGTTCATGAAGAAAAATTGCAGGATTTTCTTTGATAAAAAGTAACATTCTATTAACAAGCTTAGCAAATTACGGTTAACTATGAAAAATTTGAAATTATTTTGGATGCTTGATGTTTGGCTTTAAATATCGGCCATAGATGAGTCATGAATCCCAATTTAAACAAGGGCTAGGAAATTTCAGATCGCTACCTGTTTCCATTTTCAAATTTTCTTGATGGTAGCAGACTTACAAACAAATATAGGAAAATGTACTAATTGATTCCTTCAATGTTTTCTTGAGTTAAAAACTTCAGGTGAAATGAAATATACCCTAATGTATTTATATCTTATGTATCGTATACATGCCAAGTTTATTTGGTCGCTTTTACCAATATTTGGGTTACACATTATACGTAAAGTGTATTACATTTTACAAAGAAACAATAGGGTTCTTCTTCTGAGTCAAATGTTCAACTGTTCAATGCTTTTGTTTTTATTAGGCTAGTAAAACGAGACCCAATATGCGCTATGTTTGAAATAATTAAAATCGAAAGCTGGAGGTGGTTTTAATATCTTCAAATGGACCCAAATATATCGAATTTTGCACCATCGTGGGTGTTGAGCTTAATTTTTGGCTGCCAAAAAACTGCGAAATTTTAGCAGTTCTCTGTGTTTAAGCCCAAGACTCGAGAACGACGAATGCTATGAAAAAATTGACAAGAAGAAAATATTATATAGAAATATGCGTTAAGTAAGCCATTAAAATGGTCTACTCGTTTGGTCGCTATAGATTTTCAAAATTGAGGTTTTGAAATTTCTTCTTAGAAAAGCTGTGAAAAAAATCGTACTATTTTGAAAATCGGCAAAATATCTGGACCGATTTTAACTTCAGGAAAGACTGAAGGGCTCATTCAACGAAAACTTTAACGTACTTTCATATTTATATTTCAAATTTTCCCGTAGGATGGATGCTTCGTTTTTAAGTTATAGGAATATTGAATTTTGTTAACTTTTAGCATATTTTATATGCTTATTTTTATCTTCATTAATTTTCTGTAAGATGCGTTGTTTCCAAATTAAATAAATTGAAAATTAAGTTTTGTGAATATTTAAAAGATTTTAGAAAAAATGTTCGCCTTTGAAAATCTACAGCAGGCAAACGACCATTTTATATTTTTAGAACTCATTCGACGCAGACTTTTTTTATGCAGGAAACCATCATGACCTAAAAAAGTGCAATCTCAGTTCCCACCTATTTGCGTCCATTTGAAGAGATTAAAACCATTTCCAACTTTCGCCAATTAATTCCAAATAGAATCCCCGTTTTACTAGTCTATAAAGATTTCAGGGCATGAAATCATATATGTCATGAGTGATCAAGGAGTCGATCGCGACCGACTTATTGATCGCAAAGTTAATTTTGACCGACCACTTTTAGATGTTTTTATTTATTTAGTGGTGGTTTTATTAATTTTTTATTTTACGCATTAAAATCAATTAAGGATAGAAAAAATCCGGCATTCGGATGTTAATAATTCTGTGAGTGCTTTTTTCTTTCTTGTTTCTTGTTTCTTATTTCTATCTACTTTAGCAATTTGTATAATCAATTTCTTTTAAATCTTTTTATTATATTCTTTGTCGAATCACTTATAGATTGGTAAAAATATGTCAATAGCGTTTTGTTCTAAAACATTATACAATTTACAACTTCTACACTAATTTGAGAGTCTAAGGTTATGACGACAAAACGATGGTGATACTATTTCGTAATAAAAAGTACACCTTTTATGTACAAAGTTGGCTAACCCTGGTATAGAAAGTAGACTATAGTAAGACACGGTTGTATTTTTAATACAATGCTCTTACGAAGAATAATAATTAAATAGATTTATGATTCTATTTGAAGTAGCTACACCGTAAATGAATACTTCTTTGGGAAATTATATTCTGCCCTGAACGGGATCAATTTTCAATCGAATAGAAAGTAAAATCTCACATATTACAAATAAAACATTAAAACTTAAATAAATTTGTAAATTTTAGCCAGAAAATTAAATTCCCAAAATTTTGTTCTTAATTAAAATCAAAGAGAATCCAACCTGCTTGATTAAAATTTTCATTAATGATCATCGAAAAATTGCCGGTCTTATTAATTTTTCCTTACAAAATCCATAAAGCATTTCTCAATTCGATTGATTGGCGAGAGGATTAATATAATATAAATTGCTCTAAACATTTTTGTAGGTCCTTCAGGGAATATATATTTAAAAAATAAACTTTATTGTAAAACAATTCAGGATTCAAGAGTAAAAATTCCTGTAAAACAATCTAATATTCAGTTATGGTATTAAGTGTATATGACTATGTAAATAGAATTGACTTCACACTCATTCATTAAACAAGGTATAATAATAATTCAAAAGAAAACTATCAACACTTATGAAATTTTACAAAAAATGTATTCTGCTTGGCACGTGTCAAAAATGGCCTTCGTTTTGCACACTTTATAAGAGTCACCGATGTAGATAGGTCGTAGAACTACGTATTCTTTTTTTCTAATAGATCAATTTAGTTTACAAGGTAAATGAGAGTAGGCTTCACATTTTTTATAGTCTATCAACTGATTATTTCCGTAATATAATTGTTAATTTTTTTATTATCTCGATTGATATTCGTGAAGCTACACTTTGAATGAGTTGCTTTTATTTTAATCAAACATAAGGTTTATGACGTGTTATGTTATTATATCGCCTTTCTCAGCTAGTGCTAATTTAAATCACGTAGATATCAATAGCTCTTGTTTACATAGCTAAAGCTCGATTGATGAATGCTCGGTTATAATATTTAGATACAAAACGGTATTATGTCAAAGTATTTAAACGATCGTAAAGTACAATTCATAGAAAAATTCAAAATAAAAATTAAGAATTAAAAAAAGATTGCAAGAGTATTTTGCTTTAACCCTGAAGTTACATATATACTCCCGGATTTTCACCTTTTAAATACCATTTAACATGAAGATCTTTCGAATAGTATTAACTAAGTCGTCCTTTTGAAGAGGGCGACTTAAAGTTATTCGTCATTAAGGACAACTACGTTAATTGTATTCAAGATACCATCCTTTTTTATGGTATGGTATTTGAAAAATCAAAATCTGGATTTATTTTGGATCAGAATTAAAACACAAAATTTTCTTATCACAAACATTCTGAAGGTGGTATTTATAAATCTTTAAAAATAATAAAAATATTTACATTCAAGAATCCTGACAAAGAGACACGTATGATAATATGACGCCACGTGCTTGTATAATAAGATTATATGTAAACTTTATTTTCAAGAAAAAGTTGGAAAATAATCCTTGAGTCCTTATTACTTCTTTCCTTTTTAGTCAATTTTAACTCATCTTTCGAGTTTTGTTATAAAGTATAGTTTAAAATAAATTTGTTTCATGTAACTATCCTTTTGTTGTCAATAGAACCATATGGATTTGAATAAATGGATATAATTTTCCTTTCATTGCGAAAATATTGGTAACACTACGAATGTTTCTTTCACGCGAACCGAGTATTTCAATACACAACAGTTACAATTAGTTAATTTGAATTCCATATGAAAAACACTTGAAACAAAGAAAACCTTAATTGATTTGCATAAATTGAAAAGATATTTATATATAAAGTTAATAAAATACTTTTTCAATTATTTACAAATAGCTTTAGCTCCATGAGTTTAAGATATTTATTATATAATGGACTCAGTTGCGTTTGAATATAATCTACCTTCATCAGAATAAACTATAACATTAAATGAATTCTTGTGATATAACGAAAAAAAAAAAAAATTAAATTCAAAGTTTCGAGATTTTTCTTAATTCCAGGTATGGTGGTATTTGTTTCATTATCTTAGTATATTGAACTTTAAGATCTGCCACCAATTGTCCTTTTCCAGAAGCCAATAAGAAAATTCGAAAAAATTATGTTGAAATACACTCCTAAAACTAACGTGCACACGATATCTGGGAACATCGTATATATTCAAATGAAAAATTCTTAAGGCTTTATTATTTTGGAATCAAATTCAATCGTTTTTATTTCAGAACATAAAATGACATAAAAGAAATTTCAGTCAATCGTTATGATTTCACATACGATCAATCAAATGGTACGGAATTTTGTATACAACAAACAAATACTATATAATTAATTAATTTCATTTAAAAAATATTAAGTTAGTAACTTAAAAAATGTACACATCCTATACGAAATATTTGATGAAACTCTGTACATAGAAGACAATGCTAGTTAATCATTATTGGTACAGATTATAGTAAGTACCTCCCTGCCTTGAAGATTAAAGAAAATTCAAATAAAATCAAGTAACATAGTACTAACTAATATATGACTGTTTGTTAAAATAAATATTTTAGCATAAGTGTGTATGTCCTTGAAAATAAAATTTTTAATAACATTTTTAACAGAATACCTATGTGGATTTATAAATATGACTCCCGTGTTAAATGTCGGATTAAAAAAAAAAAAGTTGAAAATATGCGATTAATGTGAGAAAATTTGCAATCTTGTTAAACTATATTAACAACAACATTTTTTTCTTGTTAAACTATGTTAACGACATTTGCTGTTTAAAAAGCTAATTAGTAAAATAGTTTAGTAGTTTTTTGTATTTTGAAAGAAATAATCTCAACTAGATGCCCGTTTCGAATTATTCACTTATGAATTTATTTTAGAACATATTCCGAATTTCAACTACAGTAAAAAAAAAAAAATAAATAAATAAATTAAATAAAACAAATAAATTTTATAAATTAAATGTTTTATTATTAAGCTCTTTTTGACCCTGGTTAAGTTTAAACTTACTCTTCCATAGGTAATCTACAGAGTTTAAAAAATAATTCGGAATCGAATTTTAGCAGGGTTGTAGCATTTAAATGATCTATTTTTCCATATTTCCCTACATTTTGATACCACATTTAGTTGTAGCTTAAAATTTTTAAATAAAATAAGAATTTTGAATATTAATTTAAAAAATATAAAAGAAAATAATAATATTGAAGAGACGATTTTACAGTACTCTACATATATTACAGTACTCTACATATATTACAGTACTCTACATATATTACGCTTAACAAATCTTATCATCGCTATTTACACGACTGATTTTCGTTAACCTCGTTTTCATATTCATTGACCTCGAAAACCTCCTGAGAAAGTCAATTAAATGATAAACTGTCTTATTACCTAAAAGTAAGACGTTTAGAACACCCTCTGCGAGCACCAGGTGCTCTGCAGGTTCTCGGTGATCTCATTTAGGTATTCAGCGACCTCGACAATCCCGAGTAATATTTTTAAGCCAATTTTACGATACATTGTCATACTTTTTCATAGAAAGACGTCAAATCACCCACTGCGGACATCATGTACGTTATAAACGTATTATTAACGAAGTTGCTCATTTTTAATAATTGTCCACTTTTAAAATGCATTTTTCTTATGAGCAAATTAAATTTGGATTTTTTCATTATTAGAATAGTTCGTAAAGTTCTAGAGTTTCTCATGAATCCAACTGAATAGTAAAAGTATAATTAGATAGTTTAACGCTAACGAAGATTGCGAAAAAAGAAAAAAATTTTACCCATTTACATCAAATGATCCTGTGCATAGAACGGGTTTTATAAAATTACTAGCAGACCCGGCAAACATTGTTTTGCCATATACATGCCTAGGAAATATTTAGGAAATATTTAAAAAAAATAACCAACACTATAATTGTTTGAGGATGTAATTGAAACAGGAATGGAGCGTTGTAGTCAACTAAAGTATACTTTATTTAGGTTACTAAAGTGCTCCTTATTAAAGTAACAAATATATATTAAATTACACTTCTTGATAGCTATCTATACATCAAAAATACATATTCATATTTCTACTACTAATCATGGCAATCGAAAAATAAACGGTGATCATTCTCTCAGCACAATGGAGTGTAAAATGTTTTTGCTCAGACCATCTAATACAAACAAACTGTAAGGTTTTCCCATGTAAGACATTCCACATATAGTTGTTCGTGGGAAAAGAATGGTGTACCCAAATCTAAGCCATTAACAGACATCGTTTGACCTTGTGACTTATTGATCGTCATTGCGAATGCCAATCTAATTGGAAATTGAATACGATTGAAATTAATTGGCACATCTGTACGTTTGAAATCAATTGAAACATTGCAAGTTTTGACAGCAATATATGTTTATTTTCATTAAAAAAAAAATTTAGATTTGCCATAAGGTAAGGGAAATTTTAATCGAAGTACAGTTAAAAACACGATAATTGATCAGTTATCGAGCGGGATGAAAAATGATTAAATTACTCAAATGGCTATAAAAAAGGGGTTGGTGATAAAAAAGTAAAACTTTAGTGTTGTATGTATTTTTTAATGTCACATTATAAAAAAATAAAAAAAAAATTTCGTCAAAAAATTTACAAATAATTTTTATGGGTGAACAACCCTTATCACTAAGGGGTATGGAAAATAGATAGTAGCCGATTCTCAGGCCTACTGAATACGCAAATAAAATTTGGTAAAAATTGGTAAAGCCGTTTAGGAAGAGTACGGTTACTAACATTGTGACATGGAAATGTTATATATTAGATTTATAGGGATCAAAATGGAACACAATTATTTGAGGTTGATTTTATTATAAACATGGTATAAATAATAAAATTTTGTTTTTATTATAACCACATTTTTACAATTAACTTTGAGAAAGTACCGTATTTATATTATTAATAATCATTTAGTACTTATAAATATGATTATGTATTTGTTATCTTACAATTAAAAAAATTCAAGCAGACTTCTAATCTTTATTGATTTATTATCTATGTTAACATTTAATTTTAATGTTTAAAATAAGAATACTTATAAAAGTATCTATTTTTTGTGTGTTAAATCTAAATTTAAAAGAGGAGAATATCAGCATGATAGATCAAAAATTGAGAATCTAATAAAAATTGATATTTAGTTCTGGTTCATTTGATATTAAAAGTATTTTCATGCTCTCTAAAATATAAAAATTAATATTATAAATTTGATAACTTAGTAACTGATAAAAAATAAAAATAGCTGTAAAAGGTCAAATCTCATAATACGGATATAATAAATAAGTGTCAAATGATTGTTTCTAGATACACGTAATGTTTCACTTCAAACAACTCATAAAGAACGATAGCCTGGGTAGAATATCGAATCATTTATGAAAATGGATCTACCAGTTATTAGATATCCTAATTTTTTTTAGAGTTGTTTTACTAAGAATTAAAGACTAAGAGTTGATAGTTTGAAAACCTCCATTACTTTTATTCAAAACTTGAAAGTGAAGCTTCTCGGATTTTTTTCAAATTATATATTTTTGAATAATCTCGAAATAAAATTTTACCGGACCTAATCGTTGAAGCACTTCGGGCAAGATCATTTAGGCGAAAAGATATACTATTTATCTTATGAAAAATCTCGATATATGAAAAGAATCAAGGGCTATTTTCATAACCAATTAAGTTTTCCCCGAAAACAAAATTAATAGTCATAACACCAATATGTAGCTACACTCCTGTCGAATTTTATTGAAATTGGTTTTGGTAGAAACTGGAACGGGCGTTTCAAAGTTGTCGAAAGTATACCATTGTGAATAACAAACGAAAAATTAAGATTGAAGTTTAAAAAAAATAATATATTCCCAAGAACTTATATAGAACGAGTGTATCAGGGTTGCCAAAATATTTGTGCGACGAATTTTAAATTTTTTAAATACAAAACCTGAGTATATTTTCTAATCGATTCAAGTGTAATTAATCTAGTTTCTTAAACCATGAAATAGAGAAAAATCAATTTCGGCATCAAAGCAACATGAAGGGCAATTAGTAATTTTTTCAAAATTTCTGCTACAACAACGGAACCTGAAGAGTTTTACATTTCAAGTTAATGTATAATATGTTTTCTACTGAATTCAAAATGCATTTGCCTACTTAAGTTATGAACGAAATAGTGTTAGTATTTTCGTTCTTTACTAAACTCTAAAAGATAATTTAAAAAATAACTAATACGGAAGACAAACCAGTAAAATTTTAAATTCAAGTTGAAAACTTTAACCAAAAGAACATAACGTAATAGTTGAAAAGGAAAAATGCTAGCGTTTGAAATTGTTTGAAACATTTTTGAAATCTCAAATTACGAATTTCTTCAAAATACGTAATGCTTTTTACTGAAATTTAAGTTTTGAAACTATTGTTCTGACTGATTGCAGGCAATAATACTAACAACATCGTTAAAGAAATGAAGAAAATATTTTAAATAAGTATCAAATAAACCTTGTGTTTCATATTATCAATGTCATGATTTGCATATATTTGTCTGAAATAGGTACTTATACATTAAAAATATTACACTTAATAACTTTATCTATTTCTACAAAAATAATTCTTATAATCTGTGTTTTTAAAAATAATTTTTATTTCTCAAATAAGTAAAGATATGGATTATTAAAATTAATTTTTATTTTTTAACCGACGAAAACACAAGATTCTCTACTCGACGCTTATATATTCTTTTTTAATTTTATGTATGAACGAACACGTGTAACTTTTTACAGAGTAATCCGATTTTGATAAATCTTATTTTATTGAAAAGAGTATACCCCGAAGTTAGTCCCATATAAATTTGGAAAAAATTCATATACTAAGAGTGGGATTATTGGTTTGATAATAATCATAATCGAATAGTAGTTTATCAAGAACATCTTAAATTTCTATTTCATAAAATAATTTCCCCAAATAAATTTAATAAGTTTACTAAGGCATTTTGTCTCGATTGAATTTTGTATTAAGGACCAATACTTCATAATAGGGATATAAATTAACATTGATTTCCTCATATCTAAAGAAACTGAAAACGATGAATATAGGCAGGATACAAAAAAGTGCCACAATATGATTCGTGGACATTTTGCTATTTAGTATTAAACGTTTCCGGTTAACACTGACGACTTTCAATTTTGGAAAACTACCTTATTGACATAAATTAGAACCATTATTAGTAAAATAATATAGTAATTATCAATAAGATATGTTATATGTTATTAATATTTTATGATGTAACTAAAAAATGATTGTTTTCATATTTCGTATTTCAAATTTATTTCTATTATATTTATATTGTTTTTATAATTACGATAATTATAGGTTACAGATGTTCCCACGACAGTAAGTTTTTTTTAGAATGTTTTAGAAAATTTAAATGCATATTCTTAAAAGTGTCTTCTAGACGTAGAAAAATTTTTTTTCTAGTGAAACCTTTTTTTGTCATATATGATGAGAAGAAACCATTGAAATGGTGGCACAAATAAGAAACCACTTTTTATAAGTATGCACATATAATACCTACATATTATATATTTATTGTAGCATCAGGTCTCTTGACTAGAATAGTTTTCTTTGAATTAAGCAGACCTCGGATCGAAGTCTACTTCATTTATTTAAATGTTATTTTTATTTTGTTTTTGTTTTTATCCGACTTAAGAAAAGCGAAAAGGAAGGGTTATGTTTTGAGCAGTCTATACAAATATATATATATATATATATATATATATATATATATATATATATATATATATATATATATATATATATATATATATATGGGTTTGTATGGATATGTGTGGATATGTTCCACCATAGCAGCTAAACTACTGAACTGATTTTGATGAATGAAGTCCGGGTGAAGTCCATCAGTCCGGGTGTTATATACTATATAAATTGATATAGTGGAAGTGGAAGAGGTTAAAAATTAATTGTTCTTTGAAATGAGTCTTAATGGTAATCAAGTGAAACAGCTCAATTCGTATCAAACATATATATTAATAGAATTCACTTAGCCCCAAAAGATGTTAAACTAATATATATGTTCCCGCATAACTTCTAAACTTATTATTAAAAATCAGCAAATGAAGAGGCTTGATGAAATGAAAGAGGCCTCAATTACAGTTTAATAATATTAACATTGATCATAATAATTCACCAACCCCAAAATTTTTTTAATAAAAATTAGTTTACAATAACTAAAAACCGACCACGACTAAAAAAAAAACTAAATATTTATCATCTAATAAGTAAACAACTTACATTAATAAGTGTAACATAATCATGTTCAGAGGATAGGCGTGGCCATATGCAACTTTGCCTATAAGATCGCTTGATATTATTATAATAAATCGTAATAGTATGAAATTTTATGTTGTGAAAACATCCTTTAAAATAACATTGCATACGACCACGGCTATCCTCTGAACATGACTATGTCTATGTATTAATGTATTAAATTAAAATATGTATGCAAGCTGTTTACTTATAAGATAATTAATATTTAATAGGTTTTTTTTTCTAATTTTTTTTTTTTTTTTTGTAGATAAGAATGGGTAGACAAGAACATTAGTTGTTTTATACTTTTCAGAGCTCGGTTTACCGTAGTCGGGATTTAGTTTTTTAAGTTATTTTTATTAAATTTATCCAATTACTTATAAGTAAATTACTTACAACTGCAGATTTCTTACGTTCTTTATTTTATCTAATTTCCAGTTTTGTTAATTAGAAAATTATTGTTTCGGTTATTATCAAAAACATTTTTTGCAAATGGTTTGTAAAAATAATTTTTTGTAAATTTTAATAAAAAAAAAAGTATATTAATTACTTAATGTGTGTACATTATATTATTTTTATAATATTTAAAACCACTCACTATTCCATGATGACGATAATCAATTTGACCTTTCAACTTAAAAGAAAAACATACTACAAGTAAAATATGCGTAAAGTAAAGACCCATTCACACGTATTAGTCACGTCACCGTTCAGTTATTTCGTCTCCAATTAGAAATCATATTCTTTTGTGAAATCTAATGGATGATATCTACACTAGTACGACACAGTTCTGGCTCAAAGATTTACTACAACTTCAGTAACACTTTCGTTATTTTTATATTCGCAGTCAACGGTATCTATACAATTCGAATATCATTTTTTGTAGTGTGCTAATGTGGGAATACAAGAATTGAAGGAACAAGGGTACCATGAATATTGAACTATGACTGAACTGAAACGCGATGGATAACGTGACGTGACGTGTTTTGCGTTCTTTCTGATCAACAAATATAAGCGTATCGTCACACTCAGTACGGTGATGTTAAATCTCGTTTACTCGACTCCATTCAACATCAAGTAGACTCGCAACGGAAATAGATTGAATCGTGTTATCTCGACTGAGTTCAGCATAAGTCACGTTAATTGTCTTATTGAGTCTTATTATTATTCTCAATAAGTTATCACTTTTATTCGTCTGTAAGATTTAAATCACTTCTATCAAAGATTTTCAAGGAAAAAAGACGCGAAAATTTAAGGTTCTAAATAAAATCTGACTTTAAGATTTTACACTTTTGGATATTTGCTAGAAAATCTTTCAATAAAGGCCTTCAACTTTTATGTTCACTTTATGCAAGTTGTATTTTATTAACCAAATATATATATATACTAATATTTCTCCAAAACTTTTATACAATTAATTCTATTTATAATGCAGTCAGTATACATGCAATAAATAATACTTCAAGAACATTCTGTGATTGACAACGTTTTGACTGTTTAACATTTAAACTTAAGTGGTTTCAATTTTGTTTTTTATTGAATATGTAGTCATATATTATTAAGTAATTTAAGAAGATATGAAATAATATGTATTTATTCATATTTAAATAATCAACTTTCAGTGTGATGATATTACTTGTGCGTTTTGGACAACAATTTAAATAATATTGTTTGTACTATATATTATATGGGTATGGTAATTTTTTTTTTATAATCATATAAACAATAAAAAAATCTATTAATATTATTTTAAATTTAATTTCCGCTCTAACTCTTCCCCTCCCCCCACGTTATAATGATCTGTGTAGTATTAATCTTAAATATATGCGTGTTTTTTGTTGAACTTAAATCATACATATCGGGACTATTTACACAACATTTTTACACTTATAATTTATTCATTATTATTAACACGTGCGACAGTAGATTGTGATCATCTTAATGTTAAATCTTACCATATTGTAATTATCTGAAAAAATTTTCAATAGTTGTTTTGACAAAATATTATATTTAATTTATTAGTGTTTTTAGAAAAGTAGCATTAATAAATGAAATTAAATAATAACAATGTAGTTTAACCTCCGTTTTTTAGACACACAAGTCTATAACAGAAGCCAAGCAGCGCATTATTATTTTGAATCTTTATTTTTTTAATGACCGATTATATTTTTCTATTAAATTAATGAAGTGTCTGAAGCCAGATGCTTCATTCTTATTTAAGTATCATCTATCAAACGCCCCATTAATTCTAATAACATTTACTTATGCCTGGATCAAGCTTGAATCAATTCCCCAGTCTAATAGCAACATTTTTAAGCTAGTTAAAATCTCGTTTAATATTAATTATTTTGATAAAAACTATTATTTGTAGAAAAAATAATCAATCAACAGACTCAGTCGCTGATATTATGTTACTAATGTTTTGTTTGTTTTAATGCAAAGTTTTTAGTGCGACAAAATATTCAAAATTTGCCACTGGTGTTGCAAATATTTTGAACATTTTATTACGTTTTCAAAAAAAAATTATGGAAATAAATAAATATGGAAATTAACAATAAGACCAAATTATTACGCAATAAAAAGTAAAAGACAATTAATTTAGTAACTCTTTGTATAAAACCATGTGGCTTAGTAATTTGTGTCAAATTGTACTTTTAGTAGTTTGAGTTTGATGAAATAAAAAGTTCAATTTTTGTGTTTGTTATCACGGAAATACATTCTTAATTTATAAAGATTATAATTAATCCCTAACTAAAAAATACACAAGTCTATGCCAAAATATATAAACAGACGAAATTTCTACTCTTCATATCCAGGATTAATATCGAGTCTATCCTTTGAAGAAATTCATATTCTTATATGATGTTAATAATTATCTTAACTAATTTAATATTTTCAAAATTCCTTTGAAAATTAAAATTATTTTTTATTTTTGACTTAATAAATAAATCATAATATTTGTAGATTCTTTTCGTGTACTAATAATAACAAAACTGTCAAAAACGGGTAATCTTGAGAAATCATATGGATTTAAATCTTCCATCATAGATCTATAAAAATGATATCTATCACGTTGGAAGATTCACATCTCTTTCAGGATTATTGTATCTAAAAAATTGCAAATCCATTTTTGTAAATAATTTTAAAACAATTGTAAATATTTTAGAATAATGGCATTGATCACGTCAAGTTGGTACACAGATTTACTATCTTTGGCGGCTGGTTTACTCACAATTTTATATTTTTACCTGACATCGACGTATGATTATTGGAAGAAACGAAAAGTTCCATTCGAATCACCCACATTATTATTTGGAAACTTTTATGATGCATTCACTTTTAAGCGTAATATATCATCATATTTTTATGACTTATATAGAAAAACAAATGAGAAATATTTTGGATTTTATATATATCGACGACCATACTTATTACTACGTGATCCAGAATTGATAAAATACGTCTTGATTAAAGATTTCAATAACTTTGTATCGCGAACTAATGCTGACACAAAAAATAAAGAAGATGTACTAGGACGTGATAATATATTCACAATTAAAGATCCACATAATTGGCGCTATTTACGTTCAAAATTTTCACCTTTCTTTTCAACTGGAAAATTACGTAATATGTTCCCATTATTAAATGGATTTGGTGAAGATTTAAATAAATATGTTACAAATCATGTAAAGGCAACTATTGAAGTAAAAGATGCTTGTCGTAAATATACAACAGATGTGATTGTATCAACGGCTTTTGGTATACAAGCGAATTCATTTTCAAATGAAGAAGCTGAATTTTCTGTAATTTCAAAAAAACTATTTACATTTACTTTTCGACGTAGTGTCGAATTAATATGTTTCTTTTTTGTGCCTGAATTAGTATCAATATTTAATTTTAAATTATTTAGTAGTTTTGGTACAGCATTTTTACGGAATGCTGTATCCCAAGCAATTGAAGTACGTGAAAAAAATAATATACATCGACCCGATTTAATTGATGCATTAATTAAATTAAAAAATACTGGTACGTTAGAAGATGCGCCTGATGTGAATGATAAAAATGAACATAAAAATGCTACAATTAGTAAGTTTATTTTATTTTATTTTATATACATATATTTTTTTAAATTTTATTAAAAATAAAAGGCCACCAAGTGAAGAGTATTTTGCAAATTTAAGGGGTTGTACTACATTCGAATTGACGAGGATATAAAAGTTGTACAAACAAGTAAAAATCACAAAAAACATAGCTAACTGCTTAGATACTTGGCATACGGTTCAATATGAATTTTTGAACTATTTTTAATGATTAGGATTCATAAAAATACCCAAAGTATTCAGTCTTATAAAAAGACTAGATACTTTGAAAATATATATCTTTAAATAAATGTATAGTAAACTTAAGTACTTATTTGCTAATTTTGAAGTAAAATTGTGGATATCCCAAGCAATTCACAAAAATTTTTTTGAATACAAATCTTTTAGAATTTAAAAGTTGTTATCCATTGGATCCAATGGATTAATTTTGTGGCTTCAATATTCCTGGCGTTACAAACATCAGACTTAAAGTAATATAATCTGAAAAATTATTAATATGGTATGTCGAATATAAAAATAAACTTTTTAATGCAATATATTTCCTATTACTTATAATATTTTTCAATTGAATTTAAAAAAACCAGTTGCCTTTTTAATTTATAAACGAAATGAAAACGTAAGTGTTTGCATTTAAGTTCTTTACAAAGTTCCAAAACATTATTTTAAAAATAACTAATATGACACCTGTAAAATTTTAAATTCAAGTTGAAAACCCACAGAAAAAAACAAACAGAAGGTAAACGCTGAAAGAAAAGCAGCATAATTTAGCCTAAAATAAAAAACTCCGATGACATTGAAAACAATATCTAGTCATCCAGTCTTTTACCAGGATGAATATAACCGTCCCTTATTCATAGCACACTCCACACTATGCAGATTGAAGAGGTCTGACTTCGCGGTGTATTGTTTGAAAATTTTTTTGAAGCTTACGGTGTGAATTTAAATTAACGTAATATTTTTTACTCAAATTTTATTTTATTGTTCTGATTAATTGAAGGCACTGATAATAACAACACTGTAAAGAAATTAAGAAAATATTTTAAATAAGTATCAAATAAACCTTGTATTTCATATTATCAATGTCATGATTTTCATATATATTTCATTGAAGTAGGTACTTATAAGATAAAAATTGATACCTAACAACTTATCTATTTCTAAAAAAGAAATCCTCATAATCTGTGTGTTGAAATATAATTTTTATTTCTGAAATAAATATAAATATGGGTTCTTAAAATAAATTTTTATTTTCTTAAATTACTGGTATCGAGTGGTATGTATGGATTAATTAAAAATACGAATAGTAGAATAGAATAATACCGAAAAACAAAATACAATCCCAAAAAGTAACAATGTTTGACATTAGAGCATCTCACCAATTAACCATTCATACCAAAACATTCGCATGTGATATTTATTTTTGCACTTACTTTTGCATACATATGTATAATTTTACAACTAATTAAATTTCGTTTAAATCGATAATTGGTATATTGGAAAAAATTCGCAAATCAAGAAGTGAGCTTATGCTATAGACAATTTTCAAGTGTATATCCGAATTTGATTATATTTTGAAGAGATATTTATCACATTCAGGAAATGAACTGTATATTATAAAAAAGTTGTATCACCCCTTTTTAGAAAAATTTCCAAACCTACCAACCCTTTTCCTATACATACTAAAAAGACGGTTTTTTCAATTTACGTAAAATAAAATAACATTAGCGAAAAAAAAAAATTATTTTTTTATTGCATCCGTCTCTTTTTTGAAAATATCTCCAAAAATTGGTGGTATATGGTGGTTTTTTTCCATGCAACGTAGGAACATGCAGTTTGCATCCAATGTTTGATAATCAGGAGAACATATAAAAGCTTTATTTTCTTACTGCACTTCTATCATTTTTTTTTTTGATTTCTAAGAATATCAATTTTTTTCCAAACAAGCAAAGAATTAAAAATAAGATTATGGTTGTTTACAATCGATATGAAATAATGAGAGAACAGTGGAAAAGTCTAATTTATTGAACCCTCATGCCATTTTGGAAAATCCTTAACATTACCATTAGTTTTTTTTTTATGCAGGCAAATCGGAAAAAATAATAATCCTACCCCTTTTACTTTCGCGTGAGGTCTAAAGCTAACACAGCTACATGGATATATATCTTAAAAAATTTGAAATAAGTTTTGACTACAGAAAATTTTATATAATTAAAATATAGAAAATACATAATTTCAAATATATCCAAGTTTCAATATTAAGTCAAACCGTTCCCGACCACAATTTAAATATTTTTCCTCTCTTTTAAATTTATAATGTATTCATTCTTGTAGCATTCAATAAAAAATAAGATTCTCATATAATTTATTGTTATTATTTAATCTTGAGTTGGGAGCGGTTTAATCTTGAGAGCGAAATCGGGAGCGTTAGTGCCTTATTTTAATGGTCCTTTTTCGATTCGATGCGGTAGAGAATTTTCTTTCAAGCTCTTCTATGTCGAGTATTAAAAAAAAAATTTGATTCTTCAAATTTTATAGCCATAAAATATGGGTACCCATTGCAAGAGCACATCAAATCGTACGACCAGCAATAACAAAAATGTTCCGTTTCAACTATTGTTTTTTTTTTCATAAATTTTGATTCAAATGTAACTCTCAATGACTTTTGATTCAAATGTTACTGGCAATCACTTTCAGATGTGTACATGGCACCAACTATCACACAGCTTCAGTCCTTTTCCATAAAAAATATACAGATTTTCTTCAATTAATATTTCTGATACAAACATATTTTCAGAATTTGAAGGTGATATATTAGCGGCACAAGCAGCCGTATTTTTCACAGCTGGATTTGAAACAACTTCATCAGCCATATCTTTCACATTATATTTTTTATCATACAATCCTGATATACAAATTAAATTACGTACAGAGATTCAAACCGTGATAGCGGAAAATGGTGGCAAATTAACATATGATAGCTTAGCAGACATGAAATATTTGGATATGTGCATTAAAGGTTTAAATAGTCACATTTTTAAAATTTTCGAAATAATTATACTTAAGTAATATTCTTCTAGAAACGTTACGCTTGTATCCATCACTTGGTTTCTTGGATCGTGAAGCAATGAGTACATACACATTTCCGGGGACAGATCTCACTATAGATAAAGGTACTCCAGTTATTATTCCCATAGCTGGCTTACACAGAGATCCACAATATTTTGAAAATCCAGAAGCCTATGACCCAGAACGATTCAATGATGAAAATAAACATAAATTTCCACCATTGGCATATATGCCTTTTGGAGAAGGTCCCCGAAATTGTGTGGGTATGTAAAATAATCACTAAAAACAACATTATTATATATCGGTAAGAAGTTGTATAATATTTTTGTTTAAATTTACAGGAGCTCGATTTGGAATGTTAGCAACAAAAGTGGGATTAGTAAATATTTTAAAAGATTTTGAAGTAGTCACATTTAAAACAGCTCCGCTGTTGGAAATAAATCCAAGAGGATTTTTAACATCCCCTAAACATGGAATTAATTTAAATTTTGTAAGTGGAACTGTATATGTTTAGTAAATTAATAATTCGAAATTTTATTAAACTGGTTTTTATACTTTTTCTGAAATCTGACCAAAAATACCTGTTTCCTTTTTTAAGTTTAAAAGCATATTTTCATCCAAAAAGTTCTGATTTGTTTCCAGAAAAAGTGTTCAGAAACTAGCTGTCCAAACTGTATGACCAGTTTCGACATTTCAAGAACAACAAAACATATTTTATAGAACTTTTTTCTAAAGTCGACTGACTGTTGTAACCAAATCTGGATTTTCAATTTTGGGTTTGTCACGTTTTTTATACCCCAGGATCCAGTAATTTTTGTTTGGTAAGAGCTATGAAAAATCTAATTATTTCTATGAAAAACTGCTTTAATACCTGAAATTACTCCTCCACTTTTTTATGCTTTCTGACAGATATAATATGAACTATGTTAAGCTGAACAACTTCATAACAGCTGAAGTCTTTTCCTTATTGGAGTTATAAATTATAAAAGTGTCAAAATAATTTTTTCAGTATTAATAAAAATTTAATTTTTATTTATAATATCAAAAAATACTTACACCCATAGAAACTAATAAGTCTACCTTTTTAGTTGTTCAAAAAATTTTTAGTACTTACCATGACCGCTAGTGGCTAATAGTTGTTATTTTTGGGTTTAGTGTTATTTAATATGATACCAGCAGGAACAACTATACTTTTTCAATAATGGTAAATAATGGAGGTCTGAAATCTATAATAAAACGAATGGAAAATGAATTTTCAATTGAATATGAGTTAATAGTTTTCTGTATCTATATGTTTTTTTTCTATCATCGATAAAATTCACACAGACTTATAGATTTTGAAAGTCAATTATTCGTAAATTACAATAAATAAGTAATATGATAAATTATTTTCTCAAAACAATTAACAGATATTCAATTATATAATTCAATATTATATTCGTTTTATCAAAGATTTCGGAGCTCCATTCCTTACTGACATTGGGAATTTATAAAAATTGGATTTATGAGCCTCTACGAATCTGGTTACGTATCTTAACGTATCCTATTGAAAAATGTAGGCAAGGAATTAATTTAACTATTGCCAAGAAATATAGGAAACACAAAAACATAAACTTGATAAAAGAAAAAACACAGAAAACATCTACAATAATAACCTTCGTAACAAGAACAGTAAATTTATCGGACGTGAGGAGGAAGAAACAAAACTTTTGAATAAAGCCTCAAGCTTGCGATTTGATGACGCTAAGGAAAATCTTATAGTGGACTCTGAAATGGCCTTAGCAAACAACAAAAACAAGCAAGCTAAGGAACTAATTTGCAAAAAGATTTCAACAAATTCTATTAAAACAGAAAAACCTATTACCTCAGGTTTCAAGTGAAAAAAAGAAACTTGAAAATTACTGTCATAATGAAAAAACAGGATTATGTCAATAAATTATCGGACTACATTTACAAGGAAAGAATTTAAAGACTGAAGGGTGACCCAACCTAAATTTCAAGCAGAAATTATTAGTTTTTAATCTGAAAAAAATAAAAATAAAATCAGGAATTTAAAAAAAAATTGTGATAATTTATTCTCAGAATTTTAAAAGTACAAATTAATTAAAATTAACCCCAGAGTTCCAAAACTGTATGGCTTATTTACGATCCACAAGGTAGATGATCTGACAAGTAGTAGCACACATTGGTTAAACAATTCAAGTTGAAAAATGGCTATAAATTGACTACAGTAGGCATTTCCAACATATCTGGAAACATCCCGAGTAAACAGTGTATTCAGATCATTTCGGATCTTTTTGATCAAAAAAATGTGGATCCGTTAGTAATGGATGAAATATTTAACTGATTCAAAAAATAGTTTAAAATAAACAGCATAAAATAGTCAATAAAGCTATTGTTATACCCCGGAAGAACAAACAGCAGTGAAAAATTTCAACTAAAACACGTATTATAGAAATATATTACAAAAGATTGATAATATTTGAAAATTCCATAATATAACCGCTGCTTTTAAATGATCCATGCAATTATCCAACTTATTATTAAATATTAAAAGCATACCAGATTGAAACAAACATTCAGGAGTGTATGAACTGTGCTGTGGAGATTCTGAAGGTGTTTACGTGGATTAGAGGGTTTAATTTCTAAAATAGGAGATCGCGAACATTTAAGATCACGAAAGAATAAAAAAGATGATTTAAATTTAGCGACTCATCTTATGGAAACTGACAGATATAATAATGTCATCATTTGTTAAAATGTTTTGGAAATTCGCTTTGTAAATTAGCAAACTGATGATATATTTATCATATTTCTTTATCTGATTGCGAGAGTAGATAATTTTTAAAAGGGAAAAAATTATAGTAGAATAAAACCAATTGGAAACGCAAGATAATATGATAAAAATGAAAGAAAAAATAAATAACGGGCGATCTGAGTTCGAAAAGTGGAAGGGGATCATTTTTTAAGGATAAAACAAGGTTTATTTTTATTTTCGGTAAAGTTTTTTCGTTAGACATAATTTTTTTTAACTCAACTACACATAAATGTGCTTCTGCCTATTATTTACTATGTATAAACTCCCAATGAAATCTTTAAGATAAATTTTGGCAAGTAATGTTCAAAAATTGTAGGTAATAAAATAATGAAATTTGTTTTTACACATATGACAACAAATAATGCTAATTCATGATTATGACATTACAATATTTAATTACTGTTTTTGATTAAATTAACATTTATCAATATTTTATTAAACTATTTAAAAAGTAGTTATCCAAATAAATTATACAATTATGTTACAATATGTGAAAAAATATTAAATAACAAGTGGATATAACATCTAACACAGATAATTGTTTAGATACTCGACATATGATTGTATATCATTGTTTGGACTATTTTTAATAAGCATTCATAAAATACTATAAATATTAAGTCTACAGTTTATACACTTTACTTACTTGTATAGTAATATGTATTGTAATTAGCTAAATTTGACCTTAAATTGTGGCTAATCCAAACTTTTAAATATTTAAAAATAAACAATTTTTGTATTTTGATTTTCTAGTTTAAAAGTTGGGTCAAGGATCCATTGGACTTAAAATTTCAGCTCGATATCTGTTTTTGTTTTTAAGTTATCGGGATGCGGGCGGACGGACTACCGGATATGGACTAATTAGGTGTTTATATGAACACCTTTTTGGTTAATCATAGTTAGGTTAACTAAGAGATTGTTATTTTTTTAAAGCCATTATCTACCTCTGTAGAGGTACTTATTCTTTTATTTATATCTTTACTACCCGCTTAGTGATTTAACTAACGTGAAAACTTGCATCACATTATGTATGCGGAAACATAAGTCTTTACCTCAGAGAAATGATCATTAAGCAACGGAAAATCTGCCAGTCAGTTAGTTTTTTTATATTAGTATTTTAAAATTACGTAATTAAATTTACAGTTAAGTCGCGATACGCATTCAATAGATGTACATATGTTGATGGATATTTCTATCAAGGTCATATTATGTTTAGATAATATCAATATTTGTTATACGACATATTTAGTAATAATAAAGGAATCTTACAAAAAAATAAACGATAAATATAATATATAAGAATAAAAAAATCTTGCAAAGTAAAGTTGACGTTTCTTTGTCACTGGATTCTTACGAGTAGTATTCCTAGTCGACTCAATTCAATTATAAGTCAATTATAAGTCAAAATGTTTGTTTAAAGATACTCTTTAATATTGGTTAAAGATGATTTTGCCCTGAAATTGAAAATAAAGAAGTTATATTTCTAATATTTTTGTTATTAACTACTTGAAATTGTAGACAAAGCGATTTGCTACAATTTGCTACAATTTGTCTTAGCAATTTTTTGTGGAATGTATAGTTTGGGAGATATAGGGAAAAAGATGGAGTTAAGCTCCTAAGCTTGTCGCAAAATTAGTCGTTTACCTGCAACATGCGATTTAAGATCGGAAAAATTGTAAAAAAAAATTTATACATATTCAATCATCCCCACCGCCTGCACTAAATTTAATGCCAATATTTAAAAATTATTAGTAATTACTATCAGAAACTTGCTGACCTCGATATGTTGGTTAGCAAAGTTGCCGACTGCAATCAATGTCTACTCAAATAAGAAAAATTGAATGAAAATAACAACTAGCAGTGTTAGTTTAGATATTCGACATATAATAGTCCAGTGTCAATGTGTGAACTATTGTGAATTATTGGCATTCATAAAATACTCTAAATATGCCGCCAAGACAGTTTTAAATACATATATGACAATAATAAATTTTGCAAATATGTACAAACATTTTCCTACAAAAGTTTTTTATCTGGATTTAAACATGAACTTAAACTTACTTTTTATGCCTAGAATATCTTACTAAAATTTCAGCATGCAAGCTGTATTTGTTTTTGAGTTCTCTTGATGACGGACAATATGCGAAAATGTGTAAATCAATTGTTTCTGTTAATACCTATACCAAAATTGTGTTTGTGGCTTCGAATATTTTCTGGCGTTGAAAATTGAAGACTAAAATGAATATACTTTGATATATTGTGTATGTCGCAACCATATTGTCTCTCTTTTTCTTAAAAATTACAAACTACAGGGTTTTAATTGTGCATTTCATTTTTTAGTTTTAAAATAAAATTGTTTCTTAGATAAACAAAAATAAAATCGATAAAGACCATTAAACATGACAAAAATCGTGTATTTTGAAATTTTAAACGAACATGAACGATTTAGGCCGGTATGTTTTCTTGATTACATATTTATTCTCGACATATATACAATATGTTAGATGATACTAATTTTAGAATAAAGTTTGTAACGCTAAAAAATACTAAACGCACTAACAAAATTTCTAAAGAATCATCTAATTAGTCAATTTTCGCATGTCCATACGTCCATCATGACGGTAACTCAAAAACAAGAAGAGATAACGTGTTTAAATTTTGGCAATGTATTTTAATGTATTTTAATGCATAAAAGGTTGATCAAGTTCATGAATGAGCAAAATCCGACCTTTGGATCAAATGTATCCTTGACGATCTATGATCCTTGACCAACTCTTAAACCATTTAATATATAAGAAAAGTCTAAAAATTAAAAAATGTTTGTTTTTGTCAAAACAAACAACTTTTTTCGTAAACTGTTTAGATTCACCACAAATTTAGTATTAAAAATATTTCAAACATTGATAATGAATATATCGTGTTTCTTAACTATTTAGTTTGTTAGTTGTTATCTTCTCTTGTATAATCTAAATTTAATACACCTTCATATATTTGAAATGCGGGATTATTAGGAGTACAAATTTTATGCATAAGTCAAAAACTATCTGCGACAGAACTGAAACTTTTTACAGAAATTCGATTTTTGAAAACTGCCAATGAGTGTGTAAACAAATGTTCGGATTATATTTATTTTTATTCAAGTTATCCCATATACATGGGATTTTCATATATGGTAGACAAACAGCGTTAATAACAATACTACTCTTACTTGTCAAAACTAAAAAGAATCGGAAACTAAACGTATGGCTTCACTCCGATGATTTAAAAAATTTAATCGAATTTCTAGATGACATTCATTATTAGTTTTATAAATGTATAAAACGAGTACGACATATATAACTAAAAAATAGTTAAAAAAAGGTAAATACCTAATGTCAAAATATTGAGTTTACTCACATAAGAAAAAACTATAGTATAATAGTTTCATTACAAAAATATTTAAATATAGTACACATTTTGTAGAAAACAAAGTAGGTAGGTACTTCACTTTTATTATAACAACTTATTAGATGCCTACATCATGATGATATTGTCCATTAATTTTATTTATTAAAATAAAAAACATATTAATTTTCTTATATTTAAAGTTAAAAAGAGATAATTATAACAGGAGATAACTAATAAATACTTTGTAATAATAACTAAGATTTGGATATTGTAATGATATGATCTATCATTAATAATTATCTAGTATAAAACAAGGCCATATAAAGGAAAATTGTCAGTATGTGAAACAGAGTTAATATTCATTGTTTAATTTTGTTTTTTAATATATTAAAAAGTTTAGAACTAAAATTAAGGTAGGTCTTTAAATTATATTCTATTTTCCAAATTTTCTACTACAATAAGCGCATTTTTTTCGAGAAGGCAAAGTTATGTAAACAACGCCCCAAATTAAAAAATTAAATAAAAAATAGAAAATCCTAGAAAGGAGATTAGCAATTTAAGGTTCAAGCTCAAATAATGTTAAGTACACAGATATTCAAATTTAAATAATTTTAGAGTGCACAATTTTTTTATTTCAACCGTTCTTAGACCTAACTCAAAATGCAGTCTTAGTTTGACTACTTGAAAATCTGGATAATAGTGAAATACCTCAACCCCTTGTGACTGATTTTGGTCTTTGATAAGTTCTCCCTCCATAAAACCACAATAATTGAATACATAAAAGTAAAAATGAATTGAAGTAATAGAATGGTAATGAGGATCTGTTTTTGTCAGGCGCGACGCATGTGCCAGCATCATACTTGCAGCCCGCGCAATTATTTAAAAATGAAAATATCACGCGTATTTATGATACAATGTTAATTTATAAATAAGTACTTTAATGTTTTGTCAGTAATTGTAAACATTTAATGTTTTGTCAGTAATTGTAAAAAGTGTATTATTTATGCTATAATATTGACAATATATAATATTTTATGTAATTTTTCCAAAATTAATGGACTTAAATGAATAACTCATATTAATTTATAAATTTTTGACCAAATAAGGCCGTGTACATTGTCTTTTATTAAATTTTTTACACAAATTTTATATATAAATATTCGTTTTAAAACATATATAGATTCCGAAAATGATCACTGATTTCTTAAGAGTATTTTTTAGATAAGTTATTTGTCTAAAATTGGTAAAATTGGTAATAGACATATGTTATTAATTTGAATATTATCTTCATAGAATGGCAGTTATAACTTCCAATTGGAGCACCGATTTGTTAACATTATTTGCGCTGTTGTTAACAGTTACGTATTTTTATTTGAAATCATCATTTAATTATTGGAAGACACGTGGAGTACAATTTAGTGAGCCACATTGGTTTTTTGGAAATTTTTATGATGTACTATCATTTAAAGAAAATATAACATCATTTTTTGGTGAACAATATAAGAAAACAAATGACAAAGTTTATGGTTTATACATATTTCAACGCCCATACTTATTAATTCGTGATCCGGAACTAATTAAACATGTTTTAGTTAAAAATTTTAATAATTTTATACAAAGAACAAGTTCCGATATAGAAGCGGACGCAATTGGCCGTTATAATATGTTTACAATAAAAAATATTACTGGATGGCGTTATTTTCGTTCAAAGTTATCACCTTTTTTTTCGTCTGGAAAAATTAAAAATGTGTTTGGATTATTAGAAGAAGTTGGCGATCAATTAAATGAACAAGTAAAAACTCACTTTACAGAATCCATTGAGGTAAAAGAAATGGCAAGATTATATACAACCGACGTAATTGTGTCTGCGGCGTTTGGTATTAACGCAAATTCATTTACGGACAAAGAAGCAGAATTTTCAAAAGTTGGAAAGTTAATGATGACATTTAGTTTTAGACGCAGTTTAGAATTATTATTTATATTTTTCTGTCCAATGTTGGCGAAAATATTTAAATGTAAACTTTTCAGTCAAATTGGATCAGAATTTTTCCGGAAAGTTGTTTTGAACACAATGGCCGTACGGGAATCCAATAATATTAAGAGGCCAGATTTAATTGAAGCGTTAATTACATTAAAAAATAAGGGCACATTAGAAGATAATAAAGTTGAAGACAATTTATTGTCATCATTTTCAAATGATAGCAAATTTCCATTGAGTAAGTCTTATTTTTCAAACAAACTTAAAAGTTTTATTTAAGGAACTGTATCAATTAAAAAACTAATTTCAGAATTGGAGGGAGATGTGTTGGTTGCACAAGCGGCCGTATTCTTTACAGCAGGATTTGAAACAACGTCTTCAGCTATTTCATTTACATTATATTCACTTTCATACAATTCAGAAATGCAAATTAGATTACGAAAAGAAATTCAAACAGTTATTGCACGAAATGATGGAAAATTTACTTACGATTGTTTAAAAGACATGAAGTATTTAGACGCATGTGTTAAAGGTTAAAAAGGAAAACAATCGTTTTGCAAAACTTCAATAATTTGAGTTATTTTATTTTTAGAAACATTACGATTATATCCACCTTTGGGATTCTTGGATCGTGAGTCCCTTGATAGATACACTTTTCCTGGCACAGATATTACAATTGATAAAGGCACTGCTGTAATTATTTCGTTGGAAGGGTTACATAAAGATCCACAATATTTCGAAAATCCTTTAGAATATAATCCAGAACGTTTTATGGACGAAAACCGAATTTTACCATGCACATATATGCCATTTGGAGATGGACCTCGAAACTGTATAGGTACGTATGCTTTTTGAATAGTCCAGTAACTATTGTTTTATATAACAAAATACAATTACTTTTGAATAGGTGCACGCTTTGGGCTAATGTCTTCAAAAGTTGGATTAGTGAATATTTTGAAAGACTATGAAATTGTTACTTCAGAAACACCTCAACCTTTGGAAATTGATAATAAAGCATTTGTATTATCACCCAAAAATGGAATTAATCTAAAATTTATTCCAGGCACCGTATATGTAAAATAGATTTGTAAATAGGTTACAAGTTTTTAACGCAAATCAGTAGCTATAGGTTGCACATAATAAACCACAAATGTATCTAGTTATAATTATAAAACACATTATTTGTTTGGTATATTTTATATTCATTGTCGTAAATAGGTATTTCCAATTATGAATATAGAATTAGTTTATGTCACTTATTTTAAGGCAAAATTGCTGTCACCCGGATAATATAGTGCTATAACAAATCCCGGTCATTTTCAACAATTAACGAATAAAAATCCGAAAACGTAATTTAGTCACTGTTCATTTAATTGATTATTAAATTAATTGATTCCTATAAGTCTTAATCGAATTCTAATTAATTTAATGTTAGAAACACCCAATACACCCATGTATATTGTTTTCGATCCTCAAAAGGATCGATATAATTACCCATGTGTTAATTGAATTAGAACATGCGTATCACTTTAAAATGCTTAAATTACCACATTTTCTGAATAACTACAACATATTCAATTTGTATTACATTTTCGTAAAAAAAAATGTATGTAAAAATAAATGAATAATATCATAGATATAGGAAATGTATTTTTAGGTAAGAATTTTTATGAATCGGGTTTATCATTAATAACAAGTTTTCTAAATTATATTAAAAATTCAAAATGTTCCTTCTTAACCCACTGAGACAAATTATTAAAGGAGTGATTTTTTAAATTATATTTAAAACTTACTTTAGAAGTTGGAACAATTTTGAAAATAATGTATAAATAATTTGTCCAAGTAAAAAATTGAAAAGACCAAAAAAATTGATCTTTTTTCCAAATATGAATATTATATGAACTAATTTAATTTTGAATGATTTCCTATTCAATATTATTCAATCCTATTCAAAATTTTGAATATAATTGAATAGGAAATGAAATTTCCTATAATCTCAATAATCTTTAATCTATACATGTATATTTACGTAATACATTCATGTATATTTTAACATTGCTTACCCCATATCTAAATAAACTGAAATTGATCAGCGCAGGCTGTTTTCAAAGAAGTGTCACAATCTCATACATATTGGAAGATTTTGAATGAATCGTTTCCGGTTAATACCGATGAGTTTCAACTTTAGAAAACTACCTTATTATCCAACATTTAAAGTAAACAAATAATAAAATTAATATAAATTTGAACCATTATTAGTAAATTATCAATAAATTATATGTTGTTATTATTTTATGATGTAACTAAAAATTGATTGTATTTCTTGTTTCATATTTATTAAACTTTTTTGTAATATTTTTATACTGCTTTCATAATTACGATAATTAAATTAAAGATATTTTCAAGAAATGTTTTTTTAGATTGTTTTAGAAAATATAAATACATATACGTAGAAGTGTCAAATACTCTTATAAATTTTTTGAAGTTATACTTCTTTTGCTGCGTTTGGATGAGAGTGAATTGTGTGATTCCATAAAAACGGCATGATGGTAGGTAGGTAGGTAGGTAGTTAGTGGCTACAGAATAAAAACGAAGTATACGCAAATAAAAATTGCTTTATAATGATGCTTTTTAGGCACGTGGGAATTTTTTTGAAATGGAAAAAAGTTTGCGACACTGTTAAGACACCACTTTATGTCTATATATACCAGGTATTTACATATCTTACATATTTATAGCATCATCACCCGTATATGACTAGTATAGTTGTTTGAATAAAACGGATCATGGTTCGAAACCTACTGTATTCATTTAAATTTTATTTTTTATAATAATTCAAAAATTAGACCCCGGACTGACGTAACGTAATATCAGGCTTAGACCAATCAATAAAGGTAAGCAACAGCAGTCACAATCTGTATTTGGATGGGTGACCACCTAGCAGTACTGTGATTGTTGTTGTATAAAAATAATAATAATAATCCCTTTTGGTAAATGGCTATATAGCTGAAAGTAGATGAAGCCGAAAATTAAAAAAAAAAAAAAAAAACTGAAAAATTTTACAATTGTAAATTATTCCTTATCATTTATACATTGAATGAATGAATCATTTAATGAATCAAACATCTAACATAATATTGTAATAAAGGAAAAATTTTACTTACAAATAATAAAAACTAAGACACACTCTTCCTTGGGTATCCTGTAATTCGGTTCGATCAGGATAAATCTCGAACAATTTGTGAAGGCTTGCCTTAATGACTTTATCAACATTTTCAAAATTTTTTCTATTATCAATAATTACTAGATTAAAAGTAAGTGTTGATAATACTATTGCAAACAATAAACCAATTTTGAAATTTGGTTGCATATGAGGACAAAATTTCTTCAAATTCTATCATATAATTTATTCATAATTTGTAAATTATAAAGTATATGATCAGAGTAATATGTAAACGTACCGACGTATACAAAAACTGAGCAACGCATTCTGTCAATGGATTTGTACAAGGTATAGATAAAATATTAAAGTTCCGAATGTCATTGGTTCAATTTTTTACGACCTGACCCTAGGTTTTTAATGGATTATAAGTTGAAACGAGATTTCAATGATTGATACACAATGAGAAATATAAACGTTTTTGAATCCTTAAATTTTTTTGAAAATTATCCGTTTTCGGGCAATAAGAGATGTAGTCTCAAAATCGGAAACATCGGATAAAATTGAAAAAATTCTAAACACGCAGTTTTAAAAAATGGTTTAATTGGCTTTAAATGAGGTTTTTTTATTATTTTTTTGTAAATACTAGAATAACTGCTTTGTCCCATATACATGGTAATAAGTTATTTTTTTGCGTAAAGTTTGTTTTTCCACACATAATTTTGGTTTAGCATTTCAATCCTTTAATTTTCCGTATAAGTTTATCGCAAAATTCGCCGATTTCCGGCAATAAGCGATTTATGATCGGAAAAATTGTAAATACACAATTTTTCAATATTTATTTGGCTGTTTTTTTAATTTTATTTTCTTGGAAATTCTGGTAAACAGTTTATGCATGAAAAATATTTTCTTACACACATGATTTTGTTTCTGAACACACATGTTTTTGAACTTCAATCGCCTATCGCAGAAAAACATTTTTCGAAATAATAGAATCACATGAGCTTGGACATGCTCTTTTTGTCCGATATACCTAACAGAAACACTTTTTGATTCTTCTAATAGTGTCTAAAAAGCTTCACGATTTTCGTATTATAAAAAACCAAAGTTCTATGGTAATGAACATATAATAATAATTGTTTACGAGTATTTCACTATTATATAAAACACTCATTACATTGTCCATCTGGTTTACTACTTGTGTTTGGTCTTAAAGGCAAACAAAATTGATTTGGTTACATCTAGATAGTGCATTTTTAATAATACGCTTTAAAATAAATATTTTACTTAGATAAACATAAGTTGATCTGATAATATTTCTTAAAACAACATAAAAATAATGTCTTTTGTAATTTTGAATGAATATGAAATATTTAGGTTGGTGTGTTTTTTTGATTACATATTTATACTCGACATATATACAATATATACAATAAGAACATATTAGTTTTAGTCTAAAGTTTGTAGCGCTATAAAATATTAAACACACTCACTAACCAAATTTCTAATAGAATCATCTAATAAATCAATTTCCACATGTCCATCCGCCCATCATCAAGATTACTCAATACCAAAAATTAATTGATAGAGAGTTGAGATTTTGGTGACGTACTCTATGCATAAATAAAAGATAAATAAAATAAGTACGATCAGGTTCGTATTGAGAAAAAGCGGTGCATTGGATCCAAAGGATCCATGAAAGTCCATGATCTAAATTAAAACAAAATTAAAGATAGAAGTAAAGTTCGGAAACAAAAA
This sequence comes from Chrysopa pallens, assembly GCA_020423425.1. Lineage (NCBI taxonomy): Eukaryota > Metazoa > Arthropoda > Insecta > Neuroptera > Chrysopidae > Chrysopa > Chrysopa pallens. Next base: position 73,022,272 of record CM035592.1, read on the forward strand.
ATCTTTTTTTTTTTCAAAACAAACAACTTTTGTTTCAGATATTAATTTATTCGTAAACTGTTCAGTCTATTGCATAGTTAGAGTAGTATATGAATGAATGCTTAGCATTAAAAATAATATAAACATTGATACTGAACCATATATCGATTAAATTAAGCCATTAACTGTGTTTAAAGTAAATTTAACACACCCTCATATATTTGAAATGTGTGAGGTGATAAGGCATAAAAAATATTTAAATATTGTAAACATTTTGTACAAAACAAAGAAGATACTTCACTATCATTATAAAAACTTATTAAGTGCCTACATCATGATGATATCGTTTATTAATATTATTTATTAAAATAAAACATAATTATATTAATTTTATAATATAAAAAACCATTTAAAAAGAGATAATTATAAAAGGAGATAAGTAATACGTAATTCGAATAATAACCAAGAATTGGACATTGTATGATCAATCATTAACTAGTATATAACAAGGCCACATTTAGAATTATTGTCAGTAAGTGATACAGATTTAATATTCAGTGTTGAATTTTTAAATATATTTAAAAGTTGGAGCCAATATTAAGGTAAGTCTTTAATATAATATAAATTTCCTAATTTTCTACTCCAACTAGCGCATTTTTATGGAGAAGCCAAATTATCAAAAGATCCACGAAATAAAAATATATACAAAATCTGTGAATCATTCTAAGTACATAGATTTTTAAAATTAAATAGTTGACTACTTGAAATTGTAAAGTTACTTGCTAATAATCAAAATATCTGCGTAAACTTGTGACCGTTTGTGATTTTTCATAACTTCTCTGTCCAGAAAACTACAATTATGGAATACATGAAAGTAATATGGATGGATTCCGGGCCGCGCAATTATTTAAAAATTAAAATATCAGACGTATTTATAATATAATATTAAATAAATAAGTACTTTAATGATTTATCGTTAATTGTAAACCACAAAAGATAACTCAACTTACGTTTGTAGGTAATAACTTTTTTGTTTTAATAATTAACTTGTTTTCAAACTGATTTGACATATCCTCGATACATTTCATGTTACACATGCAATAAATCTCATACATGAGATAACAAATACTGTATGTGTTAAGTATATTAATGATCCTCTAATATTGGTAATAATTATAAAAAAATATAAATTATTGCCAAAACGAAACCCATTTGCATAAAGTAAAGTTATGTAAAACAATTTTAAGATGATTCATTCTTTAATTGAATTTAAGAATATAAAAAAATTAAATAAATGAACCAACATGGAAAATAAAGCGTACTTACTTTTAATAGATAGAACGATATCATTATTTAAGTTTCGATAACCCTTTTATTTTTTTAAATAACAAATCTTAAATATTAGAATAAAATAATTCATTAAAAGGTCGAAAACGTGGTAATATCAAGATCATCAAAGTTTGGAGTCAAATCTAATTTTAATTTAATTCTGACTATAGCATTGACGTTCAAACCCAACAGTTATTTATTTTAATACATTGTCATACATATTCTACGCTGTCATAGAATTTGAAGAACTATATAAACAAAAAAAAAGACGTGTGGCACTCGGGGACTGCCGCGGTAAAGCTATTGCAAAGCATTTTGTATCTACTTATGCAATTATAATTTTTTATTTATTTATTTATTTTATTCATGCAGTATTGCTTTTTCTTACACCTATACACCTATATACTTTCTCATAAACAGCTTATGTATTCGTCCGATTTCGGAGCAGCTCGTCTCGATTTGTCAAGCCACACCTCCTTGGATTCAGTCCCCGCGCTCAAGGCCCGCGATAGAAGCTATGCAATGATTCCGGTAATACTTGAACAATGCGATATGCACACTTTATATAGTTGACAGTTCGTCATACTGCTAGTGATAAGAGATAAAGAAGTTTTATTTTCAATAGATAAAGAAGTTTTATTTTGAATTTCAAAATTAGATTTTGGTTTCTATGGAAATGATGATTTGTAACATATGAGGTTTTTTCGTTACGGAATTTCTGGATTCGGTCCCCGCGCTCAAGGCCCGCGATAGAAGCTATGCAATAGCTTAAAATTATTATATACTGCTGTAGAAAATTAAAGGAATAAAAATAAAAGTCTGATTGCTTAATGACTTTTAGTGATGATGATTCTTGTAACATTTTTTTGTTTGTATCCTTTTCTTTATCTCAGCAATTTTATCTCAGTATGAAATTAATGGGTAGTTTTATAAACTTAAATAAATACCCTACAGTGAGCTGTTTGAGAAATAAAATAATAAACTAAATATATCTGAAATAGTTCTGTATATTTTCAAAATCATCCAGTGTACCTTTTATTATAGACAATCAAAATTTTTTATAAGAATTAATGGGAAAAAATGAATATATTAGAATGAATAATAATTCAGACATTAAAAAAATTAAATAATTTTGCAAATGGCACCTAATATCAGTGAAAAATGCTTCCAGATGAAACAATGTTCATTTTAAAACTCTCAGCATCTTTAAAACTTTTATATTAGGTATATATAAAATATGTCAGATTATATAAGAAATAGAACTGAAATTTTTAGAAATTTTGTGACGTATTCTAAACGTAAAAATTTAGTTTAAGGTCATCAATTATCGAAATCGGTCCATTGAGTCCAATAGATCCATGGCCCAACTTTAAAATTATAAAAGATAGAAAAGATTACAAAACATAATACGAAAATTCAAATACAACAACTTTTGTATGAAACAATTTTTTTTGTAAACTGTTATTATATTGCTAGATAAAATACCGGTATATAATATTGAGAATACGGACAGATTGAGAACAAAAAATAACACTTTCAAAAATTTGTTTGCTAATTACGATTACCGTTTACATTGAACAGACATAGGGCAAATAATAATTTTTACCAAAATGAAATTATACCATGTCAGCCTAGTGTGTTACGTCACGTGATATAAAGATATTAATATTTTAATTTGAAGATATTCAATTTAACAATGCGCTTTTATGACTTCTGAATATTTAAGAATATTTCTACATAAATTTTAATTTTTATCAAATATCATATTATTCATTCATACTCAGCTTTAATTTGAGGTATTCCATAGTATTTATGTTATGTGAATGAATAAATTTACACACTTCACTTTTACCACTTAATCACTTAACTTTTTTGCTTAACCAATTTATTAAGTGCTTTAGCAAAAAAGTGAAATGTGTAAATTTATTTATTTACATAACATAATTAATCATATTATTTACATTATTGTTTGCTATACCGAAACTACCTTATTATAATACCTATTATCATTGTATGTGTATAAATAATTGTACGGATTGCACACGTTATGAATACTATGATTCAAAAAAGTTCAAACATTGATACTGAACGTAATATTGAGAATGTCTAAGCAATTACCATTGTCAGTTGTTATTTTCAATTGTTTATTAAAAATTTCTATTATTGACCAGTAAAGCTAAATCGCAAAGAAAACAATGTTATATTTAGTTGTTTGTTTTACTTGTTAAAAACAAACATTTTTGGTTCTTGAACTTTTCTGTTATGTTATTTAGTATAAAAGATGGGTCGTGTAAAATTTTTTAAAATTAAATTTAAAAAAATAAAATAGCTTCAATTTCGTCATACAATCTTTAATAAAAACGAGTTGCAAGTACAAATCCAATCTTACTTGTATAGGCAAACTAATGAAGAGTCTAAGAGCTCGAGAAATATTTGAGTGCAGTTCTTCTATAAGGCTGTAAGTTTTTCCAGTGATGAATTGTAGTATAGAAAGTACAGAAACGACGGTAGGATCAGTATTCTGATCTTCTTCTGGTAAAAATCAATCCTGCACGTCAAAATTTTATTTGAAAGCTTTTTTTTCATACCGTTTTGAACCAACGTATTTTTATCCCCTTTCAACGCGTTTGAAAGTGCATAGAAAATCTGAAAGCGTGCACGGCTGATTCCGGTAGAAACGTGGTTTCTGATCTTTCTAATACTTCGATGTATCACTGAAGAAATTTACAGGCTTACAGAAAGAACTTAACTCAAATTTATAAATTGTTTGAAATTATGATTCGTACTTTGAATAGATTATAGCTAGAGAAAAATTAATGTAGCTTATACGCGTTATTAATATCCTTATCTTTTCAATAGGATGGCAATTATCACTTCGAGGTGGGACACCGATCTGCTTACATTATTAGCGCTGTTGTTAACATTTATTTATTATTATTTAAAATCATCATTTAATTATTGGAAGAAACGTGGAGTACCATATACTGAGCCAAATTGGATATTTGGAAATTTCTACAATGCAATAACATTCAAACAGAATATTACATCTTTTTTCTGTGAGCAGTATAATAAAACAAGTGAAAAAGTATATGGTTTCTACATTTTTCAGCGTCCATACTTATTAATTCGTGATCCAGAATTAATTAAACATGTTTTAGTCAAAGATTTTAATAATTTTATACCAAGAACAAGTGCCGATACAGAAGGCGATGAAATTGGACGACATAATATGTTTTCAATGAAAAGTGTTACTGGATGGCGTTATATTCGTTCAAAGTTATCACCTTTCTTCTCTTCTGGAAAAATGAAGAATATGTTTGGATTACTGGACCAAATTGGCGATCAACTAACAGAACAAGTAAAAACTCATATTAATGATACCATTGATGCCAAAGAAGTGGCTCGATTATATACAACCGATGTTATTGTGTCTGCGGCGTATGGCATTCAAGCAAATTCATTTACGGACAAAGAAGCAATATTTTCAAAAATGGGAAAAATAATGTTGACATTTAATCTTAAACGTAGCCTGGAATTATTATTTATATTTTTCTGTCCATTATTGGCCAAAATATTTCAATGCAAATTTTTCAGCAAAGTCGGTACAGAGTTTTTGCGAAATGTTGTTTTGAATACAATGGCTGTTCGAGAAGCAAATAATATAAACAGACCAGATTTAATTGAGGCATTAATAACATTGAAAAACAAGGGAACGCTGGAAGATAAATCTGAAGAAAAGGATGCGAACGGATTGTCTTCAATTTCGAAAGATGACAAACCACCAATTAGTAAGTTTACTTAAATTAAAATTAAACAGCTGATTGGTTTCAAAATCAAAATTAAAAAAATAATAATTTATCAATTTCAGAATTGGAAGGTGATATTTTGGTTGCTCAAGCAGCCGTATTCTTTACAGCTGGATTTGAAACAACGTCTTCTGCTATTTCATTTACATTATATTCACTTTCATACAATTCAGAAATGCAAATTAGATTACGAAAAGAAATTCAAACAGTTATTGCACGAAATGATGGAAAATTTACTTACGATTGTTTAAAAGACATGAAGTATTTAGACGCATGTGTTAAAGGTAAAAAATCATGAAAATTATTTTTCTTAACATCAAATGATTGAAATTTTTACTTTCAGAAACATTACGATTATATCCAACACTTGGATTTTTGGATCGAGAGGCCCTTGATACATACACTTTCAAGGGGACAGATATTACAATTGATAAGGGCACTGCAGTAGTTATTTCGTTAGAAGGGTTACACAAAGATCCACAATATTTCGAAAATCCTTTAGAATATGATCCAGAACGTTTTATGGACGAAAACCGAACTGTACCATACACATATATGCCATTCGGAGACGGACCGCGAAACTGTATAGGTACGTATATCTTTTTTTTTCTTTGATAAGTCCCAATTGTTTCATTTTTACAAAATTTAATTTTGTTTGAATAGGTGCTCGCTTTGGATTAATGTCTACAAAAGTTGGATTAGTACATATTTTGAAAGATTTTGAAGTTGTAACTCATAAAATACCTCCACCTTTGGAAATTGATAACAAAGGAGTTTTGATAACAGCCAAAAATGGAATCAACCTAAAATTTATCCCAGGCACTGTTTATGTAGAATAAATGACTAAATTGGTGAAAGGCTATTTTCAGCATAAATGGAATGTTACTTGCCCAATGTCATTGAAGTAATACTTTATTTTTCCAAAAACCGTAATGTTCTATGTTGAATGTGCAAATTTTATTTACATTAATAGATTAAGTGCTTGATGGGGGTATTATTAATAATTTAAAGAAGGGCCTGCAAGGAACAAAATTTTTCAAATCCGAGTCATAGCATGGTAATGATGGTAGCCCATATCTTGCACGAATCAGCTCTGTACGTCATTAGCTTTTATTAGGTAAGTGTTACTTTACGATTATTCAAAATGGATCAGAATTAGAAACGAAAAGTTTTTGAAATTTAGAGCGTAAAATTTTACGTAAAAAACTTTTTAAGTATTTTTTGGATAATGTTTGAGTCACTAGTTCCGTTATTTATAGTAAAAGTTTTTTATGTTTTTATTTAACTGTTATTAAACTTTTTGAATAATCGTTAAAAAAATTAAAAATTAAAAAGCGAATGCCGCCGTGCAAGGCTATTTTTCGCCAGATGCTATGACTAAAATAATTTAAGCTTTACAGAAGGACCGTTCTTCAAAACGCCCATGAGCTCTCAGTCTAAACTATTTTCAATTACTTTAATGAAATATTTATTAATAATTTTAGATCATGTTAATTCAGTTTAATGAATTTTTTAACTTCGGAAATCGGGAAGTTATTGGTTTTACCCTGTTTTGCAAAAATCGTGTTTTGATCAGATCTTGACATTTTAAGTTACTAGAAAACTATTTCGAAGGTTTCTTTGTCACCCCTGTGTTACCCTGTCTATATGTATATGTGTGTGTGTGTGTATGTAAGTATGTGACCCGCTTATAACTTTTGAACGGCTTGAACCAAACAAGTGGCGTTTCAAAAAGAATCACGAAACTTCGATTTCCTAAAAATTTGAACCAATTCGGACCAGTAGATTCCAAGAAATCTCAAAAAAACTACGAAAAAATTTTTTTTTAAAAGTGGTTTTTTTGGAATAACTTTTAAACGGCTTCACCGATCGATTCCATGAACTAGTCAGCTCTTGACATCAATAAAATCCGTCGATCGCCGTTTGATGAGACGAAATCGGCCGATTCGTTTGTGAGATATCGGGAACGAAAAAAATCGAAAAAAAATAATTTTTTAAGAAAAACGAAAAAAATTTTTTTTCTCGATATTTATGCTTTGTATTGTAATTATAAGAAATCTACTTCCATTTCGGATGCCGAATAGCTTCTGAAAAAAAAATTGAAAATAAAACTGAAATTAGCGGGAAGTTGCAGGGATGGCCTTTAGGTCAACCGTTTTCCAAATTTTTTATACATAAACGATTAATTGATTGATTAGTTCTATAATTATACTTATTAATGATCTGTCAATTTTTTTAAAATTTTAGCAATGACCCTGAAATTTATTATAAATAACATGTAAAATAAAAATTGATACTTAAATTGATATTAATTATAGCAATTCAAATAATATTGCATGTCTAATTTTGCATGAAAGTATATACGTTCTTATTAATTAATTAAAATTTGAATGCATATATGCATATGCCATCTTGTTTTATATTCTGTAAACCGTGGTTTCAAAGTAGATGGTATTTTTTTTATCTGCCACTATGACTTTTCTTAAAGAACTGTCAGTGTGACATTAATGCTAACATAAAAAATTGTAAATATTTTTGAGCAACAAAAACATTGTAAATAAAAATAATATATAAAACATGTGTATCTATTTATGTCTTAACCTTTTTTTTTCTATCTGTAAATTTTATTTTATTAAAAAAAGAAAAAGTTATCAAAAATCCGCCATTGTTACTCTTCTTTAACAATTATCATTATGTTACAAAAGAAAAACTATTTTCAAAGTAAAAAAGTTGTATTTCATACCCTCAAAAAGAGATTAATCCTAATTATTCTCGATGAATTTTTGGATAGTTTTGTGAGAATCGCCATTTCAAAATAATTCAAAAAAATTTTCAAATTGTCTTAATGTAATTTTACCATTTACATTATAAATATTTCATATTTACTCTATTCTTTCTTATTGTAGTAAAATTTTTTTGTACCCAATAATTCAAAAATAATACACTACATAGATAGCGCAAAAATTTCAAAGATACTTCATAAGCATATACAGTCAAATCCAAATGAAAAAAGTCACCTGAATCTTTCATTAATATTTACAAAATACAAATTTATGGTTATTAAAGGTCTTTATCAGATTTAATTTTGTTTATCTAAGTAAAACTTACATCTTAAACTGAATAAATTAAAAAATACCCCATATATACGTATATTGTCTAATATAAAATAATCATGAATGATTTAGGTCGGTGCGATTTTTGTTGGATTTGATTAATTGGGCCAGTAAATGAACAGAAAAATTTTACAGAAAGTAGAAAAGAACCCAATAAACAGCGCTATATGGTGCAAAAGGGTGCTTTTACCCAAGGGTTTTTTAACTACCCCTGCTAGTGGTTGAACAATTTATGTCCAAAAGATCTACAAAAACCGCTAGAAGAAAAAAGCATCATTGAAGTATACATAACAAAATCAATACTTTTCGAGTTATTGACGACTGAAAATATTCGTTTTAGTCGAAGAAATCACAGTTTTTATCAGTTTTTGTGGAATAGGTAAAAAAATTTACTTCTTACGGAAAAAAATATTGTATAGAAAAAGAAGCTTATAAAAAAAAAAGAAAAAATTGGTTATATTATTTCATTTAGATGCGATACAGCTGGTTAAAGATAATTGCCTGTTCGCCGACAGCAACATTTTGGAAATTTAACGGCAAATAACTAAACAATTTTTAATTTTTGAAAAAGTAATTTTGAAAGTAAATTCCTAAATGAAATTGAAAAGTGTAAAAGGAATATTTATGCTATTTAATAAATAGATGTGATGGTTACATCAATGAAGAAAATTGGAAGGCTAGGAATATTCAATTTTAGACGAAAGGATAAAAATGGAAATAAAGTGTGCTGCATTTACAGTTTTGCAGTCGAAAACGAAGAATATTCAATAAAAAAGTGAAACGTTTTATGTGATATGAGATACAAAACGATACGTGACACCAGTAGGAATATTATAAGTAACATATCTTGGTAAGAGCAATTTAGAAGAGCTAAAAAGTTTTCAGTGTATCAGAGTGACAATGGCTCAAAACAAGAAATGGTAAATTAAATATAAGGCGTTCTTATGAATTATTTATATATATATATATATATATATATATATATATATATATATATAAATATATATATATATATATATATATATATATATATATATATATATATATATATATATATATATATATATATATATATAAATCAATTTCTGTTCATTTGTCTCGATAAAACTCGAGAATGCTGGACCGATTTTGGCAATTTTTATCTTGAAATATTAGTGGTGGAAGTTCGCGAAAGAAAAATTTTCTCGTCTCACTAGCAGTATGTCGAACTGTCAACTAAATAATTCGTGGTTCAGGAGGTCCATATACTTTTCATCAAGTGTATAAGTGCAATAGCACAAATTATCGGGTGAACGTGGCACCGGGTGCACACCACCAAATACCATGTAAATACCGGGTGCATATAGTGTACCGGGCTGCACACCGATAAGAAAGGATTTTCTGGAGTTCTACCCCTAAGGATAATATTGCATCCTCATGTAATCAATGCAAGGTCATTTAATATAATGGGAAAATTAACACAGAAACGCGTGTACCGGGCGGGCATTATTTAGAAATAGAGAGTTGAGAATATGTTATTATATTTAGGAGATTTTGATGTTGATTAGAAATAATTTATATGGCAGAACAGTGTCAGCTAGTTTTAAATAATTTTTAAGTAACATATCTTTTAATTTTTTTAGCACATTGCTTTACTTTATATTATACTTTTTTTTATCATTCTAATTTGATTTTTACATGAAATATTCAAAGCAAGAGGAAGAAAAAAAAATATTAAAGAAAAATTTTGTAATTACAATTTTTTGATTGAAAGTTGTTCTGATTACCTATCTTAAAATGAACTACGTATTTTGACAAAATTCGGCCTGGAACAAACAAATTTCATTCAACATTGCGGTCCTATTTTTTATCTTTTTTTTTTTAAATATCTGAAAATTCCATTCCTATTTGAAAAAACAAAAAACAAGATTTATGTTAAATTGAAATTTTTGTTTTTCTATAATGATTTTTGAAGTAGCAGTAGAGTGACTGAGTTCTAATTTGTTGCAAAATTTAGAACTTCTGCTGAATATGTGTACTTACTATACTTAATATTAGAAATCTAGATTTACGATTTTGAAAGATTTACACATTGATATATAACAGTTCTGACTGAATTGAAATTAAGATGTTTGGAGACCTCAGTTAAGAAATTTTAACAGGTGGATCGATAAAATGTCTAATGGTCGAAATTAATATTAAATGTTTGGCGCTACTCATTGTTTCGATAAACTTAGTATAAGCTCGTTTGGAAATATTTACGAAGAGTGGCATAATTATAGAGGAACAGCGGTAATGACCGATATTGGGTGTGATAAAAGGTTAACTGTAAAGTTTATGAAAATTTGTTTTATACTAGCCGAGTGCCTACAATCGCAAAAAATTTGCCAATTTTAGAAGATAATTTGTCAAATCTAATTTAGAATACAACGATTGATCAACGCAATTACTTCAAAATTTATTAAAACTATGAGACGTCTTGCACTAAACTGCAATAAATTAACAAAATTGACAGTAATTTAAAAAAAAATAACATTCTTTTATTACAAAATATATTAACATGTTATCATTCTAAAATTGTGTAATGACTGTTTTAAGTGTACATATAATATTATTCATTTAACCAACTTCAAAATACGGAGGATATATTTAAAAAAATGTATATTTCTTATAAGTTAAAAGAATTATTTTTACATTTAGTAACACAATATATCCTCTAAACGAGTTTGAGAAAGGTTTCAAATATCGGATAGTTGCTTAATTTCGAATGCTCGAATATCTCTCAATCAAAGTATAGTTATATATTTTCATTCTAAATTACTAATAATACTCACTTACATAGTAGCAATTCGAATACATTATGTTTGTTGGAAAAGCAACACAAAATTTTAGGATATTTTGGTTATTTACATGTGAGAATTCCCATTATCAGATACTTGATGTTGCCTAATATCGGATATCCGATACCTATTAGATGCTTTTATTTTATGAGATTCATTTAAATTCGAAACGTTTTCTGAATTTATTTAAATTTTATTTATTTTTTTAATATTTATCCAAAAATTATTTATAATTGAAGATTATTTCTTATTATTTACTGAAAGAAATATCTAACATAACAATGTAATAAAAAATTAAATTAAAATTTTTTTAATATACACGTGATTGTTCCAGTTTTCACTTTTGAGGCATTCCCGATGGGTTACATTTATTTTTTTATTATCATGACCTAACAAGCTAGTAAACATTCCGCAGGTTTATTATTTTACTTGAAATGTTCACGCAAGTTTATCGCATGAAACTGTACAATGTACCTTAGCCAGTAGTAGGATCAAGCATTTATTAAATGCTTGATCCTATGTGGAAATGTAATTGGTTATGGCCACAACCTTTTTTAGGGGACCCACGCCTGTTTTTAAGTTAGGTTGATATCATTTTGGCGTTTAAAATGGTTTTAAAAAAAATTCTTTCTTGGCAGAAAGATAATTGATTATTTATTGTAATTGTTTACAAATAATTTTGTAGTTCAAATCAGTATAGGTAAAGTTTTCTTCCCACCTACTTCAATAACAAATTTTTTTATTTTTAATCTATATGCATTATATGAGGCGATCTTAGTGTATGTTGGTTTGATAAAAACAGTATAGTACAAAATTTTATAGAAAAACTTGACGTCCACGCAAATGAATAGATTCTCGAGGTAGTTATCCATACGAAGTAAGAATATGAATGATTGTGTGTATTTTTTTAGTCAGTTCCATTAAATGTTTTTTTTTTCTACTTTATGAATATATTTAAATTTTAATGCATTAAGCTAACAATGGCTCTAGACGTTATTGTAAGATTGCATAAAAACAAACATTACAAGCGACAGAGCCGTGTACAAAATCATAATCTCCACAATGATTATTTGGACATCTAAAAAAAAAATAATTTAATCTTGAAAATTTGAAAACTAAACTAATTTATTTATTTTTATTTTTTTTTTTTTGAGAACTTGGACCACTTGTGGAAATATTGTGTAAAAATTTTATTAAATCCTTAATGTTGGAAAATTTGTTAGACATCATTAAGATTATATTTTCGCAAACTCATAACTCGAAAACTACTAATGATCGAAATAAAAATTTTTTTTGAAAAACTTCAATATGGCTTCTATTTTTATGTTTAGATTGCCTATGCCATAATTTATTATACTATTACTTATTTATTTATTTTTTTGTTTTTAGTTTTTTGATCCCGAAAAAGTACCTAACATATATGAACAGTCTATTACAGAAATAATCAAAATAGATATCTTACTTCGATTATACAGGCCCCCAATAAATCGAAAATTATTTTTCCACATGTAAGTCTTACAAAATAATAATTTTTTTTTTTAATTTTCAGACTCACGTAGCTACTGCCTGAGACTTAATTTTCTGGTATTGAGTTAGTTATACAAACAATTTCACCAATGTACTTCATACACCAGTCAAGGCTTACACAAGCTCTTGTATATGAGAGATTAGACACTTCTTCACTATGTTGTAAATACTTTATATGGATGCGCGTGTACAATAAAACACACAAAGGTTGTAAAATAAATAAATACATTAATTAGCTACGTAGTAAGTAGTATGTTATTATTTGGCTGGTTGATTTAAAAAGGGTATTTCAAGAATCTGAAGATTGACTCTCATTTCTCATTGTAGTGTCAATGGAATAGAATTAAAATTGAAAGTGTTGTAAAAAATAATTAACGAGGTAGGTCTGCATTTTTGTTTCCGAAAATTTTTACCTCGATATTCATTAATTAAGCTCTATGCGCGGATGACATTGGGAACCAATATCAAATTTTAATGAAAAATCAAAAGGGCACCTTTTTTGCGGCCAAAATGTATGTTTTTTTCTCTTAAATCTATCGAATGTGATAGATATCACAGTGATGGGTTTTAAACGGTCATAACAAAAAATAGTGTAATTTGAAATGATAAATGACTAAAAAATTTAGCCATCACGGGACTCTTGGTAGATGTATTTATCTGTTGTACCAATCTAATTATTTTGTTTATTATTATTTATCTTTATCTGTTGTACTAATCTAATTATTTTGTTTATTATTATTTATTTATTCATTTATTTATTTTTTGGTATATCGATTAAAATTAAAAATTTTTTGAAATAAATAAAGTCACTGGTCCAAAAACGTGGAATAATTAAATACATATAAGTATGTCCTTATTACTAAGAAAATACAAATTAAATGTTTCCCTCAATAGTTATACATATATTTTAGTTAGTATTTTCTTTGCATATTTTTTATTTCAAATTTATTTTATTTCAAATTCTAGAAGAGGCATAATTTATTACTGGCCACTTGCTTACTTATTTGATGGGGAATGACAAATTTTCGCCCAAATTTCAAAGAAAAAATAGAAAGCGTGAAAATCAAAACTCTAAAATTTTTAACAAGCTTGGAACAATCTCCGAAATGTAGTCTTAGATATGCTTCTTGCTATTTTCAAGATGAAACAATTGCTATTTTTAAGATGAATTGATATTGTATTTTCTTTAAATAGGAAATTTAAAAAAAAAATAAATTAATCCTATTTCGCTTATAATAATGAAATTAATAACATTCATCGATATACCAATCACAAAAATTAACTTTCTTTTTTTTGATTAAAGTCCATAAAATGATTTTTAAGATTTTATATTTGAAACTATATACTCTTTTTATAATAAATTGGTTTTTGGACTTTAAGGATATTTTCTCTCCTAACTATTAAAATTACTCGTATTAAACTATTCTTATAAAAATAAGATTAATTTTAATACTTGGAAGATAAAATTTCGATAAGCAAATTAATACTGATGCTGGCTAATTTGTATTCGAAACATGTACTTATAAAATACTAAAACTGATCTAGATATAGGGGCGAATTTTCTGTCATATAAATAAAGTTATCAGTTATTATCACCGATAATTTAACAATCTCAAGAGATTGTATTCTTGGAAATGAGATATCTGTAAGATGGCATTAGTTTCGATAATTTATTATTAGCGTTATTTATTATTACAGTGTAATATTTTGTAAATTTTACAAGCGGAAACAAATTATCAAATATTGACCTTTAGTTTTTATTAATTGAATATAATTACTAAGTCTTTTATTAATTTTTAATAAAAAATAAATTTATTAAAATTCAATTAGTGATAAAAAAAAAGAAAAAAAAGAAAAACGCAAGTCATAAAAAACAATATCTTCCTCCACTTTTAGATGAAATACTTGTCCAATAATAAAAGTATATGAAGGCCATTTACATAATTAAAGTCATTAGCAATATGATAAACATGATTTGAAATCTCTAGAAATGGACTTACAATTAATATTGTATTTAGATTAATCTTTCGATGGGTTATTAATTTTAACATTATAATTACAGAATGGCAATTATTACCTCAAATTGGAATGTAGATCTATTTACTTTATTGCTGGTATTCGTGACACTTATTTATTTTTACGTCAAATCTACATTTAATTATTGGAAAAAGCGTGGAGTACCATACAGTGAGCCAAGTTTGATATTTGGAAATTTTTACGATGCAATAACATTCAAACAGAATATTACCTCATTTTTCTGTGAGCAATATAATAAAACAAGTGAAAAAGTTTATGGTTTATACATTTTTCAGCGTCCATACTTATTAATTCGTGACCCGGAACTAATTAAACATGTTTTGGTCAAAGATTTTAGTAATTTCATACCAAGAACAAGTGCCGATATAGAAGGCGATGAAATTGGACGACATAATATGTTTTCAATAAAAAGTGTAACTGGATGGCGTTATATTCGATCAAAGTTATCACCTTTCTTTTCATCTGGAAAAATGAAGAATATGTTTGGATTATTGGACCAGATTGGTGATCAATTAAGTGATCAAGTAAAAGCTCATGTTCATGACACCATTGATGTGAAAGAAGTAGCTCGATTTTACACGACTGACGTAATTGTAACTGCGGCGTTTGGTATTCAAGCAAATTCATTTTCGGATAAGGAAGCACCATTTTCGAAAGTTGGAAAATTTATGTTTACAATGAATCTTAGACGCAGTCTTGAATTATTATGCATATTTTTCTGTCCATTAATGGTAAAAATATTTAAATTTAAAATTTTTAGTAAACTTGGTTCAGAATTTTTACGAGATGTTGTTTTGAGTACAATGGCTGCACGTGAAACAAATAATATTAAACGGCCAGATTTAATTGAAGCATTAATTACATTAAAGAACAAGGGCACATTAGAAGAAAATAAACCTAAAGAAAATGGTGCGAATTTCATCACTTCAAAAGATGATAAACCTCCATTCAGTAAGTTATACATTATTAAATTATATTTGAGCTAACAAAAAAATATTATTTTCAGAATTGGAAGGCGATGTTTTGGTAGCACAAGCGGCAGTATTTTTTACAGCTGGATTTGAGTCGTCATCTTCAGCTATTTCGTTTACATTACATTCGATTTCTTATAACCCTGAAGTACAGATAAAATTAAGAAAAGAAATTCAAAAAGTAATAGCCGGAAACGGTGGTAAATTTACTTATGACTGTCTAAGAGAAATGAAATATTTAGATGCCTGCATCAAAGGTATTAAAATGATCAGAACTACTTGCTTATACGAAAAATGAAATAATTTCATTTCTCGTTTTTAGAAACATTACGCTTGTACCCAACATTAGGATTTTTGGATCGAGAAGCCCTGGATACATACACTTTCCCAGGGACAAATATTTCGATTGATAAGGGCACTGCGGTAGTAATTTCGTTAGAAGGTTTACAGAGAGATGCGCAATATTTTGAAAATCCTTTAAAATATGATCCAGAACGGTTTTTAGAAGAAAATAAAATTCCACCATACACTTATATGCCATTCGGGGAAGGACCTCGAAACTGTATAGGTGAATATTACACATAAATTGTTTTTTATGGTATAGTTCTCAGGGTTTTGTTATTTATTTGTTTCTAAAAAATATATTTTATCATAGGTGCTCGATTTGGAATGATGTCAACGAAAGTTGGATTAGTACACATTTTAAAAGATTTTGAAGTTTTTACTTATCAAAGTCCTCCACCATTGGAAATTGATACAAAAGGATTTTTAATAACAGCAAAGAATGGTATTAATTTGAAATTTGTCCCTGGCACAGTATATAGAGATTAGATTAACAATTTTGTTGTCTCGAATAAACTTTATGTTCTATTTTGCAAAAAATTTGCCATAAGAGTAAAAACTATGATTGAAGCGATTTAAGTATTTCATAATAATTTGTTCTATTTGTATTTAAAAATTACCTAAGTAATTATTTACGTTGATAATAACTTTTTATGCTTACATTTGTGATTTTAATAGTGAGTAATCGATTTGATTAATTAGAAAGTAACAATTTGGCTTTACTAGCACATCATTGTAACGTTTTTAGGCAAAAAAATGTAGCTGATTAGAACTCATAATTACTGTTACATATGTATATTAATTAAAAATGAGTGTAGTTATATTGCCCATACAGTTGAAAATTTACGAATTTTAAAAACAGTTGACAGAAAATCTAAACATGTCAATTTTTATGCTGTTTTGAAAAAAAAAAATTACTGTTGGTATTTTAAATAAATCCTAAAAGAAACAAATTTCTTTTCAAGTATTATATAATATTAGAATACACATGTGGGTACTTCGTGGGTACTAAAATATTGTGTACACAGTATTACTGAGTTAATGTGTCCAATATTTAATAAAATTACTACAAACTACTAACTGGTACTTTTCCCGGATCTTTGAAAACAACGAATTTACATTTCTATTTACATAATCGATTACATAATGCTATATTCGATTTTATAATGGATTCTGTTTTCTTGGATAATGGGGAATTGTCCTTGGTTTATGGATTGTTTTTTATTCGCAGTTCTGCTTTCGACACAGTGAATCTCAGCTTTCTTTCGACAAATCTTCGGGGTACAGTTGGTGATTTAATATGTTCCTATTTGAAAAATAGAAAATTTTTCGTTGGCATACTTCACCAACATTTTAATACAGAATTTACAAATGTTTGGGTAAATTATAAATGATATAAAAGAAAATGTACCATTTGGTAAATTAGTTACGTATGCAGACGATGTATCTTTTCTATTGAGCGTTAAAACATTGATAATGATAAATTCGAATCAGAATAGATACTTCAAATACTTAAATCTTGGAGTAACAAAAACTAACAGATACTGAATGCAGAGGCAACTTGTATCGTATACTTTAAATTGAAACTCGATGAAATGTTTTCTTCTTTGCAGCTTACGGATGTAATATCTGTTCCTCTCTAATAAAGATTTTGGGAATAATAATAGACAATTTAAAATTTAATCAACATGAAATGCAGCTGTGTAAAAAGCTAAAAGATTTGGTTTAACTGTTTGCGTTTTCAAATTAGAATTCTAAGACAGTATTTAGATCGTCAATAAATTATTGCTTTCTATTCTGCTAATCTATTTTCGCACACTAAATATGGCATTCTAATGTTGGGGAGGAGTTTTGATTCGGACAAAATCTTTATTGCTCCAAAACAAATAACAAGAAAGCTCAGGAAACTGTTAAAAAACACAAAACTTTTACATATTATTACATCTGATTTACATTCCCAATAAGGGCCATTCCATTCAAATCATCAAATGTGGGTCGCTGAAACATCTACGATTTTGATGAAAATATCCACAATTGTTGGGATATTCGTCAACAGAAAGAAACTGACCTTTTTCTTCTCCGTTACGTGATTATCGGGTGAGACCATCTGCAAGTGAAAAGGAAACCATTTTTCATAGCCTCATTTATTCGTGGTTTAAATTTTTCAATCCTAGTTATTGAAATGTTGTTTGTGGTATTGGGAAGCTTTCTTCAGAAAACATTTAAAACTGTTCAGTCGTTTCGCTACCGAACGAGAGCTTTTTGAAAAAATGAGTTTATTTCATAATTTTAACGCTTTTCTCTTAGCTATGTCTATGGACGGACTCAAGGACTCAATTAATGCATGAAGCCAAAATTTTATTCAATATATTTCCCATTTAGTCTATTTACCCTCTCATTTAGATTTCTGGATCATTAGCTTCCATTCAAAATATTGAAATTAAAAATCGAAAATTTTGAAAAAAGCGATGATCATATCAAATTAAAAATTGTATCAGTTTGCTTATCTTCTCAACGTTCACAGTATGGTGAAAAATTGTGATTTTCAGTGATTAAGATTTTATAGTCTTTAAAAGCCTTGAAAAATTTAAATTCGAAATGTTATTTAACAATGATATATATGCAAATATATGCAAAAAGTATGGATAAGGAAGTGAAAATATCTTATATTAAATTACATTCAATAGCTCATTTTACAGCTTTCATAATTTGTTAAAAATTTACTGTTATTTTCACTCTCTGAGATGATACAGACTGTTAAAAATCCTTCAAAATTCAAATTTATAATATTATTCAACAATATACCTATAAGAGAAATGTAACAAATATGGATCAGAAAGTGAAAATATCTGGAATAAAACTTCATGGAAAGTTTACTCATATTGCCAGGTTGCATAATCCGGTTAAATAAAGCTGTTATTTTCATTCCTTATTATTCCATTCAACAACATATATGAAAAAATGTATGAAATAAATATCAGTTAGTAAAAATATTTAATATAAAACGATATGAATAGTTTGCTCTTATTTTCAGCTAACACAATCCGTTAAAACGCAATGTTATTATTATTCCCGAGAGTTTTTATTTTGTTAAAAAAATCCTAGAAAGAATTTAAAACATATACTTAAAATATCAGGAAAATAAAATCACTCCAAATTTTTAACGGTATTCAACGATGAGATCAAGCTTTCTATTTTTTTCTATATCAGATATAACAAGTTATCCACTTTTTTGCACATATTGTAAAAAAAAAAGACATTTAAAAGACTATAAAATCTCAGGGAATGAAAAACACACCTGTATTTTATCGGATTATGAAAGCTGGTAAGGAAAGTAAACTTTCCTTGAAGTTAAATGGAAGATATTTTCACTTAATTTTTTTTACGGTTTTCGCATATATTGTTGAATAAAATAGTTTCATCACCCGGCGTGGATATACGCAGTTCTTGTATTTACCCAAACTACTTTTAATTGAAACATTAATATCTACTATGTTCATAAAATTGTTTTAATTAATCTCAACTTTGAATAAACTGAATCTTACACAAAGAAAAATTCTTTATAGATTTTAAAATAATTATATAAATATAAATTTGTTTAGTAAGTTTCAAATTTTTGAACAAATCTAGTAAGTAATATTATTTTGTATATATGTCTGAATTTTTGCAATTATTTGTTGGACACACAAAGGCTCCGCTCAGCAGAACACAACTGAAATGAAAAGTACCCATTATATAGAGAATTTATACAAATAATTTAAACGGAAATTACTATAGTACAAAATAATACAAACATTTTTATAAGTTAGAAAAATTAATGTATTTTTGTATCCACGGTATTAATAAATTGAATAGTAAGTTTTATATATGTGTGGAATTTTTTTTTTTTCGATTTTCATCAAAATTGGATCAACGGTTCCAATGTATCATCATTTATAAAGTGAAAATAGTCATTATTAAATATATTTACTTAAATAACAATGTCTTTGAGCCGGCTTGACTGATTTGAGTTGCAATTTGGATAATATAAACAATTTTTGTTTTTAATCAGGCACATAATACCTCAGATATCGTAGATATAATTTTAAAGTTATTACTAAAATAAGTGGCTGGATAAACATTAATTCTTTATATAGAATTTTAACAATTTAATCGACATGTTTTCTTGTACAATTTGCTACAATCTACTGCAAGTAGTTGAACGCAATATGTTAAGTTAGTGTGAAAAGACTGTGGAAATCGGTTTCTACAGATTTTGTAACATCAATAAAATTAAAATTACAAAATTTAACTGCAATCAAATCGTTAAAATTTATATTTATAACAAGAAATAAAACTTTTAACCATCAAATTTTCAACCGGTCAGAAACAAAAAAGCGTAATCAGGTCCGTCCTGCACTTTCTCTTGCCCAAGGAAAATTAGCATCCAGCGCCCCATATATCATCATCATATAACTAATGCGTCACTGTCCTGTAAAGGGTATCATCATTTCAAGCAAAAAAAAAAATATAATGACCGAAATAAGATTTATTTGCATTAAGCGACATTACCAATGATTTAAAGATTTGTTATAAAATATATGGGTTAATGTTTTAACAAAAAAAATTAATTTAACTGTTCATTTTGTATAAAATAGTTGGTAAATGAACCTCATTGGCTATGATACATTATAGTTATTAATAATTAATATAAGTATAGTTATTAATAATTTTCCCAATAAACAATACTATAAGAAAACGGTCAAATAGTTTATTCCTTCGTACACTTTAGTCTTTCATTCTTTGAATTATAATTCATTCACATAATTCACTTTTTAATACCAAACCTATCCAGTTAAACACCTGAAATTTGACTTTCACTCAACGTCCGTTGAAACCAACACCAGTTAGACGTCCGTTTTAACTTTCTTATGTGTGAAATACAACCAGCCACACTAGAATTTGATATACAACGGACGTTCGTCCTTTCTCTTGTGTTAAATGCAAGCTGGTCTACTAGATTTTCTAAAACGTGCGTTTATCAGCGCACGTCGAGCGGACGTCAATTGGATGTTGGTGTTTTATTTATCATCTATTGTAATATGATTGAAACTTGTCTGATTTTCATTTTGTTATTTTCAAAAAATTCATGACTTATTTGCAAATTATATTTCTTCCATTATATATTGTACAACAAAGATGTTTATAAAGTTATAAATGAAGAAAAAACTATATTAGCTATAGAACCAGAAAACAATTTACAATTTTAAGATTTTGTACATTCGTATATAAATACGAAAAAAAAAATTTATGGATGAATGAAATCACGAAATTTAATATTTGCCATAAAAAAAGACGGAGTGTGTTTGTAAAACAAGAAATTTTCCAATGTCCAAAAATCGATTTTAAAACACCTCATTTTTCTAACATGGATAAAAATTGGATATTGTAAGATATGTTTTCTAAATGGGCGGTTGTATATAATTGTACTTTTTTTCTATTGATTTATTCCTACTGGAATGTAATTAAAACGATCAATTTTATTTCACATCGACAGCAAAACCCGCGTACTTCTAGTAAATATAGCAAAAAATTTGGTATTTTTAGATTTCCCCCAAAAGCGAGAATACAATAATTAAAGCCAGAGGTTATATAAATTTAACAACAATTAAGTCCTGTTTGTAGCATAGTAGTTCCTCCCAAATAGATGAACTTATTCAGATACAGTTTCAACAGTTTTACTTTTTCCATTTGACTTATTGATTGATAATTTGCCAAGTCTTAATATTATGTTTTTGTATGGATTTATGCCTTTGTAGGTAAGTGTTCCGCCATTTTTAATACTCAGTCAGATGAAACAAAAAATCATATCAAATATGTGTTCACAAATTCAATAAATCATATTGCTGATAATTTTTTTTGTAATCGCATAGAATTAAAATAATAATTTTTAAAAAATCTAACTTATAATAAAATAATTACATAATAAAATATGATGAAAGTATCTCAGGCGATTGTACTAGGTGTGAAAAAGAGACCGTGGCACTAGAATAACTGGCAAAATAAAAAAAGTTAGAAAGAAAAAAGTTTTATATAATAATTGAAGACATTATAAAAAGTTGTGGCAATTTGTGACATTGCAATTGACCTTGAACTTAATTTTCAAGGCTTATTTTTCACAAAGCTTGAAAATTTCAAATGAAATTATAGAATTGGAAATGAATCGAGCATAAGTTTTGACTTTGAAAGATGCACACATGCATCTTTTGCTTTTGGGAAAAATACAGTCAAACGGTCTTTTAAAGGTTAAATTTGATTCTTGTGTACATCCTACTGCCATTGGTCCCTCAAATCAGAAAAGAATCAAACATCAAACTTGTTTACCACGATTCGTAACTCTTTGAACCCATAAACATTTATCTGGAACTGTTTTTCTAAGATGATAATTTTTTCAAATCATTATTTTTCGAGTAAATAATTTAATTTGGACACACTAAAAACGGCAACGTAAAATTTTGTGCTCAGTTTGTTTCTAAAATGTGTTGTGAAAAACCATTTCAATATCATCGAAGTACTTTTAAAACCCAACAATTTTTGTATCAAATTGTTTTACGCAAACATCACTTTCAAGGTTTTGGCCCGGTATTTTATTACACCCAGTAAAATTTTATTTGGAGGTTCAATAAGGTTAATAAATACTTGAAAATTATCTTTGATAAAATAAAAAATAAATAAAATAGCAAAAAAGTGAACTCATATAATATTAAGGCAGGTTATTCAAACACTTCGACATCTGATTTATCAATGGTACAGTTAAAGATATCGTAGTGTAGGTCAAGATGGTTTTGTAATTTACTTTACAGAAGCCCTATCTTGTGTATTTTTATTGATATCTAAGCTTATTGTTAACCAATTTCAAAAAATTAAACAGCAATGATATAAAAAATTGATTTACTTAAAAAGAGTTTTCATATAAACAGGTTTTGATAAAACCTAAAAAAAGGAATTAAAAAATCTTTTTAAAAACATACATTTACGGTATTTTGATAAAATACCTTAAAAAGAAAAAAATGAACTTACTTTTAAACTTTTGCTATCATCTCATAACGTCATCGGTTCATTTCCATAATATAAAAGCTTGTCACGAGAGTTACTTGTGTGGATTAACAAGTAAATTAAACGTGTGGAGAATTAAGGTCGTCGCGCTTTTTGTTTATTTAAGTATACACCTAAAAACGGATATAATTTAATTTAATTTGTTAGCGTATGTTACAAACAGGCACAGAAACATTAATAAAAGTTTATGAGAATATACACCTTAAAAAAACTTCGTTTTGAAAAAAAAAATGATATCGTTATTTTGATAAAAATTATTTTAATTCGACAACTGATAAATTTCCTATTTAAAACTGTAATTCGGATGTTTTTTTCTAAAATTCACATTACTGGGTCATTATTTTTCTTAAAAATTTTTTAGAATAATATTCAAAAAAATTAAAGTTGGGTCAACTGTCAATGAAATTTTGTTGTGATATTTTAATGTAAATATAAAATTATCAAAATATAGTTCATTAGTTCTTGGACGTTTAATTCGCAAAAATATTTCAATTTATTGATACGTAAATGAATGACTTCATACTTTTTTGTTACTCGATATGTTCTCAAAATATTTATGTATATTCAGCTTTTATTCGATTAATATTAAAATTAGCAAAACAATACTTTAAAAGATTTAAGTTTCGTGCAAATCGTCAAAAATCGTAGATCAATTACTTACAAAACTGTATAGACAAATAAAATTGAAAATAAAAAATAAAAAATATATCATTGTAAACTGTTTAATTTTCCGACATCTTCACTATAAATCATATTAAGTTCTATAAAAAGACAGAGCCCAATTAAAAAGGGTCGGGTCCAGATTAGCAGGATTTCATCGGGTCCAGATGTTGAAAGCCTTGTTAAGTCTAGATAAGGCTAAAGATTTGCTAATAATACTCGATGGTGGTGGGTAAAGAAGGCCTCCTTAGCATTTCTAGTAATTTTTTACGGGACATATGTAAGAAGAGGTATTTTAGAAATTTCATATATGAGTGTACATTACAAACGTATTTTGTTTTATCAAAATTTTAAACATCAAAAAGGTTAAGTATCCGTTGAAAATATATAATGTCTTGTATCACCTAGTTCTAATATGACATTTTTAACACATCATAATTTTTGTATTGCATATGAAATAGGTATTTTGATATATCTAGACTTAAAACTGATCTATTAAAATATATCTAGACCTAACATTGTACACTTTGTTACAGGATATGCTAATCTCATTCTAATCTGAGGTTGATATAATTTTTCTTATGATATTCTATGCATTAGGATATTCTTACCCTGTACTGATCTAGTCCTCAAACAACAAACCTAATTCCCTCCGGATCAGGCCCACAAATATTTTCTGTACAATTTGGATTAGCTTGATTTAGCATTTTTATTTTTTAAAATTTTTAAATGTAAATTTCCTAAAATAAATCTTTCTTAATTGATTTTTATTTTTTTCATAGCCAATTTTGTATTTCACAAATACAAACCCAACGATCTAATCATATAAGTCTCCAAAAATGAATATTCATTAACTACACGCAATAAGTAGTGACGATGAGGTAACATTGTTTCTATTTCATCCAAATGAAAATATAACACACAAAAGTAAAAATTTAAAAAGATCCTCATTTTTCCTTAAAAAAGGAACTCGGAGTTGGAGCCAATCTTATCCTTAATTAGTTGATGGGTTGTTGTCGACTGAGAAAAGTAATTGATCATAAGGAAAAATATAAAATTTGTATTATTTTTTAGTTCATTTTTTCACATGTTATGAAAAAATTGTCTATGAACTTATGTTATGTAATTATCACTGTGATTTGAAATTAAATTATGAATTTATGACAGCATTAACGACAACATTTTATGACCACCTAATAAAGTGTTAATAAAGAACACGAAACTTTGCGAAGTAAAAACTTTGTCTTGATGTTTTCACTGATCCTTCATCCTCTAATTCTTAATAAATAAAATCACAGAGGATTTTAATTCAGAAAATTAATGTATATAGTTTTATATATGTTTGGAATTTAACAAGTTTCCCCTCAATATCCAGAAATATTAATTGCAACGAAATTCAAATCGTTGATGTAGAAATACATCATGCATCTACTAAAAAATTTTGTCAAAATCTAATGAATGGTTGATTATATAAATAAATACATTTTCTTAAAATCTTATAATATAAAAATGAATCGCAAAATTTGTTGGTAAGCGCATTACTCGAGAATGGCTGGACCGATTAGGCTAATTTTGGTCTTGAAATATTCGTGAAAGTTCAGGGAACGTTAAAACGGTAAGAAACATAAATAATAAGTAAAGGAAAATACTATAAACGACAATTTAATTTTCTAATACAAAATGTTCCTAGATGTGAAACATATTTTGTCTTTTTTTTTCTCACATGTTACAAATCATCATTTCCATAGAAACCAAAATTTAATTTTGAAATTCAAAATAAAACTTCTTTATCTATTCAAAATAAACTTCTTTATCTCTTCTCACAAGCAGTATGACGAACTGTCAACTATATAAAGTGTGCATATCGCATTGTTCAAGTATTACCGGAATCATTCTTGGTTCAGGAGGTCCATATACCTTTCATCAAGTGTATGTGTACCACAGCAAAAATTATCGGGTGAACGCGGTCCTGGGTGTACCCAGCAAATACCAGGTAAATACCGGGTGGATATAATGTACCGGGTGTATACTAAATACCGGGAATCCGATAAGAAAGGATTTGAAATTCTTCCCCTAAGGGTAGAATTGCATCCGCATGTAAACGATGGATGTAATATAATTTATCAAAATGTGAAAAATAACACAGCAACGCGTAAACCGGGTGGGTATGCTTCAAAATATAAATTAAAATATCATAATTTATTCTGATTTGCCTTAGCTTCATTATTTAGTTATAGACGACAGTTGAGAATATGTTATTATATTTAGGAGATATTGATGTTAATTAGAAATAATTTATATAACAAAACAATGTTTACCCGGGTCAGCTATTCAAAATAGAATTTATTTATCTCTTCTTTTCTATTATTAGTGGTTCTGGACTTCCTTTTACTATTTTTCATCAAGTATATGAGAACCACAGCACAATATACACGAATTGTGGCTGCACGAGATACCGGGTGCCCCACATCAAACACGAGTGTATATATAAATATTTCGTGTCACGGGTATCCCACACCAAATAGTGGGCTACACATCAAATACCGGGCATCACATAAGAAAAGATATTCTGAAATTCTACCCCTAATGGGATGAAAAGCAGAGGCAAATTTTGTATGGGACAACGGAATTTCTTCGTCCAATCTGCTTCAAATTTTGCATACAATCGATGTAATATCAATTGTCACCGCAACGTGTCCGGGTATGCTTTAAAATATATATTAATATTATTATTTATTCTAATTTGCCTTAGCTTTCAGTATTAAGAAATAGAGGAAAGTTGTTAATAATATGTTATTATACTTAGAAAATGAAGTTAATTGGAAATATGTGGCAAAACGACGTTTTGCGGGGCCAGCTAGTATATTATATAAAATTCTCTCTCCCAAAAACATGGTAATTTTAAAATAATGGCAATTTTAATAAACTGTTTCGTTTAATTGCAATTTAAGAACCGTTTTCTTATCTATTTTTTAGGGTTCTTCAATCACTCACAAAAAACAGCTCTTCTCATTTTAAAATAAAAGATAACTAAATTTTAATTATTTTGTTTTAATAGTATTTATTTAAAAATAAATTTAAATATCTTTGACAAGTTTCAATGTTATTGTAAACTCTTGAACGTTAAAAAAAATACTCTATCAAAATTGGACTCAAAACTTTATCACGATATACGAATATGTTTCTATTTTAATTAGAGAAAAGCCAAAGTACAAACTAAACTCCAAAACTTCAACATATTAAAATAACACATTTAAATCGTAGTAAAAAAAAAATTTTTTTTTTAATTAGGAAACAATAGTTCCGAGCTCGGAAGTAATATAAATTTGAACAAGATTTCAATATTTAAATTAAAAATTGTTTTGTAAAATTTTTAACATCAAATTTTTCAGTAAAATTATTCAATTAAGTTTTTCTTTGAAAATTTACTATTCAATACACATTAAAATGCATAAAATAAAAGTATTTGTACGTGACGTTATCTTCGACCTCTATCGGCACCTTCCACAATGCGTAATGCTTACATAAAAATGTGTAAGGAATTTTTATTTACAATAATTGTTATTTACCAACTAAATTTGGATGAAAACAATTCACTTGACCTGTAACAAATATTAGAGTTGATAAAAATTATATTAATTAATTATTATTTGATTTATAAATATTTTAAAATAAAAGTGATATTACTTATTTTACAAATTTTTTAAATTTTTATAAACTGAATCATATTTTTTATATTTTAGTGGATGTTTTAAAATTAAATAAATATAATATATACTTCATAATTGAATGTGGGTTATCAAAACAAAATTACTCAGGTATGTACTTAAATATATTAAAATTGGTGTTGAATTTGTGCTCTAATCCCTACATTTTTTTAAATAAGTCTTAGATTTTATGATACTTGTTGCGTATCAGAAAATATTCGATAGACAGCAGAAATCAGTAATTCATTTCTGTGGTGTTGAAAGTAGATGTATCGATGCTAAAAAATGAATAAATATAGCATCTAGCGTATCTTTCAATCGCATATTCGACTTAGTGCACTTCCCCTAATACTTAAATATGGAAAGGTATCAGTTCTAATACTATGTTTTTATTAATGTGAAATCTTCTAAATTATGTTAAATATGTAAATTTTTAAAATTTTTATTGATTTATTTTGTGTGCTTAAGTTCTCGTCATTTCAAAATACATGAGTAATATTATAAAACTCCAATAAAGCAACACATTTTTAGTTCTTTTTGATAACAGGATACTTTTTGAGTTTTCCGTGCTTAAAAAATTCATGAGGATAGTTCGTTGAAGGTGATACTGCTCTTTCGAGGAACACTTAAATTATCACATTTAAAACCGAAAACTAATATAGAAAAAACTTTACTTAACTAGTTACGTAAACAGATCTTCAAAATGAGTTGCAATCTCAAAATCTAAAAAGAACTATAAAAAAAAATTCAGATATATTAAAAAGTACAAAACTGTTTCGGAAAAAAAGAAAATCGATTTTTTTCAAAACATTTGAAACTAGATAAAATAAACTACACAAAATATAATATTTGGAAAAATGCCATTGGTGAAAACAATTTTGTCGTTAAAAATGTGTCTATAACAGTTTCATTTTCATCATAAACGAAAATTCATTTTGAAGGTCTTTTCAAATACTTTCACAAAGATCTCTGTATTGTTCATTTTTAGGGTTCCGTACTCAAAAGGTAAAACGGAACCCTATTACTAAGACTCCGCTGTCTGTCTGCCACCAGACTGTATCTCATGAACCATAATAGTTAAAAAGTTGCAATGTTTACAGATCATTTCTGTTCTCGTAATAAGAATCAAAGACAACTCGCCAGTGATGAGAACCTCCGAAATCGAACTTTCTTTTCAAGACTGCAAAAGCGCACTGCCACGGGCAACATTATACGAACATTCCGCGCTGGGAGCAACGCTGGCAATTATCTGTGATGCATCGTATTTTACGACATGGGCAGCTTTACAACAGAAGATCGAAGCTGGCAACACCTAGTTTTCTTTTCAAAGAAATTTACCCCTACACAGTCAAAGTATAGCACATATGACCACAAACTCTTACTAATATATTTAGCAATAAAATATTTGCGTCATATGGTAGGAGGAAGAAACTTCACTATTTTCACAGACCATAAGCCAATAATTTACGCGTTTAAGCAAAAACCCGAAAAATGTTTACCACTACAATTCGGACACTTGAATCTTATTAGTCAATTAACAACAGATATAAAACCTTCGCGCAGTCTCAAGAAGGGTATGAAGAATTACAAAAAATCTTAACCAATTCAAGATTTGAAATCCGAAAAATTAAAATGCCTGAAACTGACATTTCAGTATATTGCGATATTTCCACTAATCGTGTTCGTTGGTTCCTTACCAAAACCTTGAGAATAATGGCTTTCGATAGTGTGCTTCAACTATCATACCCCAGAATTAAAAACACAATTACCCCTTTGACGCAAAAATTTGTATGGCTCTCGATAAAAAACAACACCTACCAACATCGCAAGGACAAAACTATTTAATGAGATGTGTGGACCGATTCACACGCTGGCCGGAAACAATTCCGATCGAAAACATCGCAGCTAAAACGGTAGCGCGAGCATTTCTGCATACCTGGATCGCACGATTCGGTTCACCACTAAGAATAACCTCCAATCGTGGTACTCAGTTTGAATCCAAACTATTCCAAGAATTAAATAAAATCTTAGGTACAAAACACCTAAGATCGACAGTCTACCATCCTGCCGCGAGCAGCATTTAAAATCTCAATTAGGTGAATTGCGGCCGAAAAGCGGGTTTAATCATGATACTAAGGAAGCATTTTAATATTCAAAGACTTCTACACTTCTACGCATGTAATGATACGGAACTATAGAACCAAAAGCCCCTTACAGCAACATTATGAAGATCCCTATAAAGTAACATCACGAAACAAAAATTTTTCATAAGTCGTAGAAACAATAAAAACGACACAGTTTCTGTAGAACGTATTAAGCTAGCATATTTTACGGTAGACCCACACAAAAATTCCCAACCATCAAACGAATATTCCCGCTTAACAGACGAAAACTCTCGCTGATCAGAAGAATATTCTCAATCACCCAACGCAACGCCGAAAGATAATTCTCAAATTCCAACGTCACTGACAACACTCTCAAAACGTCATGTTCGCTTTCCAGAATCCATACAAGACGATTTTGTTAGTTAAATTAAGTCACAAACTGTAACTTTATTTCTGGCCAAGGGGGTGAAGTGGCGACACACATGATCACAATAGGAAACTATACGAGTTCGGCAATAATATAACATCGCGAGCAATATACAACGAACAGAATGTTAAAATATATACTGATACGACTCTTGTAAGGACACAATTGTGAAAACAGTTCGAATCAACAATCAACATTTGTGTGCTTATAATTACATTAAATAGTAAATTTATGAATTATTGCCATGTTAATTATTCAACAAATATTATTATATAAATCGTGTTAATCAATGTGTTTGTGTTACTTTATTCAATATACGCACCACAAAACGCACGTAACCCCCACAAAACCATTAATTAAATTTTTATTGCGTTTAAATCTTAACAGTTTGAAAATCCGAATGTTTATGAAAGTTGGTACTTGTTCATTGTTAAAATTATTGAAGAATGAAAAATTATTGATATTTATGAAAATATCAAAAAATTATTAGTTAAAATTTTTACACTTTATGTGTGTCTTTTCAGAGATTTTGGAAATAAATTGTTTTCCTTATAATTTTCTACAAAGCTGTATTTAACTTTTTTCTGGCGTTAATAATGGACAAATTATAGTTCAAAAATCTTACCTGGAACAATCGAAGTGTATTTAAATAGAAGGTAAATCATTGAAAATTGTGCGATATTAACAAATAATCTAAGATGTTAGTTTTTTATGTTTTTCCATATTCAAATTAAACATGTTATGTAATTACATTTTCTGACATTTTGTTTTATTTTACATTGCAAAAAATTTGTTAAAATTTATTAAATTATTCTAGGAAATTTTAATTTTTTTGTGGGAATACAGAAGTCAACAATTATCAGCACCTGAAACACAATCAAGACTTACAGAATGGGCTATATTACATTCAATTGGCAAGAAAGCCTTTCACTATTTGTCACTCTTACATTCACATTATTATATATCTACTTAAAATCGAAATACAATTATTGGAAAAAACGAAATATACCATACGAAAAACCAAATTTAATATTCGGTAATTTTTATGAAACTTTCACTTTGAAAAAAAATTTAACAACATTTTTTAAAGAACAATACCAAAAAACTAATGAAAGGGTTTATGGTTTGTACATATTTCAACGTCCATATTTATTACTACGTGATCCTGAACTAATAAAGTATGTATTGGTAAAAGATTTCAATAATTTTATAACAAAAACAAATTCTGAAACACCAAATGACTCACTTGGAAACAGCAATTTATTTTCATTAAAAAATATTCATCATTGGCGTTTCATGCGTTCAAAAATGTCCCCGTTTTTTTCACCTAGTAAAATACGCAATTTATTTGGTTTATTCGATGAAATTGGTGAACAATTAACGGAATATTTAAAAGAACATATTAATGAAACCATCGACTTAAAAGAAGTAAGTCAAAAATATACAACTGATGTAATTGTATCTGCGGTATTTGGTTTGCAAGCAAATTCATTTACAAATGATAAAGCAGAATTTGCAGCAATTGCAAAACAAATGTTTACATATACACTAAGGCGTAGTATTGAATTGTTTTCATTCTTTTTTGCACCGTTATTAGTCAAAATATTTGATTTTAAATTCTTTGGAAATGAAACATCAAAATTTTTACGTGAAGTTGTCTGGAATACAATTAAAGTACGTGAGGAAAATAATATTAAACGACCAGATTTAATTGATGCTTTGATTACATTAAAAAATACGGGGACTATGGATGATAATGTTGATGATGAAGAAATAGCAACGAATAATGGTGTCAAATTACAAGATACAATGAGTAAGTTCATAAATATACGGGATCGGACAATAAAGATACCGCAAATTGAACATCAGCTTAACGGGAATATAATATATTAAAGCGTATACATTGTATTTCTTTGAATTTCCCGCACAAATATCTCAAAAAATTATTAGCATTTGGAATTTATCATTTAAACAATTTAGCATGCACAAATACTGTCATGAAAACAGAATGCTTTCTTCAGAAGTTCTTCAAGAAACAATATCTCTAAATAAACAGTGAATTTTAATTTTTTGTAGAATGTTTTTTCGGGATAAACCCTCCATTTTCATTTATATATTGTGAATGTCACAATTCATAACGTTTGGTTTATTTATTTTTTTTGAGTTTTTTATATTTTTTTACCCATTTATAAACATGATTACTCAATTGTTATGTTATGTTGAATTGTTAATCAGAATTAATGTGGTTTATCTATCTAAGATTAATACTGTCCATATTTTAAGTAAAAATACAAGATTCGTGTCGTCGCGTTTTTTGACTACACGAGTATACGTAATTTTAATTCAAACACTTTTATTATATACATAACATAATATTCATTTTGAAATTTCATTCGAACATTTTTTTATGTACCTAACGGAAATTTATTATGTACACAATAAGAAGAATTGCGATTAAATCGTAAAATCTTAAATATTTAATGGCCTTAAAAATTAACAAATAATAAAGTTATCAATTGAATTGAAATACAAGAAGAACATTTGAAAATATTTAGATTAAGGCAATTTCAAGTCATTTAGATCTTTGTTAGATCCTTAGCCACATAAGATATAACCGAAGTTGATAATTTCCACATGGCCTACAACCTCCACAAATGGAATTCTGTGATCATCAACGTCTGCTAGACAGACAAGGTACTCTATGATAATGATAAAATGAAAATTCGAAATTTTTATTATGTACTTAACCATAACCATTTATGAAAATAAACCATTTTACTTTACCATTTATTGAAATAAAGTCATATTCTAAGAAAACGCGGCTAGGTATATTATTATATTATTAACTTGCTGGCCCGGCAAACGTCGTTTTGCCACATATTTCTAATTAACTTCAACATTTTCTAAGTATAATAACATATTCTTAACAACTTTCCTGTATTTCTTAAGGCTGAAAGCTAAGGCAAATTAGAATAAATAATGATATTAATATATATTTTAAAGCATACCCGGACACGTTGCGGTGACAATTGATATTACATCGATTGCATGCAAAATTTGAAGCAGATTGGACGAAGGAATTCCGTTGTCCCATACAAACTTTGCCTCTTCTTTTCATCCCATTAGGGGTAGAATTTCAGAAAATTTTTTCTTATGGGATGCCCCGTATTTGATGTTTAACCCACTATTTGGTGTGGGATACCCGTGACACGAAATATTTATATATACACTCGTGTTTGATGTGGGACACCCGGTACCTCGTGCACCCACAATTCGTGTATATTGTGCTGTGGTTCTCATATACTTACTTCATGAAAAATAGTAAAAGGAAATCCAGAATCACTAATATAGAAAAGAAGAGATAAATAAATTCTATTTTGAATAGCTGACCTGGGTAAACATTGTTTTGTTATATAAGTTATTTCTAATCAACATCAATATCTCCTAAATATAATAACATATTCTCAACTGTCTATAACTAAATAATGAAGCTGCGGCAAATCAGAATAAATTATGATATTATTTTATATTTTGAAGCATACCCACCCGGTTTACGCGTTGCTGTGTTATTTTTCACATTTTAATAAATGATATTACATCGTTTACATGCGAATGCAATTCTACCTTTAGGATAAGAATTTCAAATCCTTTCTTATCGGATTCCCGGTATTTAGTGTGCACCCAGTACATTATATGCACCCGGTATTTACCTGTTATTTGCTGGGGTACACCCGGGACCGCGTAAACCCGATAATTTTTGGTGTGGTACACATACACTTGATGAAAGGTATATGGACCTCCTGAACCAAGAATGATTCCGGTAATACTTGAACAATGCGATATGCACACTTTATATAGTTGACAGTTCGTCATACTGCTAGTGAGAAGAGATAAAGAAGTTTTATTTTGAATAGATAAAGAAGTTTTATTTTGAATTTCAAAATTATATTTTGGTTTCTATGGAAATGATGATTTGTAACATGTGAGAAAAAAAAAAGACAAAATATGTTTCACAGCTAGGAACATTTTGTATTCGAAAATTAAATTGTCGTTTATAGTATTTTCCTTTACTTATTATTTATGTTTCTCACCGTTAAAACCTTCCCTGAACTTTCACGAATATTTCAAGACCAAAATTAGCCAAATCGGTCCAGCCATTCTCGAGTTATGCGCTTACCAACACATTTTGCAATTCATTTTTATATATAAGATTAGGAAAAAAATAAATTTACATTACGTGATTATTCAACCAGAAAAAATGTTTAAATGAGAGTGTTAGTGTGTAAAATCGTGTCTTCTCTTCAATTCTCTTCAATTGGTCATTATTTTAACGATTTTATAGACATCCCGTTTGAGTCAAAATTATTCTATTCACTCAATTTAATCGTAATTGTTCTTTTGAATTTTCGTTATATATATATATTATATATTATAATTTTTTTGTTAAAAAATGGCCAAAAGCGCAAAAATACTATTCATATTCGTTTGAAATTGAGCGTCTAGTTTCTTTTCGTAAGTTTTAATTTATACACATCGCTGGATGTCGAGTGAAAATTCTTTGCTCTTGAAGTCTGTACTAAGACATAAGTTGGGACTCTTGATATATATATATATATATATCTGTAGAATGAAAATATTTATTAAAATCGTTTATTACATGATATCAATTATATATATAATTATATATATATATATATATATATATATATATATATATATATATATATATA
The DNA here is from genome assembly GCA_020423425.1 of Chrysopa pallens. Taxonomy (NCBI): domain Eukaryota; kingdom Metazoa; phylum Arthropoda; class Insecta; order Neuroptera; family Chrysopidae; genus Chrysopa; species Chrysopa pallens. The sequence continues at coordinate 73,056,919 of CM035592.1, forward strand.
TATATATATATAATTGATATCATGTAAAAAACGATTTTAATAAATATTTTCATTCTACAGAATTGGAAGGTGACGTTTTGGTAGCACAAGCTGCTGTATTTTTTACTGCAGGATTTGGAACCTCATCATTAACTATGTCATTTACTTTATATTCACTATCTTATAATCCAGAGATTCAAATTAAATTACGTAAAGAAATTCATACGGTTATTGAACAAAATGGTGGGAAATTTACTTACGATTGTCTACAAGATATGAAATATTTAGACGCATGTGTTAAAGGTAACCGAAAATCGAAATATAAATTATTTTACTTTTATTCCAGTTATTCTTTTTTTTTAGAAACACTTCGGATGTATCCAACATTGGGGATGCTGGATCGAGAAGCAATAAACACATATACATTTCCAGGGTCAGATATAACTATAGAAAAAGGCGTTGCTGTAGTAATTTCGTTAGGTGGTTTACATAGAGATCCGCAGTATTTTGAAAATCCAAATGTGTATGATCCAGAAAGATTTAATGACAAAAATAAAACTAAAATTAAACCATTTACTTATATGCCATTTGGCGAAGGTCCCCGAAATTGCATAGGTATGTTCACGTTTTGTTTAATAATGTACTCAACGTGCCACTATTAATATAATGTTCTGTTTCGAAGGAGCTCGTTTTGGTACTATGGCAACAAAAGTTGGATTAGTACACATTTTGAAAGATTATGAATTAGAAACGTATGACAAACCTCCTCCAATGGAAATAAATCCAAGAGCAGTTTTTCTGTCACCCAAAAACGGCATTCATCTAAAATTACGATCTGGAAATTTTAACAAATTAATAGTATAATGAAATTAATTACCATATATATATTTGGCTTATACGTAATCAAACTAAACTTACTTGCTTTGCGTAAATCTTTAAAGTATATCCAAATAGACAAAAATAAAAACAAACCAGACACTATTAAGAAAACAAACTATGTCCAACATTGTGTTTTCTATTTCTTGAGAAGATTGTTGGTCTTTTACTTTAAAACTACTTCTAGCGAATGTGATTGACCCATGAAATTCACCCTTAAACGTGGAACAACTCAAAAAATTGATAACCACAACATAAATTGGAATAATGCAAGCGTTTAATATCTTGGAATATTGCTCAATAAGCGTTTAAATTGGAACGATCACATAAACGCTTAAATTAAACAAGCAAATATCCGTACCATTAAATTATTTTCTCTCCTAAATAAAAAATCCAGTCTACGAAATGAATGTTCTCTTCTCTTTTATACTTACCCCGTGTGGAGAAACATCTCTAAAACACAATTAAATAGAATGCAAATTATACAAAACAAAACTCTCAGACACATCTGCTTGAAAGCACCATGGTTCGTACGTAACAAACAAATTCATGAAGAAGCAAACATCGAATTCATTGGGCGATTTATCGACAGATTATCACGAAGATTTCACACGAATTTATAAAATTGTCGCCAAGCAGCCAAGTTTAATTTGGATAATATTCCCCCAGGCAAAAGACTTAAAAGAAAACTACCTCAACAGTTTAAAAAAAAAAAATATTAAAAATAATAATAATAAAAAATATAAAAAAAATGTTTTTTTATCAATTACATTAAACACACTGTATGGGGAGGGCAGTAAAATTATAATAACATATTTTTGTCAACAATTGAATATTTGTGCAATGTATAAAACTAATGTTTTTTTTTAAAAAGTAGACACTAGTTATTTTAATAATAATGTAAATATTTCAAATTATGGGAAATTTGGTGAAACCATTATATAGTGACCGAGGAACCTCGTAAATGAGCGACGAACTCTTAATGTTAATTTTTTTTTTGTCATCTATCTTATTTTACAAATGCAATGTATAATATTTGAATATTGGTCTGGTAAATAAAAGAATTTAAAAAAAAATTATTTGCAGCGAATATGATTGATTGTTTGAAAGTTAATATAATATGTATTAACAAAAATTAGAATCTATAAATCAAGCCTTAATATGATCATGCAGTGAATGTTGAATTAGTGAACTAACGTAAACGACTCAACTTTAGTTTAATAATTAATTTTTTCCGTTTAGGCGAGAAAATAATAGTTCATATTACTTATTTATTGTAATTTATGAGTAATTGAAAAAGTAGACAATATTTATTTTAATAATAATGTAAATATTTCAAATTATGGGAAATTTGGTGAAACCATTATATAGTGACCGAGGAACCTCGTAAATGAGCGACGAACTCTTAATGTTAATTTTTTTTTTGTCATGTATCTTATTTTACAAATGCAATGTATAATATTTGAATATTGGTCTGGTAAATAAAAGAATAAAAAAAAAATTATTTCCAGCGAATATGATTGATTGTTTGAAAGTTAATATAATATGTATTAACAAAAATTAGAATCTATAAATCAAGCCTTAATATGATCATGCAGTGAATGTTGAATTAGTGAACTAACGTAAACGACTCAACTTTAGTTTAATAATTAATTTTTTCCGTTTAGGCGAGAAAATAATAGTTCATATTACTTATTTATTGTAATTTATGAGTAATTGAATTTAAAATCTATAAGTGTGATAATTCCGTCGATGAAAGAAATGACACATATACTATACACAAAACAACTAACTCATATTCATTATATACTTCATGGTTGCATTAGTTTTATCATTTCATAGATTTCAGACCTCCATTCTTCACCGACATTGAGAAGCTTTATCTGTTTGTCACTGCTGGTAATTACATTATATACCAACTATAGCCTCAAATAACCACTATAAGTAATTAGTGGTTATAGTAAGTATAAAAATTGTTTGAACACATGAAAAGTGGAATTATATAACGTTATAATTTGTTCCTTATATGTTCTGCCGTGTTTTTTATAAAGGGCCAAAAGTTGGGTAAAATTGAGTCACATGATCAATTTCGAATCAATATTAAACTGTTTTTCATTTTGTTATTTTTTCGGAGTACTATAGATTAATAGACCAGGATAGTACCCTTTAAAAATGGTAAAAAGTGGAAAAAAGTTAAAGTTGGATGAAACCTATTGGAAACGGAAGGGACAATTACAAAAAGGAATGAAAAATAATTTACGGGCGATCTGAGGTCGGGAAGTGAAATGGTGAGTTTTTAAGAGTAAAACACTGTTTATATCGATTTCTAACAAAACTACAAGTCCTAGGGTAAAAAAAAAAATAAAGTAGTAGAGTTGTAGGTAATTAAAAGATCAATAACTTTTGTATTTACACTTTTTTCACAGTGACATTAAAAATACATTTTAAATAAAATTGTTTTTAACTCAGAATAAATTATTTAGACATATTGTATGTATAACACCAGAATGCACAAGATATCAGCTGTTATGAAGTAGTCCTGATAACAACAGTTCGTATTATATTCACTAGATAGAATATTTAAGTGGAAGAATTCCTAATATCATGTATTGAAAATATATATTATTACAAGGATTTGATAATTTTTTTCCTTTGATTAAGCGTTGTAAGTTCTTAATTTGTTAAGTAAATAAATTATGTATCATAATTAAATCTCATGAACAAATGTAAAAAATAATTTTAAAAATAATTGTTGGAAAAGAAATTAAGGAGGATGGTGGAATTAAATTGTTTTACAACGCCATCATTATATCTTTATTACATTTCAAAAATTTTAGACCAATCGAACACCAAAAAATGGGTATTATTAAACCTAATATCTATAGAAAATTCAACACCTATATTTCATAAATGTAGTTTTATCTCCAGGGTATGCAATTTGATCACAGCATAAACTTAGGCCATCTCTGAAGAATTATTAAAATAATAAAAAATTTTGCAATAAAAAACCAACTTGAAGTTAATGATTGTAGTTAATATGTTTTGAACATTGAATAGAAATCGTAAATACCATTTATTTAGGTAAATATAACTCTTAACGATATACACATGCGATATTGTTAACTATAGTTATTAGACAAATAGTAAATTTTACCAGTATTAACAAAACAATTTTAAATTTGTATTAAAAAAATTTTGAATTTAAAATGTAAAAAATTATACATGTATAAAAATTAATTGACCATTTCTTTAAAACTCTGATTTTTCTAAAGAACCATTGCAATTAAAACAAGTAGCGTAAATATTTATTTTCATTATGATCGGATTTAAATTGCCAGTTTTTATTACTTTTGGGTAGTTATTTTTTAAGTCTATTTGTTCGCGAATATATTGCATTTATTATAGATATCTGATGTTATTGCTGAAAATGCAGGTCCTTAAAAGAATTATATGTTATACGTCTGAAAAAATATAAACCCAACCCTGAATAACTTCCAGTTTTGTATATTTTTGATAAAATACAGTGTATTATATTACCGCATTCATTTTAGAATACAATTTAAAACACCTACTTTGTAAGTTTTTTGTTTAGTTTTGTTTTTTTATTTTTTGTTATAAAAATACTACATAAAAATATATATATATATAATATATATAAAATAAAGTATGAATTTCAGTTATAGTATAAACTAAAATACCATTTTTAAAATTAATGAATACCGCCAACCTCGCTCACTGAGTTGGCAAAGTTGTCGATTGCCATTGTATGCACTTTACTGAGTTTGTGGTCTCGATTACCGTCATCGACACAGCAATTAGTTATAATGAATTAATATTGAAGAAATAAATGAGTATCTAACATAAAGTAATCCTATTAATTCAACCCAATATATAAATCATAACTGAAAATAAGAGCAAAATGAGTTTTACGTTTTATCTTATTACTCGAACAAAAATAAATGTAATTTACAAAATTTCTTTTTTAAAAAACATTTTTTAAACTCTAAATGACTTTAATTAAAATAATAATTGACAAAATTAACTATATGAATAATATAGCTAACTAAATAAAAAATAAAGGTAAAAATACGAAAGAAAATTTCTCTGTTTAATGTTAGCAAATGTTCAAGATCGCTTAATTAAAAACAGAAAATCATGTTAATTGGATCGTGTGTTCCAGTAAATACACAAAACGTCTTAAAAACGAGTGTTTAATCGACATTTTTATTAATTAAAAATTAATTGCGATACCTAAATAATAATAATCGGCTTTATTTTTAATCAGAATTGAAACATAGGTACTATATATGTGAAAAATGAATTAAAATCTGCTCGTGAATAACTAGTTTCCTTCTTTATTGAAATCACATACCTGAAAATGATGGATATACTCCTTATTTATTTTGTATTAACTTGACCTACCTGAAAAAAATAAATTAAATTAATAATCAGATATATAGAATATACGATAAATATTTGGTTTATGGGTAAAATGTGATCCAACTATGTTTCTTTAGTTGGTAGAATAGTAAACCAGCTTTTTTGAATTGTCTATTTTACATTTTATAGATACGGTAAACAAAATATTCGGAAATCCAAAAAAAATCCCTTTGTAGTTACGGTCAACATGACACTGGTTTGACATTTTAAAGGCCATATAACTCTTTATAAAATAATAATAGAAACTTCTAACTTGGTCTAATTTTCACTTTAAAACTATTTTAAAAATTACGAGTGTTCTTTTTATCGCAAATATGTATCAAATTTTTTTTAACCAGGTAAAAAGAACACTCCATTCATTTTACCAATACAGGTCATAAAATTAATATAGAAGACAATCCGGAAGTATTACATACTGGCGAAAAAAGCAAAAAATTAAATTTTGAAGATATCCTTGGGATCAATAATTTAAATAAATACCCAAATTTGACAATTTTTAATAATCAAATAGACCTTAATAGCTTCCATTTATTAAATTTGAAATAATAAATAACGGAAAAATATTTATCAATTCCATCCAGAAATATAATTAATAATCTTCATTCAAAACAATGTTAACTTTCTCTATATATTTCCAAAAAGAATAATTAATCATGACTTTATAAGTAGAAAGTGTGTGCAATTAAAAAAAATATTTTTAATGAAAATTAGACAAAGTTAAAAGTTTCCCTTATTATTTGTATAAAAATGGATTTTCACAAAAAAAATAATACATCTATTAATTTTCTAATATAATTCTTTGTAACTAAATTCCGTTAACCATTTCGCAAAAATGTAATATAAATAAGATTTTGCCTAATAGTGTACGATTAAATGGAAATACTTTGACTTCATTACCATGCATCGTGTATAATTGTTTAATATGGATTATAAAATCTCTGATGTCATGTTATTACTCAATCTGTAAAGAATTTAAAAACAGTGGCAAAAAATATTAAGAATACCAGACCATACACATAATAGCTAAAACATTTCGATAAAATCCCATAAAAACGATTGATTTATGGCGTAAAAAAACAATTTAAGTGTTTAAATAATATTAACTGATATAATAAATAACTCTATAAATAATATTCTTTATTTGTATTCATAAAATATAATGGTATAAAGCCTAACAATAGTAATCTCTCCCAGAAAATAAAATGTTTCCTTGTTATGACTACGAAAGTTAATTACAAGCTCAATTAGAAACAATCAATGTTTAAATACCAAGTCTATTCGAGCAAAATAAAATTCAATAAAGTTAAAAAAACTTCCAACACAACATCTTAAAGTAAAAAGTTTAAGTTATTTAAGTTATTCAGTTTATAATTTGAAGACTGTTTTGCAGACGGTTTTATATGACAATTCGCCTTATAGTCGTTAGAAAGACGATTCAATGCACCATTGTATGGTGCACCGAATATCCACTTTTTAGTGAACGAGCTGAGTATTCCTGTAGAAAATCTTACAATACAACCTTCAATATCAAATCACATTCCCAACTTTTAATAGATAGACGGCGATTTAAAATTGGTAAGGTCAAAATATTTGTAAAAAAAAGTATTTTTGTTATCAACTGAGTTTTAATCTAATTTAACAAAATTGTTAATGTTTCGAATATTTTTTGATTGCAATTTACAATTTACAATAAATAAATAAATGGAAATAAAATCTATCATTTAATTATTGTGATGATTCTGGCGCTGTTTAAACGATTTAAATTGGATCAAAATACAATGTCCTAAATCTACACTAGAAAATTTTCTTCCTGTGTTTGCACTGGATATAAACTATATCAATTTATTTAAAAAAATTTATTAAAATTGTACTTTTAAGTGCAAAAGAATCGCAAGTAGCATAATAATATGACATTATCATTTGATCCATTTCGTTGTTGAATCTATTATTATGGAAATAACATTACTTTCCCTGATTTACCACTTACGACAAATGCGCTTAGTTGCATTTTTTTTAAAGCTTTTACGCATGGAGTCAACCAGTTACATTTACGCGAAAATGAGGGTCAGTAAATAAACTTATTAGAAAAATTTGTTACATTTCAATTATGTTGAATAAAAAATTCATAAAAAAATAGTATTCATTTTATTACCATTTACCCTTACGTTGCAAATTACGCTTAAATAACGCATTTTTCGAAAAAAGTACTCGGACCAACTTTGAGTATTATTAGTATCCTTATTTGTCGGTAAAAATTGGGCTATATCCCACAATGGAATCAAACTTGTACATGGTGCAAGTACAATTGTGGTAGTAAAAATAAATTAACCTTAACTTCCCTCGCGGACCTTAAAATACATACGGAAGATTATTTGTCGATCATACTATTTAAGGAGTACTAACTATGGTCGGTTTTTGGTTCATAAAATTAAAACATAAATAAAATAAAGTTTTGTGGTAGATTTTATTGCATATGTAACCGCGTTTGGTTTTAAAAATATTATTTATAAAATTTTATTGTTTGCATTTTTTAAATTGGATAAAGTGTTGTTAAATAATAATTTAAAGTTAATAATTATGGTAATTAATATCTATGGCATTCATGTAAATTTAATAGCACAAAAAATTATGATCGGTATTGTTAAAATAATGATTCTTTCCAAGTATTGCTTCATTTAGTTCGATAGTTATTGTACCAACATTAAATTTGTGACGTTGAAAAGAAATACATATTTGCGTACAATAATTTGAGAAAAAACAGGCTTATTCCAAATATTTGTCATCATTTATAGCAGAGAGTATTTATTTTACGAATGAGAAAAATTTTGTCTGTCACTTTTATGTTTATAATGTTTTGTTTTAAAATAAGAAACCAATTAAAAAGTTATATTTTTTATTTATAGGCAACTTGTGTAATACACTTGTAATGTTATACCATATATACAATAAATTATTTTAAGTTAATATTACTTTAAATAGAGAACTATTAATTATTTAATGTTGAATTTTTTTAAATATTCAAAAAACTAGTTATATTTTTCTACAAAAGCAATCCCATGTGTAACGAAATGTATTCACAAACTATTCACATATTACAAATCCTTATATAGTTCTGTGAGTTGTTAACCTCAGTCGAAAATAATCCAAAAACAGCATGCAAAAAAAGAGCGGAGTGTGTCAAAACAGTTAATTTTTTCCTATTCTTCTTATTCATTTTATTTCACATCGATTGTAAAAACCATAACTTGGTTTTTAAACATTTTCCAAAATTAGACAAGTGAAAAATTCAAAAACGTTAGTTTTCCAATTAATATTCATCAAGAGGAGAACATTAAAAAAATTAAAAAGGTAGTATTTTTGGAGAAATTCCCCAAAATGGAGGAGGAACAATTTTTCTTATTTCCCTTACTTTTGTTATTTAAAATATAATATAAAAAATAACTTTTAGATATTTTCCTGGAATGGAGGGTCTTTCATTTTTTTTAAAAACTACATAGTTAATTTCCTGAAAAAGACAAACACGCCTACCAAATCTTATCAAATCAAACCACTTGCTTTTTTGTAAAGTTACAAAAGAACAAACATAGCTGAATAGATAGTCATACCATAGAACTCATGTGAGGAAGCGGAAAATATGAGGTACACTTTTAAAAATTCAATACGAATAAAACTATAAGCAGATTGTTCTAATGGAATACCAATTTTTACAAAATTTATTACATTTCATCCTAAAGATCATGCTCGTCGTTAAAAAATAAAAGATAAAATTTTATAGTTTAATTAAAAATGGCATAGGTTACATAGGTATACTGTAATCTGTTACAGTATATTATGGGCTCTAGAGTCAAATATTAAATAAATACAAAAATTAAAATTTAATTTTCAGACAAAAGGAGATGTATAATTTAAATCGTGAAATGATTTCTATTGTAATAATATTATTATTAAATACCAATACAAATATTCAATTTAAATATAGTAAAGAGAAAAATAGTTATAAGTTAAAAATATTGTTTACCAAATTCATAAAACAGTGGCAAAATTATCAAAGAATGTGAAGAAAGTATAATTTCATCATATAAAAACATATTCAATGATGTTTTTTTAGAATGCAGAATTAAAATTTAATAGATATTATAAGTCTTACATAAACAAATGAATAACAAGGCCATATTCTTATAAAGCTGAAATAGCTCAGCGCAGCGGCATTTGCGCCAGCTAGTAGGGAACTGTTTAGGCTAATCTGGCTCCAACCGCATAAATTTGTAATGCGCTAGATGTTTTGTCATTTGTAGGTGGGGTACGGGCGACGAAATGCCACGGCCGACAGAAAGTTTAGACCCGTCAGGAAGAGATAGTCGTGCAAGTTTTTGCTTTTTTGATAGGTTTCTGTAGAGGATAATCTTTGGGACTATTGAACTGATTCTCAAAAGTCTTTTAACAATAAAAAAGCTATTTCGTCAGTGTCTTATATATTTTGTTTAAGGTTATATTATAATATTAGACTATATATAGAGTTTAGGACGTTCCCAAGATTGAATCGTGCTCAACTAATACAGAGATTACCTCAATATCAATTATGATAAATTAAATTGAAAAAAGAGGATATTCATTTACCTCCATCCATAATTTTTTCAAACGCATTAGTAAATTAAAGTAATTTGATTTTCAGATTCGTTATCTTTTCCTTGTCAGATCGAGAGTAAATGATTGAAGAAAATCAAGAGTACCTATTTTCATTTTTATAATTTAACGGATACGTTATCGATTGTCATTATTAACGTTTAGAGGAGACTTCTAAGTTTATGAAAACCATTTTTGTAAAAGACTCTAAGAAAACTATTTTTTTTTGAAATCGCTCTTAAAGTCACACATCGGAATTCTAGTGTATTACTTTCTTAATCTGTATGTAAAAACCAAAGGAATAAATTTAAATATTTATAAAATGGATGTGTGAAATCTAATAAATTAATAAAATTTGACATTTGTTATAATATTAAAATGTTGTAACTAATAATATTTATATTCAATTGTTTATTAACAAATCGTTTTATAAATACACGTAGTATGAGTATCTAAAATGTATCAACCTACTCTTTTAAAAATGATTTGAATATAAATTTAACAGTTATAATTTTATCTCCTTCCATTTCCTCAAATATGTATAACAATAAAATTTAAGATGTCAGTTTTAATGAAAACATCTTAATCAATATGAAGAATAAATAATAATTATTTATTAGAAATATTATCATTAATCATACGCATACATTATCTGTCATCAAATAATATATGCGTATCATAAACATATGGGGACTTTAAACAATAGTATAAATAAATCAAATTATATAACATAATACTCGTACTTCTAAATTGATATTTTAAATCATAAGATTGTCTCATTTTTTTTATGTGTTGTTATTCAGACAAATAAATAATTACCCTAAAATATAAACTTTTTATAGGTAATGTATTATGAAGCAAAAAATAATTCAACAATAATCTGTGAATATTATTCTGAAATTAAAGTTGTATTGTATTTAATGTAATCAAAAATAATAATAATACATTTTTACTACAGATATGGTTGAATGTAAAAGTTTGAACTATTTTAGTATTTTATTCATTAGTATTCATAAAATACCATAAATATCCAATCCCTACAGTTATAAATACATATATTTGTATTATACTATGTTTATTTTATAAATTTGAGATAAAATTGTAGTGAATCCAAACATTTTACCAAAAGATGTATCAAACATATGTTGTTTGTTTTAAAAGAACAATAATTTTTTCAATTTGAATCTTTTATGTTTCAAAATAGAATGAAGGATTCATTGGACCCAATGGATCGATTTAAGTCATTCATGAACCTAAACTCATTTTTTTGTTCCAAAATACGCCACCATAATTTCAACTCGCTATCTCTTTTTTGAGTGTTTGGATTTTTTTGATCTTGTTGACGGACACGGGCAATCGGAAATAGACTACTTAGGTATATCAAAATGTTAATGTGACCAATATTTGTAAGGGTAACATGTAGAGTATAAATATATATACTGTGACGCGTGGCACAGAATTTTGTTAAGATGATGACATGTTTTCAAATCACACTTTGCATGATTTAAATTTGCTTGAGGCTTCCCTATACCGCGCTTATTTGAATTTTTACAAAGATTAGTACATGAAAAAGTTGTAGAGTTTACAGATGTTTTGTTTATATGACACGTTTATTATAGTTCCGGCAGACACAAACTTAATCAGATAGAAGCAGGCACAAATACACATACAGGCCGATTTATAAAAACCACTTTTTTAAATCAGAGGATCTACCTGTAAACAGGTATACCGATGAAAACGAGGTACTTCCTTTACAACAAACAGTAAAAGAAAGCAATAAATAAATGCTCAAGAATCCCTCTGAACTGAAAATCGAATTGAATTAATCTATCACTCATTCATACTCTTATCGCAAATACTAAATAGAAATCTGGTTCAAATATTTTCTATTACTAACATAAACATTCGCTTTGAAAAGAATATTTGAAAAACTTAATGTATAGTATATCGGAATTAATTATCCTAAACTATTTTATTTGGTTAGATCACGGTATTTTTTTAATTTTATTGAGATGATAGTATTTGTAATGCAACGACCAGCAAATATAATAGTAAGTATTAATTAGTGACCCAATATAGAGGCGAATTTAGAACTTTCGAAATTCGTATAAATACTGCTTATTCTTGAATTTTAAATTTAGTATAAATATAAAGATTAGGTAGTTAAATAAAATACCAATTCACATACTTCCACACAAAGACATTCAGGAATTGCTTCCCAGCCCAAGGCATAGTTCGAACTATGAAAAGCTATGGAATAAAATTTATGCAATAAATTTGTTTTATTCTCACATACTTTTATAGACCGTGTTTATTTAAAATCAACTTAGGATCAACTACAGAACAGGTAAAATTTATCTTTCACCTTTTATAAAGAGATAAAAACAATATTCAACATATAAAAATATAGATTTATTTATATCAAGTGATATATTTTGAAATAGTATTTGTAATCATGAATGCGTTTTTTTATGAACACTAAAAAACATCAAATTGTAGACATGAAAATATTGGGGAGATAATGTACTATATATACCTACATAAACGAAAACATATTTCTGTCACTGACAATCTAAGTCAATTTGTCTATATTATTTATCTTTGTCACATAAATAGATATATCAAATAAATTGTCTTTGTTCAAATTACTTAATTTATCCTATAAAATTTCCGGATTGAAAGTACAGAATGTTTCTCACTTTTCTAAATGCATAAATCCACAGACCTACTCTTTATTAAATGAGTTAAATCTTTTCAGTTTGTCAGTAGCGTTTACCTCTTTGAGCAAATGCAAATCTAATAATTGTTTTACAAAAGAGGCTATATATATATATATATATATATATATATATATATATATATATATATATATATATATATATATATATATTGTTTAATAATCTGCTTTTCCAAGGTCCAATGAATTGTCAAGCTTACTCACAAGAACCACCATAATTAGCCTCTTTTGTAAAACAATTATTAGATTTGCATTTGCTCAAAGAGGTAAACGCTACTGACAAACTGAAAAGTTTCTTTTCTTTATATCTTTTTTTTTGGGTAAACAAGAATAAGAGGATTGAAGCATTGTCAGTCGCCTGATTCAATAAACTGGTTGCATTCGGCCGAAACATTCATTCAATGATCGATCACTTTAGCGATAAGTTATCTTAAAATAGTTTTTAATTTATATAACATTTCATGTTTCTGTTTTGACATAGTATGAGTAATGCAAATTTATGACACAATTTTATGACAATCTGTTTTGACGTTTGATATACTATAATTAATGTTAATTATGAAATTTTACGAAATGTTGGGTTAGAAATTATAATCACTGATCGAAATTTCAAAACCGATCACTGAAATGACGCACGGTAAGTAATCATACTGATCATAAGATTTGGTACCATTCAGCAGAAAATAATAGAATGATTAGATATCGAATTAATTGGCTGAATGCAAACCATAATAATATTTGTATTTGCCACAATAGGCGAGAAATATTGTTTTTATTACATCTATTGAAACGTCTTTACTTCGAAAATAAGCCAGATATGGACTTCTTGAAAAAATCCAGATTGAACAAATAGGATAATATGGTTTTAAGAGCTTGAAACTTTAATGTTTTTGCACCAATTGTATTTTACTTACTAGTTTTTTTATGGTTATTGTGACTGATTTGGTGATTTTTTTCAACTTTACTGCTAAGGGGACATCCATTATTATACGAAAATAAATCGTCAGTATGATAATAATACAGTATAAATACCATCAATCAAGCTTTACTACGTACCACATTACGATACATTTATTTTTTACTTATTTTATACAATGAATGTATAAATTTCAAAAAATAAATATATTATATATAAACATGATTCACCTTCGTTTACTTGGATTCGTTTTCAATTCAATTACGTATTTGATTGCTGATTTAAATTTTTTCCTCTTTCCACCAAAAATTTAAAAATAACTTAAAAATACAGAAAATGAAGATATTAATAGTCAAAATACAAGTCATATGGTTCAGTATCAATGTTTCAACTTCATAAATATTAATAAAAATAAAATACAGTAATTATATAAGTAGTCTCAATAGTTATTGAAGGCATAAAATTTATTACAATTATGCCCGTCTGGAAAGTATATGAATTTGATGTAGAATAGGGTAGTTTACCGATACTGAATTTTCTAATTAACAAATCAAAATGTGACACAAGAGTCAATACCATAGTAAACCTTGAATATTAAATTGAAATTGAAAACGAAGAATTTTAAGCTGTTATTAATTTATTTTATTTTATTTTTTTTTTTTTTTTTTTGCAAAATGTATGGAGATATACATATGAATGATTTTAGAACGTTACATTTCTAAGTATTTTTTATTTGCAATCCATAGATACAATAAGCAAATATATCTTCAACATATTTCAAGAATAGGCTTTACACGCATTTGTCAGCTACTTATAAATGTTTTCTCGAGGTTTGATCACACTTAAGATTGTATACAGGTAGAGTACAAGTGATAGGAGTTGAAACTTAAAGTTTGTCAACTTTTAAGGGGTTGGAACAAATGAATCAACTTTGAAAATCGATAGCAGCCAAACGGCAGATACAATAACAACCATAGCAGCCAATTTTTAACAACTATCCGTAGAAAGTGTCGGCATCAAGTAATGGAAGCTGAAAATTTAGCGAAGTTGGAAAAATTGATCAACTTTGAAAACAAAAAGTAAGCAAACTGCTGGATTTTAACTTTTAAAGGCTCATTTGACGCATAATTTTAAGTACTTTTATTTTGATACTGGCCAAATTTTCCGCAGAATTCGTTGATTCAAGTTATAGAAGTTTAAAATTGAGGTTTGTCAACTTTTAGTACAGTTAGAAAAATTGTTCAATTTTGAAAATCTATCGTTTTTGAGTATTCAGCGACAAACCAAGGCAATTTTTAAAATTTCGCGGTTTTACGACTATCAAAACTTTAGCTCGCCACCCTCGATGGTGCTCGGATTCCATGTATTTAATCAATTTGAAGATATGAAAACCATCATCAACTTTCCTCGAATTATTTCCAAGGAGAATCCGAATAGAATTGTCAATCGCATGATCGAGGAAGAAAGTGATATTATGGAATAAGTATCCTTTTACATAGACAATCTTCTTTGTATTCTCTTCACGCATGTGTGTATTAAATTTTCTCTTTGTGGGATAAGATTTTTATGATTTTTCATACAACAAATAAATTAATTTGTCATTGGGATTATATGGTTTACTTTTCGTAAGCCAATGGTAATAACAATTTTGCAAGTGAATTTGTAAAACACTAAGATATTTGTTTTTAAACAAAAAACAAATAAATAAATAATCTGTATTTGTATGAAAATAGTATGTGACTGGTACAAGATTTAATATTATTGGTGCGAATAATGAATTTTCAAACTTCGTCACTTGCGTCAAATGACAATTTACCGTATAATATATTAATATCTGGATGACCTTTGCTCGGTATTTTTATTTTTTTTTATAAATTGTGTTTTTTGGAAAGTAATTTCCGTCGAGGCGGAAGACGAGTCCAGCACGCTAACACTTAGCCACTCCAATGACTTTAAATATAAAACAACTATATCATTACATTATAAAAAATTATACAATTATAATAACAAAATCTTATTTGAAAAATATTATTCACTTTATTGTGTTGTTTTGTTCGGTTGGGTTGGGTAAAATGTAAAAAAAATTAATTTTACTCGTCGGTCGAGCCGGGATTCGAAGCCGGGATTGATATCTCTGTATAAGAGCCTCGCACGCTAACACTTAGCCACTATATGACTATATGACTATATGACTATAAATATTAAACAAATATATCATTACATTATAAAAAATTATCGATAAAACACGACTAGAATGGCATTTTCAAAAAATGATTCCTAGCTAGATCGCCCCCGATTCCCCCTATATACTACATTTCATGAAAATCGTTGGATCCGATTCCGAGATTTAAATTATAAATATATATATATATATTTGTATATATATATATATATATATATATATATATATATATATATATATATATATATATATATATATATATATATATATATATATATATATATATATATATATATAAGAATTGCTCATTTAAATATATAAGATAATTATTTGGTGAAATTATTTAATCATTTTGATTTTTAAATAGCACAGAAAGAGCGTAATGTAATATTAAGCATAAGAAATTGAAGGTCTTTTTTATAGAATTCTGAAGTTATTTATTTAATTTGGATTCAATCTTTCTACTATTAGCTGTGTGTATGCCTATTTACCTACTCGTAAAAACATACTTTCTAATAGTATTGTAACAAATATATTTAAAATCAAACACAATAATTTCTAAAGGTATATTCTGTATTTAAAAAAATCATGATAAATGAATTTGAGTAGGTGGTCTGTTGACGGGGAATAATTTTATCATAAGTGAGTTTATATGAAATAGGGAAGATTTTATATTCACATTATCAGTATTATCAATCTTATTCATATAATCAACTTCAGTGAGACATGATGTTATTATGAATCGTACAACGGATGTATTAACCGTGTGTGTAGGGTTTTATTGAGCTCATGATTTATTTGAATGAATAAAAACAATTTCAAGATTATTTAAGTTTTATGCAGCAACTAGTAAATTATGAAGTATTGATGTTTCTAGTGTTTAGGCGTAGAGTTGTCGTGACAAATTTATATTTAGACATTAAAGAATGTTAGAAAATCTAAAAAATTAAATCGATTGATTATTTAAAACTATTATTTTCAATATATCGGTTATCAGCATGAGTTAACCATTAAACGGCGTTTATAAAAAGGACTTCAAACCTCCACGTTTAACCAATTTTTGATTAAGCAATCAGTATTTTTGAAAAATTTTAATTTTATTTAATACTAAGATTTATTTCCTGCTCATGGATATTACAGGCTCAAATGTTTATGAGCACAAGCGATGAGATGTATACAGATTCTTAATTCCAAAAAAATAAATAATAAATCATTTACTACATTAATTATATTATATGCACGCGTCATACGCTGGTATTACAAAACAGATTACAAACTTATTAACTAATTTGTATCTAATATTAAGTTCGTTCATACAAAGTTTACTAGAAATACTGCATTCGATTAGGATTTAAGATTTTATATATAATAAACAATTAGATATTATTACTTTAATAAACAAATAATTATTTACAATTAATCAGAATTAATTATTTTTCGTTGACTAATTTCATACCGTTTTATATAATTATCAGTAAAAAGATTTTAAATTTTTATAAAATTATTATCAGAGGCGTAAAGTAATCGTTAAAGTTATATAATTCTCTCTGAAATTTTTCTGAATTATTGAATAACATTTGTATTAAACTTTTAATCAATATTATTGTATTTATTTAATTAATATTTGAGTTCTTATGAAAATATTTTATTAGATATAAAATTTGTAATAAGCCTAAGAAGCTTAAAGGGTACGTTTGGGAAAAAGTTGAATGGTTCGAAAACTCAATGATGATAAAATTGTCAAATACATTTTTACTATGTTTTTCATTCACTTATTTTCTTGTCTACTTGTTTGCAAAGAATTAAAAATGCA
This sequence comes from Chrysopa pallens, assembly GCA_020423425.1. Lineage (NCBI taxonomy): Eukaryota > Metazoa > Arthropoda > Insecta > Neuroptera > Chrysopidae > Chrysopa > Chrysopa pallens. The sequence goes on from CM035592.1 coordinate 73,074,485, forward strand.
GAAGCGTACCATGGTGCATACAATTTTTTGTCATTACCACATATTTCGATAATTCAAAACGCGCATGAGTGTTCAAATAAAAATTTAAACTACTACTGCAATGTAATGTCAAATCTACTTTTAAAGTACAAGATTTTATTGAATTCTTGAATTAAAAACAATTTTTTCTTCAAGTCAACCCCACAAGACAAGTGAAATCCCAAGTGAAGCTAGTTATTATATGGAACAAACCAATTTTTAGTTTCTAATAAATAAACTTAAATTATTAAGTGTAGTACTAATTTTTTTCCCAAAAGTTTGAAAAATTACGATTTTGAAGTAGGTAAATATCAAATCACAAAGTTTCAAATCACACTGTGAATAATATAAATTATAATTCGTATTTTATAATTTAAACATGACAGAGGCTGGACCAACTGAAACCAGTATGATCATCAGCTCGATAGAGTATGGTTCATTCAGCAATCAGAATTCAAAGTGAGACGTTCTCTATAGGGTAATATGTATATTAATGCAATAATCCTGGTTGTTGAATGATTCAGGGTATTTTGTACAGGAAAACGACAATATTATTTAGTTGGGGAGTTAATGTTGTTGCCGCCGTGATAATATACCTTCTTAATGTGATCGCCATGTAGTCATGAATATATATTGTATATATGTTCATCTCATCAATTTCAAAAACCATTGTCGTCATCATGCAAAGTATTGAGGTTAAACAAAGATAGATAATGTTTTTACTATTATATCTATAATAAAATGTCTAGTATAGGGTGTAACCCAAAGGTTTCTTGAGAACTTGATGCATATATAAATTTAACATATAAAATGATGAGCTGTTTTGCTGTATCCGGTGATCATGCGTTCGGTTCATGATCACATGAACAAAGGCTTTGTTTTATCGATTTCATTTTATGTTAATACATATTGTATTTTTCACTGAAGTATTCTTTATAAATTAACAACGGACTAATCGATAAAAGTGCAAATAGATTGGGTACCCAAAAAAATTTGTTTATCACATAATTAGAAGATATTCGTGTAAGTTACGCTTGGCCAGTGCTAATTAACACTCACATCACAGTTGTTTTGTTTATTGACAATTAAATTTCTAGAAAAATTTCATTATAATGAAAATATTGTTATTTTAGAAAATAAAGTGACACACTTTTGATTAAAAATATACATATTGTATTATATTACCTACCCTGCTTTTTATTTTTTACTACTTTATACATGGTAGTGTATAAGATATTATTATCCACTTGAAAATTTGATATTCTCAATTACAGTTTTCAACGATGTATTCGTTTTAGTTTTCTTATATCAAACATTTTATAATAAGTAAATTTGAATGAATATAAGTCAACAGATTGCACTCATATATTTAGCCTGAAGGAGAAAATTCTAAGAAGTTTTTTAAATTTACATTGATGATTGTTTCTAATGTCTTCATTTTAATGGATGTCGCCCCTCAGAATATACCTTTGAAAATTGTTGAAATAGTTTAAAAATAATAGATACTCATAATATTTCGGAGAGTTAAAAGAAAGTATGTACAATTTTGTAACAAAATTTTAGGCACAAAATATTTCAGCCTTAAAAACCTAATCGACTGTGCGTTGTTTGCTGAATATACCTTATGTTTCTGATTCCACTTTTTATAAATAGAAACTTAATGTTATTATTATATGGCACAATACAAATGAATTAGAAAGACCACTCATTACTACACATTCATTCAAATGCATTATCATCAGAGAACACGATTTAATACTATGAATGATAAGTAAATATTAGTACCATGGAGTAAATAAATGGTTAATTTTAAATGACCAACAATGTTTCTTCATTTCTAGATATAAGAAATATTTAACGTAATTTCTTTAAGTTTTTATAATAAGCTTGTGCGTTGGTAATTCTACAGAATTAATTCAGTTTCTGCAAAATACGGCCATTTTGAGAACGAAGCCCAGAGAAAATTAAAAAAATAATAATAATATGAATATTACTAATTAATTTGAAACTAGACAGACAAGTAAATATACTTTATTACCGAGTTTAAAACCATGTGGTTGCGCAGTCATCTCGCAAAAACTACTGAATATATTTCGATTAAATTTCTAGTTTTACTTTAACCTTAAATTAATACATTTTTAAGAAAATACGCTTTGCAATTAAAGATCTTTTCTGTTTTACAATTCTTTTATATTACATTTTAAAAAGTTTCTAAGAACACATAGAAAGTAGTTATTAAAAATATTTCGCATCATTAACATAGCAAAGGGTCTGGCTTGCTCACTTTGTTGGTGAGTGAGCTTTTAGGCTGAAGATCTTAATTTTAAAAATGATTTTCACCCATCACTTTGTATTCTCTGTTAGTGATCAAAGAAAAAGGAAAGAACGAACCGTCGTTCTGTCACTCTGTATCGATGGACTATACTTTTTGGAATCATTTTAACTTTTTTTTGATATTATTTATTGTCTGTTTGTCTTTTTTTTTTGTGATTAAAACACGATATTTTTAAACATGGTTCACTCCTCTTTTACTGGAGATTATCTAATACGCAAATTGTTATATTCGTGCAAAATGAAAATGACAGCACAGAGAAAGGAATATTGAAAAATCAAAAACTAAAACACATCTAGAGAAAACCATATATAGAAACGGCGTTCAAACTTAAAATCGCTTATAAACTACGAAATGACGAATTTTATAAATAATTCGTTGTCTTGAGTTCAAAAGTGTTACTATCTATTCATTTAACATACAAAAATCAATACAATTAATTTAAACCTCACAGTCTACCGAAAATTGAAAAGAGGAAGAGGTAAAAAAAATTGGAAAGAATTTATCCGGCAACATTCGTATAAATGAATTCATAGTTACTAAAATAATAATCACAAAATTTAGTATAAAAAATATAATATAAAATTTAACCTGTGTTGAATGGTATTCGTAAGAGTAACCGCTTTACTTGTGGGTTCCTAAGGTTGTTGCCGGATATTAAAAAGTTTTGTACCTCAAAGATATGAATGGAAGTGACTTACGGTGGTTTTTTGTTTCAATTTTTTTTTTGTCGTTTGGTCAAGCTATTGGAATTGTTCAAACCAAAAAATCTTTCTTCGTGACTACAAGGACGAAGTTCTTTTACCAATATTTAGAATGAGCGTTACTAAAATAAATAATTTTTTTTTTTTATTATTGATTCATTTTATTCGATACGAACTATATTATAAAATAAATTTAAAATTTGTGTTTTATATATTTGATTAAAATAGAGTCATCAGTAATTATTGTCCTCTTACTATTTAAATGGAAGTATACAGTTCTCGGTCAGAGGTTACTGACATCCATTATATAAATTTCTATTCATTAATTGAAACAAACACAATTTTGTATATAGTCCAGATACGATTGTTTTTATATGGGAATTTATCTGTATGTGGTTTTTCTATTATTGCGTTGAATGCAGGAAAAAATGCAGCAATATATTAAGGTAAAAGTTTTTTTGAAAACAAAAAAAACCACTTGAATGTAAAATTGTTATTTACCTTAAATAAATTGGTTTTTATTAAAAAAAATTTTTTTTCAATGAATTATTTTCCACATATCCAATGGTGAATATTTATTACATTTAATTTAAACTCTTGAAATTTTTTTCTTTTTCGAATATGAGAGTTGAGGGCATGGGACTTATGTGGACATGTGATATGTGGACAAATGCCACTTTATTGTATGCCAAAAAATTTATAGTACAGGCATTCCTGGGATAAAAATCCTATTCTTATTGAAAAAAATATCTAATCTCGTAATTTCCGTTACTGAACGTTGGTCCAGCTATGCAAATTAGGTAAGTTATATATTCCATTTAAAATCATCATTTTTTTTATTAAAAAATTCCATTCAGTGAAGATATTTATGTTTGAGTCAAAGAATATTTTAAAAATTCTTTAACTGCGCGTATAATATCTAGAAATATTTAGAAGTAAAATCGTACATTTAGCCAAAATTATGCTTTTTTATAGCTGATTTATTTGGGGGAACATTTTATTCTTAATTATATTGTCAAAGTGATCAAAACATCAGTTTAACATTTTAAATTATTCACAATTTCATGGATAATACTTTATCTTACAACTTCAATTGAAATAGGTACTTTTCTCTTGGATCCACATATATTACATATACTTTAATTATTACTAAACTTTGGACAGGATTTCCTATTCTAATAGCAAGTGAACATTATTAGATAACTTTGATATACAAGTTCCGATTGTGTAACATTGTAACTTGATAATATAATATCATATATACGTTCATACACACATATATATTGTAATAAATTTGTTAACGTATCGAATAAATTAATATAATTTGTAATATTTATTAATATATGATGATGGTCCTATTTATATAAATGAATGAATATAGATGTTTTACTTTTACAGAATTATTCAACGTATGGAATGCAGTCAATTCTTATTCATTCTTATGACTGAATAGAAGTAAAATCATAACGCTATTACAAGGAGCTCTGAGAATTGTAAGTCTCACTCAAAATATACCAAAATCTATACCTTCTTTGATAACATAAACAGGGGGAAGATTCAATACAAGAAAAAATGTTTTCCCATTTGTTCTGATTATTTCATTTTTTATCGATTGAAAAAACCCAATCTCCATAGCGTAAAAAATATTTTCTCAAAAGGGTTGCTGTATGAAAATTAGAGTTTTCCTATGTGTAATCATTACACATTGAATTCAACAATGAGTAGTGTAATAGAAAAAGATTGAAATTTGCGACTACAACATTTATTGAGCCTTGGACAAGATTTTCTATTTCTTTAGATGAATTATAGACAAGGACTCTTTGTTTGCTGAGTGACTTACTATGTGCTTCGCACAATTACATTTGGAATCGATTTATGTATACTTATTTATATTTATATTTATTCTGTAGGGATATTTAATTTTCCCTACAAATTGGACTTCACAGTTGAATGGATAAGAAATAGTCAATTCAAAATTTTAATTGTAATTATGTTGAATTAATTTTGGTTTATAAATGAAGTTCTCGTTTGCTGGGAAACTGAATTTCGACTCTTAACGACTTCTGTAATTTTCACAAATTTTATTTAAATTATTTTTTAATTTATCTATGGATTAAGTGTATTCCACATCCTAAACCGAATCACTTCCACAGTGATATTCGGAAGACATTTGAACATTAGTGTGCACAAAGTGAATACATACCCATATACTATACCTTCCACTTCCCATAGCTACATACCTTACACTTCCCATGATATGATCCTTTCCTTTTATTTTGACTTATTCTGTACAGACAATTGAAATACATAGTCGTCTAGTTATCCCATTGATAAAAAAGCTATTACTAAATACTTTCAATTAGAATTTAAGTATTTCGAATTAAACAAATTCACATACAGTACAGTTCAATACGTCATAGTTATTCACGTAATAGCTTTAACTATTGTATTAAACTAAGAGCTCATGGGAGGTTTGAGTAATGGACATTCTATATGGATACACTTTTTTCAGTGATCATTGTACGGAAAGTACGGACCATGTTCTGGTAGCAATCAATCCTGAACATCATGACTTTTTATACATTCGAAAGGTGTGTAAATTGAGTAAGGACATTAATGTAAGAGCTTAATTTTACATAAAATGGCTTCTTTGTTTTCTTTGGTTATTATTAAAAATAATGAAGTTAGAGCGTCATGAGATTTTACACATACAAAAACAGAATTTATTTTTAATAGTAACCAAAAAAAAAAGTTATTTATTTACAAAACTCTTACATTTCCAAACCTATTCAATTCTCACGTCTTACTAATGTAAAATGCTGAAAGTCCTGTTTGAAAATTTACGGGTTTTGGCCCCATTCATCGAATTTCAACACGCAAAAAAAAATTTTCTGTAATGAAACCTATCCCAATCGTACTGAGTAATTGATCAATGATACTCGTACTGTCTAGCCTAGTCAAGGCAAGTGTGGTATTGTGTTCCCGTGAGCGGAGAAGATATAGGTGTAACTTATCGTTTAATTTATATTTAGTCAATGTTTGTGTGTTATAATCTTTGAATAAACGACTGGAAACCGACCGATAACTTCATAACGTCGAAATCACAAAAGGTTTTATGAGCTCATGAAATCTTCGATTGATCTAGAAGCCAGAAGTAGGTTTCAACAATATTCCTAGCCTTTATCTTGTAACGTTTTTGTCAAATTTCGATAAGTTTCAAACAACGATCGGGACAGTAACAAAAAATTAAAATTTGTATATTTGCATTACCTTGTAACTTATTTAGCTAAATAGCTTCCATTTTATGTATCAAGTTTTGATAAATAGTTTTAACAAGGTTAAACCTTTATAAACGATAATAGTAAACTTTAACTTCGACATTTATTAATAAATTTAAACATTGTAATTAAAACTGTTTTATTTGCTAGTAAAGAAAGTAGCTAAACAGAAAAGACCACCTTCGTTTCTCCCATTACTAGCATATAAACCAACTGTATCATCGATGTATACGATAGCTGAGTACCATTCTTCCTAACCTTGATGCTGTGTATATTACTTTGATTTGTTGTCAATTTTCCTAATTTACCATATTTTAATTATATAACTAATAAATATTTTATCTTGCAATACCAGGTATCACAAATTCAAGTCAAAGATCTCATCAAATGAATATGATGGCTGTATAATTCGTGCATACATTGATACCGTGTAGTTTTCTATGCATTCATAATATTATTTTTGGAGCAAAAAAAGAACTACATTAAAATAATTATCAATACATATTATTGAAATGGTTTCCTTACCGTCAGTTAGTCTAAATCGCCATGATACTTATAAGACAAGCATCTTGTAAATAGTATTTTAAATTTTAAACAAGGACAATCACGCCTTTTATTCGTCTACATTTGTGGTCACATTATGCGTCCACAAGTGGAAGGAAGATGGAAGGTGTTGGACGCAACGTGTCGCGCCGCCTTAATGATTTCTAAATTCTCGTTTGTCAATCTTTCAGCAATCAGGGACCATATATTATATAATCAACCTGATGAAAAACAAATTAAGAGAGTAATGAGAATGGTAGGAGCACCGCTAAATCTAAATAATGAATAGGAAACAATGAAGCCATGAATTAGACAAGAGGTTATAATAATTGTAAAAATGAAGGACCGATCATGTTCGTTTTCATGTCATTTACCTGCCTTTGTAGTTTGTACAAACGGCCAAAAATAGAAACACATTTACTAATTATTTAAAAAGATTAACCTAAAAACAATTATTGGAATGTCGTTTACATTTATAATCGCCGACTTTCTATTGCGTTTTTCATAGAATTTTGTAAATAAATTTATTTCTTCTTTTAAGTTTATTGTTATATTTGAAATACATATATTGCATTGTATAGTATATTGGATTTAACACAAAGTTTGTAATGCTAGCAAATATTAAACGCATAAACAGCATTATGGTATAAGCGTTCATATAGAATCATCTATTTACACCAAATTTAGAAAGAAATCACATATATAATTAGACTACATATTTTTGTTATTTTAAATGTATTTATCAGTTTATAGACTGAATAGTTAGGATTTTATGAATTCCAATGATTCAATATATTTCAAACATTGACACTCAATCATATCGAGTGTGTGAACAATTAACACTGTTAGTAGTTATCTTAATTTGTTTACTGAAAAACTAGTTTTAAGAAAGTGAGTTTTTAAATTTTTGTTTTCATTATTTTCTACTAAAAAGTAGGTTGCATTGAATATCGTGGACTCAATGTGACTCCGATAAGTGTTTTATTACCATGGATAATTGTAGAATCATCCAATATCAGGATCTTTGCAAAGCTTTTTATTCAAAATAAGTGTGTTTAATAGAGCTTTGCATAATTTTTTTTTTTTGGGCAAACAGATATACGTGAAATGAAATTAAAAAAAGAGTACAAAAACTGAAAACCTTAAAATACTATGTTTATATTAGTTGAATAACTCGGTATATATCTTACATTTATATATCCTAAATAAAATATTGTATGTCCCCTTTATAAATTTAGGCGGCGACATTATACTATATACAATCAAATGAAAATACGGAACCGGCAATATTACTTAGTCACAATTAATATTGTTTACACATCCTTCCGCTCAATGCTCTCTGTTCATTTACTTTTTCCATTAATTTTATTTTTTTCCATTTATTCTCTATATGTTTTAAATAATTCATTCTGTTGAATTATTCTATAGTTTCGTTTAATGGTTTATATGATATTTATTTATTTCATTTGAGCAATCATGATTCTAAATGAGTCTAAAGTTGATTCTTAACGATTAATCTGACTAAGGTTATCAAACAATTGAGATTGAATCGTGATTTCAAAAAGCCTGTAATAATGATTAGCGTAAAAGTTTATGAGTCTATCTCTATCTTGTGATGTTTGTAGCTATACTCTATTATCGCAAAAATTGATAGATAGTAACTGTTTTAATTGAAGTTTTATCTAACATTTAAATAATAATTGATTCGAAGGAGTTCTAACAAAAGTTTTATAGCAAGTAAATGCTTAAAAAATATATACGAGGTTGTACAGGACTGGTACTATATTATAATTCAAATAATACAAATATTATGGTTGCATTGTAAAAGTTAAATATTTTTGTATCAAGTCCCAACATATTTCCACATTCAAGCTCTTTTTTTACATTAATATTTCAAATTTTCTATTATTTCAAACTATTTAAGAAAATTATAATAATTGTCACTAAATAATCAAACGGAGAGAATCTTGTTCTATCAATATAATTATTGAAAACTTACTGGAGGCTATCTTATATAAGATAAATTTAATTTCTCATAAGAATTTCCTGATTTGCTTATTTATTGGATGATTGTGAAAATTTTTACGATTTTGGTCGGTAGGTATTGTAAGTAGTAATACTACTATAAATATTATCTACTTATGAATGGGTTGTTATCACCAATCAGAGCCCAAAAACAAATTTAAATTTAAACTGAGCCCAGGTTTTGAATTGATGATATGCCATAGGAAAATAATTTAAAAAAAAAAAGTGAAAATAAAAACTTAGTTTTAATTTTTTACATATTCTACATTTAGTTGCGTATCAATGTAAACTATTTTTACTGATTAACATTCAAATACTCGTATATAGTCAAAAAATATACAAATATATAGTCAAAAAAGCTTTAATTACTTATATGATAATACATTTTGCAATTATATGTCTTTATTAGCTAAACTTGTGGCAAATCTAAAGAGTTTATGACGAATTATTTCAAACAAAAGTTGTTTGTCTTATAAAACCAAACAGTTTTTTAGGATGAAGGGTCCATTGGATCCAAAAGAACGATTCTGCGTATTTGCGAACAAAAACTTTATACGTGTAAAATACGTCACCAAAATTTCAGTTCGCTATTTTTTTTAAACGGACAGACAGAAATGGACAAATTAGATGAAACTTTTCACTAAAACTAATCTTTGACATATTATATATATGTAGAGTATAACAATGAATATGAATTATAACCTAGATATCTGTGACTATAAAATGACTTCGTGGTTTTAGTATGATTTTTATAAAAGATTTAATATTAAATAGTTTATGTCCATCTGTTGTACTTAGTAGCTGGGATTATAATCATTCTGCTATGAACATAATGATTTTTGGATAAATTAAAATGTACTTGATTAAATTTCATTGTTTTATTTAAGATTGTTATGTTTATGATTAAAAATAATATTTTATCACAATTTTCCTAAATTTATCCCTTAAAAAGGACATATTTCCTAGCATTGTGTGTTAATAAAATTTAATCTATCTTTTAACTTTGAGTAATAAATTTAATATAAAATTTATTTTTCAGAATATACAGCATAGATCACCCAACCGATAACACAATGTAGAAAACCGATATTCAAATCTTAGCAACAAGAGATACAGTATGTATCGGTGACCGCCTGGAAATACTTTGTTTAGTTAGTGTAAGTGAAAACTGTAGTCACTGACCAACATAGTCGTTCAAAAGTGACTTAAAATTAACTTAAAAAAATAGAACAATAAAAATTGTATCACGTATTTGATATTATACTTTATTTGCTTTTATCTTATATCTTTAAATGAGCAATTCTTGTATATATTTATATATATATATATATATATATATATATATATATATATATATATATATATATATATATATATATATATATATATATATATATATATAATTGGAATCTCGGAATCGGCTTCAACGATTTTCAAGAAATTCACTATGTAGGGGGTTTCGAGGGTGATAATGTAATGATATATTTGTTTAATATTTATAGTCATATAGTCATTGCAGTGGCTAAGTGTTAGCGTACGAGGCTCTTATACATAGATCCCGCGTTCGAATCCCGGCTCGACCGACGAGTTATATAAATTTTTTTTACATTTTAAATCCAACCCAACCCAACCCAACAAAACAACACAATAAAGTGAATAATATTTTTCAAATAAGATTTTGTTATTATAATTGTATAATTTTTTTATAATGTAATGATATATTTGTTTAATATTTAAAGTCATTGGTGTGGTAATATTTAAAGTCATTGGCACGCTAAGTGTTAGCGTGCTGGACTCGTCTTCCGCCTCGACGTAATATAATTTCCAAAAAACACAATTTATAAAACAAAAGAAAAAAATACCGAGCAAAGCTCGCTCATCCAGGTACCAGTAATTAACTGAATAGGTGTTCCTAAAATCATATATAGTAAGAGTGCCTATTAACGATAGTGATATCGAGTTAACATTTTTACAAAATGTATTTCATTCAATCCTAAGAATGACACAGTTGTTTTTCAATTTGTTCTGAATTCCAGATTTAATATTGACATTGACTACTGCCTAAACAATTTGAATGGTTATTTTCAGTTGATTACGGAATGCGTGTCATTTCATTCTTTTTCTTTTTAATATGTCATTTAAGAGGATACTGTGGAGTGCATTTTTTCGAATAATCAAAAGCTTCCAACATTGCACTTTCGACAAAATTTTGTTTGTTTTAACATTGTAGAACATGTTTTAACATTGTAGAAGATGTTTTATCATTAAAACACTTTTTACCTGTAGGTAAGTTCAATTTGTAATTTTGGCAACCAGGAAAAGGTGACTTGAAAAGAATGAGCAAAAAGAGACAAATTTTTTTTTTAAATTCAAATAAAAAAATAGATTAAAAATTATGATTTCCTGTACTGTATATCAACGCTGCATCATTATGGTAATTGTCAAGAATATACATTTTATATATTTAGATATTTTTAATATTCTATACTTTTGACTACAGGCTAATATTATTTACATTTATAGACATACACATTTAGCATGAATACGGTATGGTCCATCATTGTCGCCAATTTTATGTGTGTGTATGTTTAGGTATTGTATTAGGAATAGAAATAACGATTTGGAAAATAATAATAATCTTACAATAAAATAACTTATTATAGAAGAAATAAATTCCTGTTACCTTATACGAAAAGACAATATACTGAAAGCGCTTAGTTATAACAAACATCAATCTAAGAACGGGATCCATATAAAAATTAAAGAAAAAGCCACTATCTAGAATATGACCCACAATTTTATGTTATGTAAGGGAGCCATTAATTTTATTTGCCGTTTAATCTTATTCTTAATGATTGAGATAACGAAAATCGATCGAAACATCTACGAGCATTGTTAACGTATGAGTTTATACAACTCATGTACCTCATGAGTTTATACATGTATGTCGATGCTAATGGATACTTCTTTATTTGGATTAAAACTGATTTAAGGTAAATTTCCTAGCTGATTAACTATTAGATATAACTATAATATATTTCTACATGACTCAAATAGAAATTGACATTGCACAAATCGTTATTAGCATTAATTAGACTTAATATAACATTAGTTGGTCAGTTTTCTGTTGTGCTAACCGTGATTATCAATAAACATGAACTGCAAATATACGCAAAATGATGCCGGTCGTGTTAGCAGATTTAAGCTTTGATAATATAATAAACAATTGTACATACTAATATTTTTTTTTTTTTTTTTAATGACAATTCTTTAGTATGATTGTGATTTCAAACTCGATGAAACCAAAAAGCAACAGTAATAACGGATAACTATATCTATGGAATATTACGAAAAAGATTATTATACAAAAGTTTCCAGAGGATTGCATGTCGAGACAAAGCGATAGAAGGCATTATAGTATATATTTCAGGTTTGATATGCATATGTTTGCGGGCCTACAGGCATTATATCCCAGGTTGTGATGAATTGTACAAGTGAAGTGTAAACGCATCATGTATTGTAAACATTTATTTGTTGAAAAGACATTATAACCACTATAAATATAAATATTTCATTATTTTAATAAAATTATTTTTCAAGTATGTCGAAAAGGAATGCAGAATATTGACTTGATTATCGGAAAAAAAGAGAAACTAAAGTATTTATTTCATACTTCAGTTAGCATAATCGTTTCGTATCATTTATCGCAAATTTAAATTCGGAGTGCACAAATATATTTTGAACATTCTGTAATGTATTTCAATGCTTATATAATATAATACATGCATACTACATTAACGAATTAAATATATGAAATTTTATATAGTAATAATATTTACATGTCCGTAAATTCACGGTCATATATATATTTATATATCCATGTCATAAAATAAAATGAGCATACATTCGCTTTGTTCCATCCTAAAAGCCATACCACATGTTAAAAATATTATGCAAATATCACTATTTATTCCAATAACTATGGCGGATTATATAACATTTTCGATTACGTTAAACAGAGATATATAAAGGCTTCGCTATAAAATTCTTTTTAGTTATCTTGGTTTACAATGTACGATTTTGATTGTAATCTTTCAATGTTATAAAGGCTTCGCTATAAAATTCATTTTAGTTATCTTGCTTTCATTGTAATCTTGTTTTGCTACAAAGTTCTTAAAGTAATATAGAGATAGATGTATTTATACATAATGTTTAACGATACCTTATGTTGATTTATAATTTTTTTTTTTTAAGTTCAAAAATTCAGAAAGTTGGTTGAATTATATTATTCGAAAATTATTAATGTTTTCTCCTATACAAGCTATTAGAATTGTAATCAATGCATGAGATATTATTTATTGTAATCGACGACATTTAATCCAGATATAATTTATTAAAAAGTTAAAAATGAATTACTAATTATTTAACTAAAATTATACGTAATATCTTTCGTGTATGTTTATCCCTTAATCTGTATCCAAATAATAAATTAAATAAATATAATTTGTCTGTACACAATGTCCCAATTTGTTAACAGATTGATCACTTCAGTGTTTGGATTTTGTTAATTGTCTAAGTATTTATAGTAAATTTTTATCTAACTATCCTTGAGAACAAAGTATATTATTGCTATATTGCTAATACCTAAAAATATAACGTGAAAATACAATGTGAAATTAGTGTAGTTACATGTAACTTACTTACTTCATGTAAATAATAGAAGTTTGTAAATCAATGGAAAAGAATATTATCAAAATATATATCGCTATACTACACAAATTTAGTTTCTATAGGTCATAAACTGTCATGTTATTTTTATTAACTAACGTTTGTCTATATACTTTTAATAAATGGTTCTCAAAAGATGTTATATTTCTTCCAATTTCCACTTAAAGTTTTGACATCAATACTATAAATATGAAGAGTTAACCTTAAACCCATAACTTCTGTTTATCCTCTTCATATCTTTACGTACCTTACTTATTCTTTAGTCTATAAATGGATATTACACGTAATCCACCTCTTTAAAACATAGGTATTTTTTAAGAAGCAAAGGGCTTTAACATTGAACCTGTGATTGCAAAAGGCTGTTACTTTAACATTTTGACCTGGTCAGGTAAATATGTTGCATCAACCAGAATTTTTAAACACTTAGGTTCAATGTACAAGGATTCAGAAAATGAAACTTTACCAAAACATTTTGTCGCATTGATAATTACTTCAATAATTAAGATCAAAAAGATTATTACGTACCCATATGTTGATGAAACAATAGATTTTAAAGTACAATTAAAAAAACTATAGTGAAAAGAGGTTTTATAACAGGTTATCGTGAGTGATGGTTTAAAATTTTTAATTTTGAATATGTACACAACTCTCTGTAAGTGCTATAATATATGGATCGTGAGCGTTGAAAATGGTATAATAATAACAAATATACCACACCTTGGAAGCATTAACGCCCATTTATTTTATTCACCACAGACCATTTGTGTTATAATTTACATTATTTGTACACAATATGAATTTAAATTAGCCCTGTTGTTGCAATTTACAAAAAATAAAATTAAAAAAAAAAAAAATAAAAAACTTATAACTACAATATAAATTCAAGTAATTATATGATATGATGCTAGATCAGGTTCCGTAGTCATAACAAAATATCAATTTTATAGTAATTCCGGGATTGATGTTCAAAAAGGAATAAATATAACGTAGAAATTTTACATTATGAAAACTTATGCTCAAATTAAAATGCACTACCAATAAAAGACAAAGAACTTCGACATGATGTATGAATTACTTAAATTATAGCTACCTACGGAGCTTCTTAACTAAATGAGCAATTTGGGTACGAAATGAAAACAAAGATTATGTTCTTTTTTATCACATTAAATTTTCTATCAAAAGCATTAGACGATGACTATTTCAATGCAATTTCAACAAAATTCAAGCACTGATGTATAAAATTTATCGTGCATAGACATACAAAGTTTCAACAAAATCAGATGAAATATATATATATATATATATATATATATATATATATATATATATATATATATATATATATATATATATATATATATATATATATATATTTGCAAGGAGCTATATCTCTGCATAACCTATTGAGTTGCAATGTGCATATGAGATTAAAAAATTTCTAAATTTCAATCAAAATCAAAATTTTCTGTAGCTGTAAACTATCTTAATTTTCCCTTTTCCAATTTTATACTTTTCTTGAATAACGATTTTTAAGAATTTTCGATTTTTCATACATTTTAAATTACTAACGTAAACCTATAAAACCTATAAAAAAATTTCATCAAAATCGTTTGAGTAGTTCATGACATACCGGTATTTAAATTGAATTGGTGGTAATCCATATCAGAAATAATAGTTGATTTAATTTCTGATAGATGAAATAATTGTAAAATGGGGCCGCCATCCTGAACACCCTATTGTTTATCAGAATTTTTAAAACATTCATTCGGTATTTGAGAATGGAAGTGCGTTTTGAATAAGAACAGGCGGAGAAGGAATTAAATTTCATATATAAAAATATTATAAGTCGGAGAAAACAAAATTTTTTGTTGGCAAAGAAAAATAATACACTTTCGATATCAGTTGATATAACTCGAATTTAAAATTTGCCAATCTGAGTATTAATTAATAAATGAATACTCTAAGGTCGATTCTTGGTACGTTTCTAATTATTTAACAGTCAGTCATTCAAAATGTGAAAATGGTTAGAACGTGTATTACTAATAAAAACTCAACATGGAAAATTTGGGCGGAAAACTTTACTTCCTTTTTTTACTATATGGCATAAGTGTTTGTTTGTCTGTCGATGTAAAATTTTCTATTTGAAAAATGAAGTTCTTCTTTAGCTTTTGAATCTTAAATGAAATACTGGCAAAAAGAAGCATTTATTGCACTAAATATGCTGTAAATTATATATAGTCATTTATTTGCAATATAAATTTTCTGGGGCGTTACATGTCATAAAAAAACTTCAAAGATATAATATTACGTTAAACGAGTGTAAAAATCTAAACGATATAGTAGTTTTTTTGTATTTCTAATTATTACACTTAAAATCATCCTTTCACTATTTTTCACCTTGTATATAGAGTACTGCCATATTGTTCTACAGTTATCATAACGTTCAATTATATTAACCCTCTATATTAGGCCAGTAAAACTGGGATTCTATTTGGAATAAATTGGTGGAAAGCATGAGATCATGTTAAACTCTTAAAATGGATTCCAAATACATGGAATCTGAGTTTGCACCATTGTGGGTGGTAAGCTTAATTTTTGGCTGCAGAAAAACTACATAATTTACCAGCTTTCTTGGTTTTGAGCCTTAAATTCGAAAAATTTGCAAACAAAATTTTGCGTCGAATGAGCTCTTAAAATTAGTTCTTTGCCCGTTATCCATTTTCACAGTTAAGTGATTTTTTCAAAGTTTGATAAAAACTTGTCAAACCTCAATTTTCAAAGCCTATTGCTTATGGCTGAGAATTTAAATCGTTATAAAACCACAAGAAAATAAACTTGAAAGCAGTGGGTCCTGCTGACCAAGTGTTGAGGTTTATATTATTGCGAATAAGTAGAAAAAGAGATTAATAAAAAATAAAATGATCGTGTAGGTCCCTTTACATACTTGGTCAGAGGACCACTACTTAAATGTTTTCTCGAAGTTTTATTATAATTTGGACGGTGTACAGAAGTTATACAGGACTGATTTTACATATTTAAGATAACGTTTGAGAATTTTATGTACTTTCATTTTGATGATTGCCAATTTTTATGTCGGATACGACGATTAGGAACAAAAAATCGTCAACGTTGAAAATCTATACTGGTCAAGCAGCTAAATCGATTTTAACTTTTAAGAGCTCATTTGACTCATGATTTTGTGAAATTTCATTTTTCGTAGGATACGTATTATGGTTTTTCAATTTTAGGCGCAAAACCAAGAAAACCACTAAAATTTGGTGTTTTTTTTGGCAGACAAATTAAGCTTACCACCCACGATGGTGCAAACTCATATACTATGTATTTGGATCCATTTGAAGATATTAAAGCCAACTTCTGCGTCCACTATTTTTAATTTTAAACATATTGAATATCGGGTCTCATTTTACTGGCCTATATACCAATATATGAATGAATAACATGAATGGATGAATAAAAAAAAAAAAGATTTTATTTTCAATGATATTTTCCGGTTATAGTTGTTATTATTATGTAGGTATGTTAGCTGTGTCAGAGGTTTTATTATGTACATCCACTGACGGCCAACAATAATTTGTAAGTATTTATTAAGTCTTAAATGTTAAGTCTACACACATAGAAAAGACTAACAGGTAAATAGTCTAACTTTGTAACTTTTTCTATAATCTGGTTTTAGTTTTTAGATAATATTATCACAAATAAATAATTAATTTAGATACCAATAACAATAAAAATAAATTTTTCTTTCTATCGGAAAAAAATACTTTTAACTATATCAAAAATGTTTAAAGAAATCTTTTATATTCTAATTTTCGAATTCAGGACTTTTCTTTATCCCATAGCGCTCCATAGCGGAGGATTCAAAGTTGAAAGTTGAAAAAAGCTACTTTAATTTAATTCAATCTTTGAATGCGCACATACCCTCAATCCGATTGTTAATTACGTGGATATAATTCATAAAATTTCCAAAAATTTTCCTTGTGTAACGTTACTTTTATATTATAGTACATTGTAAATTATCTTTTCCATATGGTTACAAGAAAATGTAATAATATTCAATTTTATAAATATTGAATAATTAACAAATTAAGTTCCATTTAATAATTTATAGAGCTGTCATTTTAAAAAATGACAGTTGTAGTTGTACTAGTTGTAGTTGTTTATTTTTGGTATTGTTACATTACACGACTAACCAAAAAATTTTTGCTACAATTACTTCTAAACAATATTCGAATTGAGAAACTTAACAAATTAGTACCAGGTCATCAAGAAATTAATACATGATTACCAGCACGACGTATATAGCCAAAAGGAAATTTGATTTTGTATTTAAAATTTAGACTTTATGATGCATATAAATTTGTTTCATGTTTTCGAAAATTTTTTGAAATGATAACGCACCTTGCTGAATGAATCTATAAATGTTTATAAATTTTAGCCATTTAGTGTTTTGATTGATTTGCTGTTGCCACCATCATATAAATTACATGATCATATATACAAGTTGTTATTATAATGTTTTTAGTCTTTGGTTTAATGTTTTTTGTTATTGTATATGATTTATGATGGATTTTGACTCGACCACAACAAATCATGTGGGAGGATGAACTGGATAATATAATGCTTAGTTCTACGACCGACTTTGATATATTATTCTTTAATATTCTTTTTAAATTCATTATATAATATACAGGGCATACCAATAACTATGGTGTTCGTGGTGTTTTAAATGATTTAAGAGGGCCATACACCATATGTTCCAGACAGGGTCTTAACAAGGATGTAACAGGTGTTGTTCCATTTTGTCAAACTTACTACTAAAGAACGATTTTCTTATTTGAGCGATATACTGTATTAAAATTACAATGTCAATCGTTTTGCAAGAAATTGAAATTATTCTAGCGGACAAAATACTCGAAAAACTAAATTTGTTTGTGAGTTCCTTTTTGGGATTGTCCAAAAAGTAGCTACTATGCAAAATAATATTTGTAGAGCTGTGAGAATTAATTCGTCAGGTAGGGATACCAATATGAAAAATATTTTCGCCTTTATGTGTTTTTTAAATTTCACTACGTCGGAGATATCAAGTAATAAAAGTTGTTGGAAACAATTGTGTCAACATTTATACATATCATTGTTTCATACCGCCCGGAATATTTCGAATTATACCCAATAAATATGAGGAAAAAATATTCTGAAATAAGTACCTTTTCTTATAAGAGTAGTTTATTTAAGTTTAACGTGTGGCTTCTAAGGAAGTAAATGAATCGATTTTGATTTTTGAGATTTGAAAAGAACTTGATTGAAAGGGTTCTTAGCTATGATGATATGAAGGAAATGCAATAAAACATTTGAAAATCATCGTCCTTTTTAATCATAATTGCACATAACAAATTAAATCCAAAAAAATAAATTTGTCGGTTTGCTGCCTTGTATAGAAGATTTGTTTTTTTTTTTTTTAAATCATTAATTTTTGTAAATGTTACTTGTTTTCAAATTTTTTTTCGAATATAAGATTAATAATCCCTCCAACTTTATTTTAATTTTAACAAACATATTAACATACTTTACTAATCATTATATCATATTCATGTATACAACATACAGTATCAAAACAAAATTTAAAAAAACACAACGGAAGTGTTAAGTAGGCTTGTATCATATGTCAAAATATTAAATTTAAATTAAAATAATAACGCCTGAAAGTCATAAATTAAAAATCACATTCCAACAGAACAAAATCATACTTCTTATGATTCAAGATTTAATGTGGGAATTTCTATTTTGTTCTTTGTTTCACTTTTAGGAATTTAAAGGGACAAATATGAGAAGTGGTTAGATATGCTATAAATTATTTCTTTTTGAAGTTATGATAAATTATAAATCTTTCTATATGTAACATGGCAGCAATTTTAAAACGCGATCCACAAAAACGTAAAAACTTTAAAATTCTAAACGTAAATATATTATTTAATTTCCTTTTGATGATAATATAGAAAAGCGCTGATCACGGAAAATTGATCTAAATTTTTCTTATATTTAGCAGTTGCGTTGTAACTTAAAATGTGTAAAATATTAATTACAAAATATTTTTATGAATAATATGAATAATAATAATAATAATAATAATAATAATAATAATAATAATAATAATAATAATAATAATACATAATTAAGAATATTACAATTTTTATAAATAACTTGAATTGCTATTGTTATTAAGTTGAACAGCTACTTAAGTAGAATACAAACCAAAATAGAGACATCTATAACAAAACCAATCCCTAATGCATTATATTAAATATAATTTATAGCAATCAATTCCTTCGGAGCACAAATAATTGAAAAAATAATTACACAATTGTTGCTGAGAAGTTTCTCTCTTAATACATTTCTAAAATAAAATGATTGTTTATGATTGTAAATGATTGTTTATAGCAATTATTTAAACATTTGGAAAATAATTCATCAAATTATTGTGTTCGAAAATAAAAAAATATAATGTATATTTCACTAGAGATTGTTTTGAGTATAGATGCCACTTTTTTGTTCGTATTCCACTTAAATATCAAAAAATACATAAACAACAATGACAGAGTTGCTTTGTGCTCTTATGATTTGAATAATAAATAAAATAAAAATTTACAAAAATAAACGTTTACTTAGTGAAAAAACATACGTAGCGTAGTTTAAAATGGTAAATTAAGCTACTACAGTATATTTCAATGCTGATTATGTAAAGCGTTGCTCGAAAAAGGAAAATCGATTGTTGAATATGTTGAGAAGCATCAACCTAGCAGCTCATCACGCCAACAAATGAATGATGCTAATAATATAGGCTAATTAGATGATCAAAATATCGTCAATCGAAGTAAAAATTGTCTTTAGAAGAAGTTTAAGGGTGAAATAATTAAGTGCTCTTTAATTGCTTTCAAGACGTCAGTTTTAAGGATGATCAATCTATTATTACACTGCTGGTAAAAAAGCACCCAATTTTTAAATTGTTAATATGAGCATCTAATTCCACGTAACGATATGATTAAGTAACGATGAAACACCTGAAGATCATGTAATTTTGAAAATTTTAGAATATAATTTTGGCGACTTTGATTTTAGGGTAACGGAGGTAAAGTATCGGTAACCTGCTTTCGTCGACTTTTTTCTGTAATTAATGAATTTTTACCACAAAGACCATTTTTAACCACCTATTTTGAAGTTGTAAGAGCAGTCAATTTAAGAAACCCTTACGTAGCCACTATCTTTAATCCAGGAAGTAAAATTACGAATTCGAAATTTTATTGTAGCTACATCTTGGGTTAACTAGAGTCTTCTGTACATATAAGAAGCGTAAGCCAATAGACTGCTGAAATTATTTAAATTTTACTAACCACAAATTGGAAGAGTATTTAAACTCATCCCACCTTTTGGAAAAAATTAACCTTTTTTTATACAAGCATGGCAAATACATTAATATATGGAATATATAATTTATTCAATGTCAAATATATCGAATATAATCGGAATACAGGGTTAGGGGGGGAGAAAAACTTATCCTAAATTCTTATTTTCATATATGACGTTACCTTTTCTTTTGGTCATTATTCCTTTTACCTTTTTAATTAAAGCTTACTGTATAATAATATTTTTTTATATGGATTAATAGAATTAGATAATCAACCAAATTCAAAATATTTAATTAATCAACTTTATAATTTAAAATAATTATATATTTTCTATGAAAAAAGGATTGATTAAAAAGTTTGAATTTCAGGTAAAACCTTACAAAACATATGTAAATAGTTCATCGTAACACAGCATTCATTATATAGAAATAAATATACGAAAAAATTAAAACTACTCAGTTCACTTCTATATTTTTTATTTAACCAAAAACATGTAACTATATCTAAAAATTTGGAATTTTGTATTTTGCAGTATTCAGAAATATAATTACAAAGTTACAACATAAAATAAAATTTAAAATTATTGTTAGATTTTAAAGGAAAAACGAGGGGCGAATGAAAAAGATATTAGAGATATTGATCTAAATTTATATTGATTGCTTCAATGTGCGTCTTTACTTAACAAACATGGTGTTTAAAAATTCTTAAAAAGTATTGCTTAAAAATTCCATTAGCATTTATTGCTAAGAATCTCTAGAAACATGACGTTTAAGATTCGAAGTCCTGCTCTTTGGAGATTCTAAGTCCTACTCCGTTTTAAAAGAAATGAAATGAAATAAATGATTGAGAGGTTGTAAATTTTTCAGTTTAGAATTAATTTCAAATTGAATTTTTGGTTCTGTTATAGGATTGAGTCTTTTTTCACATTTTTAATATAAAAATAGCAGATTCAGTATCAGCCAACTACTGTATTGAAATGAACAAATGGTACAATCTGATGTGATTAGTTTACGGATTTATAACTTTTTCTTTACACTCATTACAGTTTTTAGGGGGGTTATTGTTACTCCATCTTCGGTATCGCAGGGCATAAGTAAAAGTCTGATTATACTTATATCAATGTTCTATAGTTAATAGAACCCAACAAGTTTGTGCGGATTTTGTAATGCAACCAGTTATATATACACATGGAAGTTTTTTTTTTATTGTATTTCTAAAACCAATAAAAAAAAGATTTATTTTCAAATATCCAAGGAGCAATTAGTCGATACAAACGAAGGTACGTATAACAAAATAAAAAAATAATTAATAATTTTATTTTTAACCACAACAAAAACATTTATTATTTTCATTTCTCTTGTATTTTGTTCTTTACTTCCGTTCTTGCTACCATTTAAAACATATTAAAGTACCTTATGTGATTTTTAAACGATTTGTATTAACCAGCTAACTTCTCTGTGCCTATTCGGGTTGAACTTGTATCGTAGAAAATTATAGTGTTTATGTAGAAGACAAATTTAGACATACGTAATAATATTTAAACAAATACATTGATATAGATGCAATATGAATCCCCATAATAAAAAGTTCAAAAATAATAATGTATGACACAACAAGTCTGTTGACTCACAGAGATATTGCAACTTTATCAGTGTGTATGTTTATATATTTTTATTAATGGATAAAAATTATATATAGGAATATTTTCAAATTGTTTACTCCTGTCAAAGACGCAGAAAACGATATGTATAGAACTCAACTAAAAATTCAGTTTTGAATACACTGGTCTAGTGGTCTAGATCTTTAGATAGATTACATAAACTAATTTTTAATAAACTTCTTAAGTAGAATATCTTTCTTAGTAAAGATGATTTTGTTTTTTGGGTTTAAGTTATGAGTTTATAAATTGTTATGTTTTATTTTCAAGTTTGCTTTTAATTATAAGATTAATCATAAGACAAATATGATAGTATATTTAATTTAATATAAAGTTTGCAATTCGAGAACATATTAACCCCACCCCACATAATTTTGGTATGGGTGTTCAGGATTACTTAATTGATCCATTTTCGTCCTCTATTCGCTAGTTCGTCCGTTCATACGTTTACGATCTTGATAAAATAAAAACGAACATAAATATCGAGTTAAATTTTTAATGGCATAGAAAGTAAATGATCAAAATCGGTCAATTGGATCACATCAATCCATGGCCCAACTAAACCAAAAGAAATAGAAGCGAAATTTGAACACAAAAATACTCCTATCTTCAAAAGAGCAACTTTTTTCTAGAATCACTGTTCATAAAGTTTTTAATTCGCCACAATTCCACACCAAATTCAGGCAGTTCACCCATACATCATACAATATAACATAATATAACATAATATATCATACAACATCACATTTTATCATACAACTACATTTTTATTTGTTCGTTTGTTTAATTTATAGTAAGTACTATAGTGTTTATGTTTCTGTTGTATTTTTCAAATTAATTAGAAATTTGTTCAATCATTAATACTCAATCATATGCCAAATATTTAAACAATTATCTCTTTTTATTGTTATTTTTACTTGATTAAAATTTTTTTACTTATTTTTATGTGGTTCATTTAATGGAAGTATTGTGTAGAATAGAGATGTAAAATACACAAATCTTAATTATGTGCCACGCTATTGTATCATTAAATATTACCACTGAAAACCAAAGGGGTAATAAAAATCTACAGAATAATATTTTTTTGATAGTTTTTTTTTTTTCAACTAAAAAAATTAATTTTTTGGAAATGAAATAATATAACTTGGTTATTTTAATTGTTAACTATATAATAAATTTTTTTTTAATAAAATAAATTTTCTAATTAAGTTTAATTTTATTTACTTTTACATTATACATACTAGTTCCAATTTCCGATTGACTTATCTTTATTTTTATACTCGACATAAATTATATATCAGAGTATATTACTTTTAGCCTAAAATTTGTAACGCTACCTAATATTGCCCGCACAAACAAAATTTTAGTATAAGTCTTTATGGAAACACCTCAGTAGCCCATTTTTAGTTAAAGAGAATAACGAGTTTAAATTGTGGTGACTTATTCTTGAAAACTTGTATTGGATCCAATGAATCCTTGATCCAATTCTTAAACAATAAAAGATAGAAGAAAATTTCAAATATTAAAAATATTAAAAATATTTATTTCTTTAAAATAAACAACTTGTATTATAATATTGTTTTCGTCAAATGTTAGGATTCGTCACAATTTAAGCTGAAATTGAACTAATTATCACACAAGTATACATCTATCTGTATAGACTGGATATTTATAGAATTTTATGGATAGTAAATTGAAATAGTCCAAACAATGATATTAAATCATTTGTCGAGTATTTAAACAATTAACGCTATTTGTGGTTATATCCACTTATTATATTAAATTGAACTAAATACTAATAATTACAGAAAAGCGAAAATGAAAGTGATTTTTACATGAATTCAAGCTTTCAACTGCAATTATTCTTTTTGTTTCATAATACTACTCAGAAAAAATTCTAGACAGTTGCATAAAGAAATCGATACATTCGGACAAATGATGTCATTGACTACACTAGGAAACAGCATAGCATAATACTGGGAAAAATAATTGGTAGATAATTTTAAAGAAAGTAAAGCTGTTGTAGTAAAGCTGTTTTAGTAAAGTTGTTGTAGTAAAGCTATTAATAGTAAAAATTTATTGAAATTAAAAAAAAAAAAAAAAAAAAAAAAAAAACCATTTACTATTTGTCAATTTTCAAGAAAACTTAGAAATCAAGTAGTGCGTAAGAAATTAAGGCCCTGAAGTACATCTGTGAGTTATGTCATCTCAATCTTTCTAATAAAATAATGTTTCGAAAATAGAGTGGAATCCTTCTTCGGTATCATCGATTTTTTGTTTTAATTTTCAACCATAAAGTACGTTTGAAATGTTTCAATATAATATTTTGGAAGTATACATACCTACCAAAATGAAATATTAAAAAATGCCCTTTAATTCATTTAAGTTTATTGCTTAATAAAAACTAATAGACTCAAACAAAAGTCATATAAATTTAAATTATTAGTATATTTATTTTTGAATTAATGCAGGCTTAATATTATAATCGTTCTAACAACATAACTTCGAATATAAATTATGGTACTAAAGCTTATATGCATTATATCAACTTTAGCTCTCTAAATTGTGAATAATTTGTAGACTATGTTTAAAAAGTATCAATGACCGAAACTATATTTAACATATAAATTTTTTTAATGAATAGTAATCAAATTTTATAATTAATTATAACTATTATTTTTCCATACACATTAACTGTGAGTGTAGTTACGAAAAATTAAAGCAGTATTGTTTCTTTAAGATTTAATAGAGGCTCAAATAATAACGAACCAAAATTTTAGAGATAATTACTATCACGGAATTTTCATTGTCATTTTGCAAATTCGAGACGTATTTTAGTAAGGGGAAATATGCTCTTGTTGAAATATTTGGATCGAATATACTTACACTATTAATAGTGAAAAAACAATGTGAATCATCTCTTTTATTTTGTATTTATTTCTATTAAACATTAAAAATAAAATAAAATAAAATAAATAAAACATAGATAAAACCTTCTTTCATCGAACAATACACATAAATTTCTAAATTAAAACAGAATACAGATGTCTAAAGAAACAAAAATATAAAACATCTTTAAAGAATAAGAAATTGGATGAACAATAAAGTTTAGATAACCTTATCAGAAAAAAAAAAAAAATAGAAAAAACGAATTGTGAAACAAGTTGAAGAAGAGATATACATTGCAAGCTGAATACAAATATATTACAATGCACAAGATGTCTTAAAATTGTCTTCTTCAGTCCCTTTCTGATACTCAAAATTCGAATACTCAAGTAGTAAATAATTGCATAATAGAGAGGCAGGTGCTTAACAAGTGGACTTTTGTATCTATCTTGCCAAGGACTTTTGTATCTACTTTTAAAGTCCCTTCACGGATGCTGGAGTCTGGGCAAGACTATGAATTAAACACTATTTCAACATTATAGAAAAGATGGCCTATGAGCCTGAATTCATTTTAGAATCTTACTGAATAACGTTTTTTGTTTACCAGTTGCGTGCACGCGTGGAACAAGAATATTATAAATTATAATTTTTTTTCCAAACAATAAAGGATTGTTTTTCAAAAACTTTAAAAAAAATTACATATTGAGTTGAAATTCTATATTCTAATGAATAGTAGTAGACTGTTGTTTTTAAACTCGTGGTACTCACACATTATTATATCACTAATGTTCCTGTGGGAATATAGCAACATCAAATAACAGCATAAAACTAAGATTATTTTGTGCGGCATGAACATTTTTCAAATATTACTTGTATGCATTGTATATAATATGTAATAATCACTGTCAGTTAGTTCAATCATGGGAAAAAGGATAATCTTTTACAATCCTAGAAAATTTTTTTATTCGAAAGAAAACCGATACAATTTTATTTTTTTAATATCAAAATTTTTACCACGTTTTGGATGTAGAACCACTCATGATTTCTGTTTTAAAATATTAAAACAAGTCAAGTCTGTTGAAAATCTAACAGTGTAATAAAATTATAGAAACACAACAAGATTAGGTATATGAAATATTCATACATTCGGATAAAATAATAAGACTTTTGTCCGAAACTCTATTAGAAGTTTATCAATCTCATCTTAACATTAATTACAATAGCCTTGGTTAATAATGCCCCTTGTTTTCAAAATTTTCCATTAATTAAAGGAAGTTAATAAAATATAACCTGAATTCTCTAATACTGTGGAATAAAACGAAAAGAACGTGTCTGAAAGTTAGCTCATGGGCTTAGAGACGCGATGACCAGGATAGACACTAAACCTTATTAGAATCACTCAGAGTTGTAGGTATACCTTGCTATAAAAATTTCACAACACAATAAAAGTAACAATAATTCAATAAAAAAAAAAAAAAACACCCAAATGCGAATGGACTCGTGCACGAAGTGCTCTATTTTCTAGTAAAACCCCTTAAATATTTTTTATTTAATTCTGTTTTTATAATAGCTATTAAAACGGCAACAGAAATACATTTTCATTGAAAATTTCAACTATCACGATTCATGAAATACAGTCTGGTAACAGACGGGCAGGCAGATAGACAGGCAGTCAGGCAAGCAGACAGGCAAACAGACAGGCAGACAGCAGAATTTTAGTGTTAGGGTCCCGTTTTAGCCTTTGGGTACAGAAGACTAAAAACTAAAGAAAAATAAAAACAACTTATCTATGGTATATTTTTACTTTATGAATACTATTAGCAGAGTGACATACTTTATATTTATGCTACAGTGGCACTGAGATATTAGCATGAATCTCCATAAACTAAACATAATTTTTTTCCATATCCTTGAAAATGTGCTATATCTAATTTTAAGACATGGTTTTTTCGGCTCGATTAAAATAGCTTTCTTCAACTTTATTTCATGCAAAAATGATAATGTTAGACTGAAAAAAAAACGAAGTAAAATCAACGTTCAAACATCATGAATACATAACATAAATCTTGGAGAAACATTTTTAATTATAGAACTTATGTAAAGGTCATAAATTGTATTTAATTAAATTTTAACTTCATTTTATCGAATAGACAGCTTTAATCAATGTTAACATAGATAAATTTTATTCCTTTTCATCATCATGCCAAGGCAATCGTGACGAAATGCGATAACACACAACATTGAAAAAAAAAATCATTTACAATTTTAAATGTAATAATTTAACTGCATCCATGTAAGTTAATTTACCTCATCTGGTTTTAATTTAGTGTAAACTAAAAATAAGTAAAAGTGGAGATTATCCACCACAAACATTGTGTAATACGGATGACGATCACGCCAGTTATATAGCTATTGCTGTACACTGGATATCATGAAGAAAACGACTCGAAAAGTAAATGACAAAATTGCAGAAGGGGTTAGAAAGATCAATTGCCCTCAGGGGAGTTGTTAACGTATAACACTTCTGTGTTGTGCAATATAACGGAAAAGAGTAATATTCAAAAGGACTACACGACGATCACACATTTATCCCATATACCTATCCTATTTCTTACTTCTATATCTTTAGTGTTGGGTATTCTAGTTAAAATTTTATTTATACAGGTTGTTTACTGTGATCGGTACTTCCACGTTCAAATTTTTCGTGAGACCTGTGAATAACAAGATTTTATAACATTGCTTCAGAGAACGAAGTAAGATGTTTCGCATTATGTAACACCAATCAGTTGGTGTTATGTATAACATTATTACAAAACACATTACGTATTAAGTTATTCAAAATTGGTGCAAAAATTTTAGGTGCTGCATAATTAAATTATGTGTTCAAATTTTTAATTAAGAAAATTGAGTCAATAAGATCCACTGTTGCTATGACACCACGCTGACAGATCAATGTAAAAAATACTTGTAATAAAGTAAGTAACAGGCTTACATTACTTTATGGTGCCAATTCAATAAATCAATTTGATCAAAATTACGAAAAAATAACTGTAATGATTTACTAAAAAATCAATCACTGCTAACAGAAAAACGTATTCAAAACTGAATGCTTTTACGGTACTTCAAATTTAAATGAGGTGTTCAAAATTTTTTAATTAAAAATTGAGTCATAAAGATGCTCTGCTGTCGAAATAAAAAGTATGATAATACAATGTAAGTAGTTACATTAGGTGCTTTTATACAGTGTGTTCAATAATAAAATTAATTAAAATTACCAATACCGATTCGTGCAATATGAATCACTGCTAAAAAAGTGAGAAGTTAACAGTGATATCTTGAAATAGTGTATAAAATTTAATTTTAGATGTTCCAAGCAATTTGAGTCATAAAGATGAACTACTATCTAAGCATCAAGCTATCAGAGTTAAGTGAAAAAATAATTTATGTTTATATAAGTACTAAAACAATTGCTTTTATGAGCTTTTATGGATTTATACAAAATTTTTGTAAGAATAAAGACGATGTAATTAAAAAATAATTAAAATTTTTTAAAATAGTAATAATTGTAAAATTTTTGTAAATTGTTGAAACACCTAATTTTAGTACTTACATTATATTATTATAGTTTTTATGTCAATGTTATTCTGTCAGCGAGATAACGCAGCAATGGCTCAATTTTCTTAATTAAAAATTTGAGCACCTTATTAATTTTGCAACATCCAAAAAGTACTCTTTGTTTTGAGAATATTTAAATTCAATTTCGAATACACAAATGTATGTTCTCTTTATACAAAAGTCTAAAAATGTATACACCGTACGCTTTAATATATCAAGCTCCTATTAACAGAGAAAGATAAAATATAATAAATACAATATCTAAAACTACACAACAACAAGATTTTCTGCATAATAAAAAGTATTAATTCATATTTTAACCAGCACCAATATTTCTTTATGCATACATGCTATAACTATTAAATTTTGTATTGACCGAAGGAGTTCAGGTCTATGATAGAAGTAGGCGATTTTGCATTTTGATTATCACTGTAACAATGTGTAATCCGCTTAAATTTGCGAGCGTCATTTTTGATACAATTCAGTGGACATGTTTATTACCTTCAGAAAATTTACTTTATGATATTTGGACCATCAAAGGCTATGTAATACCAAATTATTCTTCCTCTCGCATGCAGTATGTTGATTTTGTTATAAAGTGTTTAAATTCAGTGAACATAAAAACCAATTATTTAAAAAAAAATGTGGTGTATAGTTTCTTTGTTCTTTATACAAAAAGACGGTAAAAATTGTTTTTTTAATTAATCATAATTGGTATAAATTTCTTCAAACTTTAATTCTATCGAGTAGAATTAGTAAAAAATCGTATAAAATTTTTAATCTTTTAATCAGTATTAAATGATAAAAAAATATTTCTATGCTAAAATATATTATATTTACTGGCTAATATACAAAATTTACTTATATAATAAATTCGTATTTTGACGTCTGCTGTGGATTATTTACTTATTCTTTAATTCGTTTAAAAACTATAAAAATTTATATGATTTAATATAAATATTTAACTCAAAAAAAAATATATATATATAACCGTTATATTTATTTTTTACTAGTTAATGAAATAACCTTAAAAAATCTTAAAATAATGAGTGGTTCATTACCGACCAGAATCTGAATGCAGAATGATCCCTGTATATCCAATTTTTATAAACATAATGTTCTAGAATATATTATTTGTTTTAACTTAAACACAACCAGCTGAAGTTTATGAGGTACACAGGATGTACACGTCATAAAATTTTATTGCATTTTCGGACCTTCGTATATATCAAACAATTGAGAAAAAAATATTCTATTTTTTCTTATTTCGTAGTATTTTATCTAAATAAATGCATTGATATCATAAAAACATTTATATGTTCCATATATTTTGGATGTTATTTATACATTCTATTTTTAAAAAAATGTGAGCAGTTCATACACGATATAAGTGAAACTTCGAAATAAGGAGAAAAATATAGAAATTAAGGAGTAGGATAATTGTATAATTATTATGTATTTTATTTGAAACCTTTAAATTAAATTTGTATTTTCTGTAACTCTTAAACGTATTGAATAATCGAAAAAAACTCCTTTATTTTACCATTTTCAATGCCCTCCATAGCGAAGTCAATACACTCGAGATTTATTGTCCTCAAACAATTCTTCCATACTGTTCCAAACACATAGAATAAATTTCAAGTCTTAACTTGTAAAAATTATTTTCAAGCAGGGATATTTTCAAAATTTTTCTTGTACGTTCTCCTTACACTTATCTCCTTACACATATTATGAGAAATTAATGGTTGCGCATTAAATTTGTGATATGATTAATTAATTCGCCACTAAAATTTGGTTTTAAATATTCGTTTAAACATTCATTATCATAGATATTTTTAAAAATTTTGTAATGCATGAATCAAAATTTGAAAAACAAATAAAATATATTATTTAAAAAAATAGCCAATGAAACGATCATCTACTGTTCCTCTTGGCAACCCAAATAAGTTTCAACGTGGCTCTAATCCCGTATATTCATTCTTGAAAGCTATTTCAAGTTATGGATAATCAAAATAAACCCCACTAAGAACGAATCTATTCTTTTCTCTCGAAAGAATAAATTTTTCTCCTACCCACTTGGACTAAGGATGATTGCAAATTTAGCAAACACAAAGTGCTGTGTATCTGAGAGTAATCTTCCAAAGGTAGTTGAACTGGACACAAAAAACGCCAAAAAGCATTTGTCTTTAAGGATTTTATCCATTATTCAGCCCCAAGAGTAAACTGGACGAATGTTTAAAGCAACGAAATGTATTTATCCACCCAGTACAGACGTCACAGCCCCCATTTGGACTAATGTTGCATCTTCACTTATTAAGAAAATGCAGCAATTACAAATCCGTTGCCTTCGAGGGACCCCGACAAATCGCTTCAGATTTCTGTCCGAAGTTTTCCAACACGAAACTGGACACCCGACTACCCTCAACTTTATCATACCAACCTCAAAATCTTTTTTCTATTCATCCCATTAAAATCTTTACTAGGAAATCAGTGAACAAGGCAAATTCGAACCCACGTTGGCTTGTTTGCAGGAAAAGATTTTCCATGCCACACGATGTCGATTGCATATAATTCATGTGCAATCTTAATTGTATGTATTTGTTTTTTAAGGTTAAGTCATATATTTATTTAAGCTATAGGGATGGCTTGCCCACTCACATAGCTTTTAGCTTTATTTGAATGATTTGTAAATTAAATTTTTTCCATTTCCTAAAGTATGTATTAATAATTGTAATTTCGATGTAGCTAGTATATAATATGATGTATTATATATAAAGCTCAGGCTAGGTGCTATAGTTTTTAAACTGGCTTGTATTTTTTTTTATGATGTAAATAAAGACTTATTAATTAAACAATCAAGTATCATCCAAAACCATTCGTGGTTCTCTCGGTCCATTTACTTTTCATCAAGAATAAATAAGTACTTCAGCATGAACTATTTGATCCAATCTTTTTTGATCATGTGTAAGCGTTCGAAGACAAAGCAACAAAACGCAATTGACAATGAAACTAAATATATATAAAACAGTGTAGCGAAGTGAACCTGTTAGTATAAAGACAACATTTAAAGAGTTTTTAAAATAATGAATAATATAAATAAATTAACTTTTTTATATTTAATTGTTTTAAATGCTAGCTAATTTAATATTTTTCCTAAAATATTAATGATATTAATTGATTTTGGGATGACATAGTCAATAGAAATCTATAAATTAAATTAGAGTAGAAAAATTCATGTTATTGGCGGGGACTCCGCGATCGTTAAATATTTTTTACTTTATACTTCGATATACATTTCATTGATGGCTTTCGTGAACATCTCTAATATGAAATTCAATTCTACTTTTTCGATAAGCATGGATTTTTTATAAATAAACATTATTAATCCAGAAGCACAGCACGAAATTTTTGAAATTTTTTTATTTTCATTTATTTTTCTAATAATTATTTAATTCTTCTTCAACATAATAGGCAATACATGTTATATTCTTGTATACACACAATCAGATAGCAGAATATTATACTGTAATTAATCATCTAAGGTTTCGTACTATATTGTATAGTTACATAATAACAATAATAACAATTTTACTGATCGTATCACAACCCGCAAATGCGTGTAATATAATATATAAAACCGATATTGATTATGAATAAAATATATATTGAGTCGAAACAAATTAGGTAAAAAATATATAATTTTGATGAAGCAGATCAGATTTTGATCAAACTTGCCGGATGTTTTCGTTATTAAATTTAAAAAAAAAACCAACCTCATTAACATTTGGAGCTGGAACTTATGAATTAACAAATCCTAGGAATCAATAAGCAATTCGAAAAATTAATACATTCCCAGTTATTCGTGTTTGAAAACGTCATTTTTTTTTCGAAAAAAATCACTTTTTCGATGGTTTACACAAATAACAATAATTTTATTTGAAAAAACTGTCATTATCAAATTTTAGGGAAAAAAAATCAGTAAATTTACTTTTCATTGTATCCATTGTATGAGAGCCTAATTTTTCCAACAAAAAATAAGAGATTTAAACATTTAATTCTTAGAAAACCTAATAGTCTGGGATGAAATAATGGAGCCATAATGAAAACAAGGTTATGAAACATTGAAACCCGCCTCGGTGCTCTGAATGAAATATTATGCACTTAAAAATAACTTTATTTTAACATAAAAAAACGAAGATGGGCAATCTGAGTTTATCACTTATTTTAACTGTAGCCGACAAATTTTCTAAATTTTTAATTATTTTTGCTTTCGTGTCACTATGATTCAGATATGAGATTGAGATATGAGATATCATTTGTATGATAGTTTGTTCAAAGCGAATGTCTTGTGTGCTTATTACTGGATGTTTCCGTTAATGAGGTCTCGACTTTAATTAAAGTTGATAGCCGCAATTTGGTCCTACAGTTAGAAATATGTATATATGTATTTATATCTATTTGTCCATCATGAAGATAATTAAAAAACGAATATAAATACTTTAAAATTTTGGTAGCATATTATAAAACCGAAAAGTGAATTTTAGTTCTTGAATGATCAATATTGTTTTTTGATCATCTTTTGAAAGCACCTGCTTAGATTCGCCAGAATTCCAGCTTAAATATTTCTATTGAATACAAATAAGTTTATATTATTTATTATATAAAAAAAGACTTTTTATTTAGTTTGTATTATAAATTTATAAATTTTGTTAATAATAAATAGCTCAAATATATTTACTCAGTCACATGTCAAATATATAAGCCATTGACGCTAGTATTTTTATCTTTATTTGTATAAAATTAGAAAATTCACCATAGTAGTTATTTTTGTGAACTACGAAATATTTAATATCTACCACATTCTCGATATATACATATATATAAACCTAATATATAGATTTTTTTAATTTCAGAGCTTTTTTTGTTATCATTGAAAAATCTACGTTTACAAAACCACCATTACATTTCTCACATATAACGTAACCATAATATTTTTATACCTTCAGGGTAGTTGGTAATAACATTTCTCAATGTAAACACCTCGTAAAATACAAAACATATTACAGTGTACCTATTTCTACAGTCTTTATGTTCAACAAGTCTCTGAATAGTTATGATACGAATAAATATGCTCGGCAAGGCTATTAACCTTCTCTCTTAGTCACTTTTGATATTTTCTTTGGCCAATTTATCTGTATGCCTGTCCGTCAAATGAGAAAAATTGGTCTATTGTGTCCTTTGGATCTATGAATCTTATAAAGAAAAAAATTATAAGTACCGAATTTCCTTAAAGGCAAATATTTGTTTGGAACGTTTTTTTATTCAGTGCTTAAAATCAGCTGTTAAGTACATAATTGAGATAAAGGTAAGGCGTATACTGCGCCGAGTGTGAAGCGATCGACGCGTCTTGACGCGATTGGCAACGCATGAACGCTCCACTAGCCTTGTGTTGAGGAACGCTTATTGCCACGCAGTTCAAGAAAACTTCTCTAGTCCAGTTTTTGTTTATTTGTGTTTTGGTTTTGCTTATGAGTTTATTATTGATATACTTGTGAGACGTGCGACGCATGGCGCGATAAACTTAGTCTCGAGCATAATGTCACGTGTTTGTCTTGTGTCGCTCACCATTAGCGCTGCCTAGAGTCGTGGTATCCATTTGGGCTGACCCATTCAGTTGTGTATGTCACAAAAAATCACGCAGTGTTCTGGCGAGACGTGTGTATCACACCCGCCGTAAGTATCACAAGTCTACCACACTGTACCGATAGTGCTGTTACTTTTTTCATGAATGGTTGTTCACTTGTCCTTTTCAAAACAAATAAACATAAGATGTATCAAATGATTGTTATGAAAAAACTCTAGTCTTCATTTCAAGTTAATTAATCTTCGCTCTTATTTTTAAGATAAGCTTATATAAAAAATTCTTTTGGGGCAAATACTATAAAAATTTAATTTAGATCACTTTTTTTAATTTATAATTTTCAAATATTTATTTTTACGATGGTAAAGAATCATTAAAAATTCGTTCTGTAGGGGGAAAACAAATAAACAAATAACATAAACACAAGTCTACTGAGCGAGAGTCAGAAGCAACTGCGTGGCAAGTGTCCTCAATGTATACTATCCATAATATGTTTGGAGTCATCACATACATGCATGCATTGATTGTACTCAGTATTATATAAACTGGATAAATAGGAAAAGGACTTTTTAATTTTTATAAAACACAATAATAATTCTAACTATCTGGTTAATCTGTACACGTTCTGTGTTTTATCTAGTCTAAAAACGAAGTGGCATAGAGTACAATAATGAAGTTTGTGATTTATGTTATAAAAAAGTTCTTGTACAACAACCACTTATACATATAAAAAAAAAATTAACCCCACACATAAATGGCATAGAGATAGATAGAAGTACACCGTACATAAATATAGATGGTTAAGGAATGTTTATAAAGATGACGACTTAATTTACAAAACGAAAAATATCTTAAACAAATATCGCGTCTTCTTTAAAAAGGATAATTTATCCAAAAAAAAAAAAAAAAAAAAATCATCACCAATGTAAATAGAAACACTTTTATTATATAAAATTAATCTTGATCAAAGAAAGGGTTTGTAAAAGTTAACCTTTTATTCATCTGCCCCTCAGTCTTAATCTTAATCTTAGTTCTGCATCTTCTAATTTTAAAGTTTCGTTAAATGTAAAACACTAAAATCTCTTAATCATTAGGTCTGTAGATTGGAATGAAGAGAGTATTTTGCAGAGATTATAAAATTATGTATTATTTTAATCACACTTTGAAAATAATAGTTCTAGAAAGTTAGTAGTAGTCGATTTTATAATTACCTACAACTTGGCCATTTAACTTTTCTCGATAAACTACGTTTTACCCTTAAAAACTGACCTCCACTTCCCGACGTCATATTATTTTCATTTTTGTTATAGTTTTTTCCGTTTCCAATGCGTTTCATCCTAGTATAATCTCTTTTTTTTCACTTTTTACCATTTTTTAAGTCTTCTACCCTGGTGTATATCCAGATTTTAGGTTTTTAAAAAACACATAGAACAAACATCGATTTTTTTAAACGGCTATAATTTCATAAATTAATAAACATGGTGGTATTTAATAATTGTAGCTTAATGAAAAAACGGACATAAATAATGTACTCCACGATTTTTTTAAAAGCATACTTGGATAAACTTGTTATTTCTAAACTAACAATATTATCGGATCAAGAAACAAACAATTGTTGAGGTAGATTAGAAAAGTGTTGACCAGACAACCACTAAAGAAATTGTATTTTCAAAACCATATTATTACAGTGCACATAACCAACAAAAACATCAATTTCAAGTTTAAATTAAATTTGTTCGACAATATTATTTATTATTTTCACAACATGGTAACAGTATTATTTATTTTTCTTTCATATATTGACCACACATTGTAAGTAGTTAAAAGGAAAACGTCTTCTTAAACGACATTTTAGATAAAATTGTATGTAATACAACATATTACAATGTGAAGAAAATGGTATAAGAAAATTACAACTTTACAACTATGTTTTCCATTTGTTGTTATTTAGTACCTTACACTACTAAATTTATTATATAATCGTTCGAATAAATTTTCATCTGCAACGTAATATTGAAATCAATTACTTGACAAATTTAAATGGATACATTTAAAAATATTTATTATATTTTCTGCCTTCTGATAATTGTTCCGTTTATAAATATGCTTTATTAACCGCATTAACGGAATCACTTGCATAACAGCAAAACATTGTGTTAAAATGAGTTTTCACAGTGGCTTTCATTTAAATGCATGTTATGTTTGTATTTAACTTTATTTAATTCTAAAATGTAAACGTTTGATATTTATAAAACTTTTGTTTAAATTGATAGTATGCCCACTTCTTCTTCTTGCTTAGCTCTACAGCCCTTGGTGGGCCTTGGCTTTCTCTACAATAGAGTTCCACGTTCCTCTCTCCTTTGCTTTAATTTTCCAGTTCTTTATTTTTAATTTTGATGTCTTCCAGAACTTGATCGAGCCACCTCAATTTGGGTCTACCTCTTTTTCTCGTATTGAATAATTTTCCCTTCATGATTTTCTTAGGCATGCTCGTTTCTTCCATTCTTTCAACATGCCCAATCCATTGTATTCTTTTAGCTTTTATGAATTTTATTATGTCTTTTCCTTTAATTAATTTGTCTATTTCAAAGTTGTATCTTTTTCGCCAGATGTTACTTTCTTTTACAGCCCCATAAATCTTTCGAATTATTCGTCGTTCAAAGTTTCTTAATATACTTTGGTCTCTGTTGCTCAAAACCCAGGTTTCTGATCCGTATGTCACTATTGTAATAGTATGCCCACAGGGATGACAAATAATATTTTTGAATAATATTTCTTTCAATAGTTATTAAGATTTTGTCTTTTTAAAAACATCTTCTCTATCGACAAAGGACGTTTCTATGATGAATAGGTGTAAATTTTATGTTCGTACAGCATTTTAATTACAGAATGCAGTTAGAACAATAAATTCTAATAAAAGCATTGTACCCCAAAAAGTTTAAGGTTGGTCTATAAAGTTTTAGTGACAGAAACAGCAAATATCAATTTTTCATTTCCAGAAAAATAAAAATAAAAATTTAATTTAAAAAAATTTATTACAAATTTTAAATATTTTAAGTTTAACAATTTTAAGACTTTTTATGGAGTTTTTGTGTGACGAAAAATTTTGTGTCGAGTGTATTTGAGTGGAGTGGTTTTTGTATCGAATTGTTTTTGCGTCCAGAGGTTATTGTCGGAGTAATTTTTACCGAGTGGTTTTGCTCGGTGTAATGATAGATCGAGTGATTTTGGACGTGTCACGTTTATACATTATATACGTGAATAAAAATAATTCTACGAAATACTTTTTTATTTACAATAGAACGAAATATCTTATTTTCTTATTTTCTTAAAATTATCAGATCAATGTGTTTTTACACAAAAAGAAATAATAATAAAAAAAAATTGCAATAATTTAATTCCCTAAAAAGAAAATGGCAACATTTAATTAAATGGTTCAATTATTTCAAAATGTTTTTATAGTAAACAAATGTTAATAAAATACAAATAAATGTAATAGAAATTTTATTGCATTTGATTATGGTCCTTAAAATGTACAGAAGGTAAAGAAAAATTCTTTGTCATAAAAAGGTTTAATTTCAGAACAAAGAAAATAAGTTTTTATTGGGTTACTTATTCTTTTAAAAAGTAAGAAAAAACAGTTGATAGCATGGAATTAGTACAAATTGAAAAATACTCGTACTCAATAATATTTTATCAACGTTCAAATTCAAGAAACTCAAAAAAAGAATGTATAATTTATTAGTGAAAAACTAAAATTATCAACATTGTTGTTTCTTTTCAACAATATTTTATTGGTTTTAATTAAATAAAATTGAATATCCAATATTCACTATTTGCTGATATCAACGCAAATCACTAATTCCAAATGGTGAATAATGAAGATCCGTGATTTCATCGTAATGAATTATAAAATTCAATCTAAATATAACTTTTTTAATATTAAATTTATTGATTGTTTCTTTGAACCAGCTACGGCGTTAACAGATTGTTTTTGTTAAATAATAGAAGAAACATAATAAATTTAATGCAAACAAGAGAGATATGGTTGAATATCGATATTTGAACTATTTTTAATCTTTAGAATTGATAGTTTATCCATACAGTTAAACATAATTATATATTTATAAAATTTATAATAATTAATAACATTAATAATACTCAAAAAAAAGTGCTACACTTGAATGTTTATATCTATTTTAAAACAATAATTTACCGATTGTTATGTTGTCTTGAGTTGTTTATCAGAATTAATTTTGTTTAAATATTTAAAATATTCATTTGAAACTGAAAAAAATATAAAATACACCATAAAATTGATGTATTTTATATTTTTAAGTAACCGAAAGAGATGCAGGTCGTTTTTTGTTTATTTATGTGTATATTGGTTATTTAGCTAAATTTGAGTTAAATTTGTGACTATAATAAATTTACAAAAAAAAAAATATTTAAACAAAAGTTATTTAAAAAAAGGCTAGGCCATGAATCCATTGGATTTTGCTCTTTCGCGAATTTTTACATACCTTTAGGTTAAGAATATGCTGCCCAAATTTCAGCTCACTATCTCGTTTTGTTTCTGAATTATCATGATGACTCACAAAAAGGCGGAAGGTACTAATTAGGTGATTTGATAAACATGTATACCAACATTTTGTTTATGCAGTCAATATTTTCTAGCGTTAGAAACTACATAGTAAAATTAATATACACTGACATAACATAATATATACATATATTTTGAGTATAAAACGTTAAAAAAACTATAATAAAATAATAAATTACCATCTTTTCTAATATTATTATTCTTTTAAATTATAATAATTTTTCCTAAAACGTAAATTCCTAAAATAATATTTGGAAATTAGATATACTAAATATTCGATAACAACCAATTGTTTCATTAGAATACATTGATATATAAAGATTGGTTTATGATGGTATTACGAAATTAAAAAACATTGAAACGTTTCGTTGTCAAAAATTAACAATACTTTGAATACTACTCAAATACACTTTACGATTCTAGTAATAAATCAATGAATGCCCCAGGATGTATTTAGTAAGAAATAAATAGAATAAAATAATTACTAATACACAATTTCCAAAAAATTATATTTTAACATTCATTCGGTGAAACATGTAATTGCATGCTTTGATTTCCTCATACAATATGAAGGAAGAGTACCTTGTCCGTTGTCGACTGCTTACGACTTTTTTAGGAGCCAATTAATTAATAACAAAAGTAATAACGCACTTAATGACAAATATATGGTTTGCTTTGTAGTTTTTATTTTTTATTATTTTGATTTTATTGACTTTATTAATAAGCAATTTGAAAAGCAAACGATAATTTGTGACATAAAATAATTTGAAGCTTAAAATGATTAGCTAACGAAGTTAATTTCATTTTTTACGATTTTCTGATCAACACCCCCTCTCCCTCAATTTCACTTATATAATACTGCATGAATGATTCACGATATATCGGAATTTTAGTGAAAAAAAGAAGTAAATT
The DNA here is from genome assembly GCA_020423425.1 of Chrysopa pallens. Lineage (NCBI taxonomy): Eukaryota > Metazoa > Arthropoda > Insecta > Neuroptera > Chrysopidae > Chrysopa > Chrysopa pallens. The sequence goes on from CM035592.1 coordinate 73,114,848, forward strand.
TCGAGCGTTATATTTCCGGAATAATAGTTGATAGATGAGATGTTCCTAAAATGGAACTTTTCTAAACACCTCCACTATTGTTTACCAAAAATTTTTCAAAATTCGGTTTTTGGTGATGGAAATTTGAGCAAAAATATATATTTTTTTTAAAATCATGAACACAATACTACCGATATCATAGATATAATTTGGAAGTAATATAAATTTGGGATTTTAGAAAGTCCATTACATAAAAATAACATGAAAGAAAAAAAAATTATCAAATATACGAGTATGTGTGAAATACTTTTTCAGAAAATCTCTTTTAACATGACATATACAGTAATAATTTTGTTCGATATTACAGATAATACTTTTTTTTTCCATTGAAAATCAACATAAAAGTAATGTCATAGCATTGAAGAGGATAAAAAGGTGGTTTTATTACACAATATCAATATATCAATTCTGTCGGTCGTATTCACTAGAATTTTCTCATTCATATAAATCTAAAGAGTGTTCGTTAAATATTGAATGTGAATTTAAATTTAAGGTTAATCAAACGGTGATAAGGGATATTAAAAAAAAAAAGTGAAAAATATTTAAAATTATAAAATTATAATAATTAAAAATTATTAAAAAATTATTAAGTTGTAGCGTTTTTTTAAATCTGATGCTGTTGCTGCAATTATTGAATATTCAATCCAGAATGTATTATTAATAAAGCTCCAGTCCAGAAACTTGCTTTGTAGCACGTTTTTTATATTGTTCTTGATATCCAAGCAACCTTAATTATTGTTACTAAAAATGAACAGAAAAAATAAATATTAAGGAGCAAAGTAGTATGCTAGTATATAGGAAGAAAGATTTTATAAATTCCTAGGAATAACCATTAAAGAAATTCTTTTTGAATATCCATATATCAACTTATAGAGGAAGTAGTGTTTTTCAAAACCAAACCATAATGGAAAAGAATGCTAATTGTATATTTTTTATTTATTTTTTTGTTTCAATCTCTAAAATACTCAAACGTTTTTTGTCAAATGAAACAACTGAAATCTTTTTTCATCTCTGACTATTATATCATATTATGAATGGGAAAATAAAATTTTAAAGACAGATTCTTGCACTAAATTTCTGTTGAATTTACTATATTTTCTAGAATATTAATCTGAATATATCCAGAAATTTAGATATAAATTGAAATTTTTGTTTAGGTCACCATTCGATATCTTTCTCTACACAACTTACATAAATTTTGAATAAAGACTTTCTTTCAGTAAAGCTTTTATGAAGAACTATTCCTGTAATTAAGATGATACATTTTTGTTATAAAGGATTTGTAAATAGAAAACTATAAATTGTTTTCAAATTAATACGATAAAATCTTTTCATTCTTACATGATTCTACTTTGAATATTTAAAAACTTTTTTGTAGTTTAAACATAAAAGAAGTTTTTATATATAAAATATTCTAAGTATCATTGAATAAAACTTTGATAATAAATTTTTATTTTTAAAAAGTTTTAATTCTGTATTTTGATTTCTGCTATTTCTATTAAAGAAAACCACAATTTTTTCAAAAATATCTTAATTTAATCTGCATTGTATTTTTGTTAAACAATGTGATCTATATACAAAACACTTTTATTAATATTTCTGAAAACAAAAACTTAAAATAAGTTGAAGAAGAATCGAATCATTGAAGAAGAATCGATAAATTTTGAATTTATTTCTTTAATTTATTAAGAATATATTTTATTACTCTGAAATGAACAGAATCTCTGAAAATAAAAGGCAATGTTCCACTTTACACAATTTGCATATTATATTTTTGAGTATATGTATTTGGTATCTATCGAATTAGCTCCAATGAATTCGACAAAATATTGATCTTTTTCAGAAAAATGTGGAGCAGAAAAATTATTATAGTTTATTAGATTTTTTTAATCAGGATAAATCATTAAAACAGGAAACCACTGTTTGAAACGGATTATTTCAAAACTTAAGCCACCTTCAAACCTAAATGAGTTACAATTATAAATCTTTGCCACTAGAAGATATATATTTAGTGAGCGTGAGTAATTCTCAAAAAATAAACAAAAAATAAAAATAATTCCTCGAAAACGGAGCATTTTTATATTTTATTTAGCATTGTTTAACTTTTTTCGATCCCAAATTATCCATTGCTAGAAAACTAATCAGTTTACGAAAAATCCTAAAAGTTCAAAAGTGTCCATTTTACATAAAAAATACCCCTTCCCCTATCATTAAAATGACCACAACTCATAGTAAACAGTAATAGATTAAAATCGTTTTCTACATTAAAATTACAAAATTTAGTTATACTTTTGATGACAGAGTAAATCAATATCAAATTTTTGTTTTGACTTATACAACCTTTATTCAAAAAAAAAATGAAGTTGGAACGATTTACATTATCGACAATCGACGAACAGATCGAAAGATAGAAAAACACGAAATGAAAGTTGGTTAGGTCGTTTACAAAACGTTCACATTTAAAAAGAATTCAAGACGTTTTTTAAAAAAAACTCATTTTTTGTGTTTAAAGTTTTTTATTTATTTCTTATACTTAGATCAATATACCGAATTTGCTCATCTACGAATTTGATCACGCTTTTTAGGTTTAGATAGGATTAGACATTACCAAAATTCAATTTCGTAAACTCATTATACATATTATTCAAACTACTATTATATTACTGATTATAAATTTTCATGTATTTGGAACGCATTTAGTAGAAATTTTTAAACATGTATATACAAAACCGTGATAAAATATCATGGTTAGAAAGAACATTGGCTTATTAAATTAAGGAAATATTTACACCGTATGTTAAGCCTAAGTAAATATGAATGAAATATTCATAGAATAATCTTTCGGAATACGGAATCAATACAATTTCAAAGATAGTAGAAATATTATTGACATAAAATCAGAATATTACATCATGTAAGTAGATATATTAAAATAAACTTTGTTCAATCAAATGAATTTCATTTTCAAATAAAATAATATTGATAATTTATTTATGTTAGCCTAAAGGCTAACGTCTTGAATATAACAACAAATAATATATTGCACATATAAAAACTACATATACAGAATATACTTTATCGTCCAAGAGGCAGCGGAATAATAGAAACAAATACATTTTTAATGTTTGTAGTATTAGTAAGGACCTAAAGGTATACAACTCTGATACTTTGATTAATTATTATTCTTATTAATTATATCTTTGAATTTTACCCTCATGATACTTCCGATTTGGGATTATTCTTCTATATTTTATGGTCTAAAATTTGGGTCTTGGATTCGAAGGACCGATTTTATTCATTCACGAACTTAAACTCACTTTTAATGTGTTATATACGTCACCAAAATTTCAACGATTTCAATATTCTTTTTATCATTAAAAATAACCAAGATATGGACATTCCTAATCCTGTTTGGATAAACAGGGAGATTTTATGACGTCAGTTGCTTCTCTCTCCATAAAGGTAACATTCAAAGTTCAGGTGAAAAATAATGTTTGAGAGCTTATAACTTTTAAATTAATATTAATTCAATTTTCGAGTTTTTTTTTTATGAGCATAGTTTTTTTTAAATGTATCTTCTCTACTAGTACATTAAATTTCTGCTCTAGCCCATAAGAATTAATAAGCATAATTCGCAAAGAAGGGACGACTAACAAAGCCGTCGAATGGCCGTATGATATAATCGCACCATTTATATAGTAATTAAATACAAAGAACTCTCACTCATAGATCGAATGATGTAAGACACAAAAAGCCAATGAGAACCAGATATTTCTTACCTGAACTCCTTCAAGTCACTTCCACGTCTGTGGTGTCGTAAGGTAAAGCACATTCCACTTGTACCTCCTATATAATCTATAAAACCGCCTTTTTTTATTTAATTCTTAATCAAACTATTAATGAATCAATAAAATGCGTAACGATCTGTTTTTAAATACTATTTTTTGTGAAGAAATGGAAAAAATGTTGTTTTTCAATTCGTTTAAAACACCAAACTCTTTTGTCTCTAATTACACCTATTTGACGCCGAATCCATGAACGAATCCTCCGATTCGTTCATTCCATGTTTTTGTGCAACGTTCATAGCATGCCTACGCTGAACACTATTTCTGAATCGAGCTCTTGTATACTATTGGTGCGATACTGCCAACAGTTTTTACTGTAATAATTGATTTTCTCCCTTCAAACTGTTTATGTTTACATATTTCGAGTTTTAGTATCAATATTTTATATTTCAATGTACATTAAACAATTATTTACATATAAATTTCTACATTCAAAGATATTTATTTATGTTAAAAATAAAACAAATATTCTAAAATAAAACTGAATTGAATGTAACTGTTGTAGGTAAAGACGGTAAAAGTAAATATTAAATATAATTTAGATTGGTTGATTTGACTTTCAACTTTAAATTGTTGATGTGTATAAAACATACCAAAAATAATAATGTTGTGTAAAACTAAAACATTTTTGTATTTGTAAAAAATATTAATAAATAATAAATATATGATTGTTAATTTTCAGTGAAATGGAATTTATCGCAATTTTCCAGTGTTTCTCATCAAACTTGCCAATGGATTTAAATATTTATCGCAATACGTAATTTATTAAATATGCTTTCTGATTTCCAAAGGCTTAATATTTATTTGATTAACGTCTACAACATACACAACCCTTTTCAATTCTATTCAGGAATTTTGTATTACCGAGTGGGATACACTTAGACTATAAGGCTCAATTTTATATCTACTTTCGCTGATTGGTATATTGCGTTAAGTATTTCACCTGCTTATTTACTTTTACTAGATATGTGTAGCTTCTTTATTCATTGCGCCTACAACCAATTTTTTCTGCGTCTGGATTCTCGCTTAAAGTAATAGTAGCCGTCGAACATAATATACTGCTCTTTTTGCGAGAATATAAAATATTCAAGAATGATGTAAATTCTGTAACTTACCGCACAATGAGAATTCTCAAATACTCTATTACATTTTACAATACGTTTTTTTTATTATTAAATTTGATTGCATTTGAATTGCACATAAAGTGAAGAAGTAGGGAGACAAATAGACTCATTCATCCCAAATATTCAGTTCCATTGCAACAAGATTGATGTTTTTGCGATTCTTACTTTATATAACAAAAAATATTTTAGTATACACAGTATCTACCAAGCTAACAAATAGTTTTAGTAGTGGTTTTAAGATAAAACATTAAACATCTAAAGCTTTCGTTACGCTTCAAACTTATTTTATCCAATTTCACTTCAATGATGGTATTGGTGTATGTTTTGTAAATAAACCTCAGGTTGGTTTTGTACGTGAATGTATAAAGTGAAGTAAGTATTTATTTGTTAGACAGGACATAACATTTATTGGAAGCAGAGGAGACCATCCAAACCTTACTTTACTACTATTATACCAATTGGGGTTGTTTGGTAATGAGTAGCATCATCACGATGAATATTCTAGAGTATTGTACCAACCCTTCAGGGTAATTCAATGGTCTACCACTTGAGAGAATCTTCGACAGTACTATGATGGAAAGGTTTGAATGATAATGTGAGCACCATGAAATATTTACTCTAATGTTGGTTAATTTTAGTTTTATATACTGCTAATATACTACAAATATTTTTATTATAAAAATATTTTACATGATTTTCTTACCCTTATATGAGCAATTTCGATAGATTGCATTTAAATTTATAATATGAGTAATTCATTAAGAATATCAAATAAATTAAAATTATTTTTAATGATATATGCTTTAAACAAGAAAATGTTTTTTGAATAATCGAAAAAATTTAGATTTACTTATTTTCTAAAATACAAGAACATCGTTTAAAATCTTACTCATGCAAAGAAAGATCATATTTAGCAATACCTAAACCCAAAAAAGAGCACCTTTGTTGAAGGGAAGAACACATTTTGAAGAGTTTTGTTGTTGTTGAAAACGAGATATCCCTGGGGTCTAACTGACCAATCTTCTATTTTAAAGTCAGTTAAATATAGCTTATTTTAGTGTCTCTACTCAAAATTGTATACTTACCTTTAATCTGCTATATCCTGCTAAACCTAACTGTTTTCTAGTAGATATACAATTTTTCATTAACAAAATAAAACATTAATTCTAAAATTTGGTTCTACTTAACTTCATTTGTATATCCTCCAATTTACGCGAAATAAAAATTGCTCAAGAGTTTTAAAACATTCATATATAAAGAAAAGTTTGGAAATGGGATCAAAAAAAATTATTATTTTACCAATAATAGGCCTTGTAATTTAGCTTTGTAGAACAAACAAATCGGCCTTGTAATTTCTGCAAAATCGTATACACAGAAAATATTTGAGTGGAATACAATATTCCTAAATCTCAGATGACGTTAAAATAAAAACTGAAAAAATTTATATGATAGTTGCAAACATGAAAATTAAATAATCCGTAAAAATAAATAATGTGATTTTTGAATCGATTAGTTATTAAATGAAGTGAAACAAGTAATAACTGAAGTAGGTAAATAACATTTATACTGCTTGTCTTACTTTCTCAATAATAAACTTTCAGAAATGAATCCTTTGTAAGAAATGAAGATATTGTACCTACATATATTATTGTGTTCCAGGTTATATTAAATCCTGATTAATCCATATAATCGTAATATTGTATAGAACAACACACATGTATACCGCAATAATAACACTTGTAAAATACAGTGTACTTAAAAATGTTTATTGTTACATAAATCAATAATCAAAAATTTTTTATTGATTGGGTTGATCCTTGACGAATATCAAATAAAAATGTAAAATAGAACAGAATTTATAACAAATTTGTTATTTATTTTCCAGAATATTTTCGAGGGATAGTGTTTTCCAATTCCTTTCAGTTTCTATTTCAAGTTATCTTTCAAATGGCCCTTAAAGATAAAATAAAATGCAAAGAGACCACAAGATGCTTCTCTTTGTGAGTCGGGAGTCTCATACTCCGAAATTAGACAAAATGATGACAAGATTTCTGAGATTTTAAATGTTTTGAGAAAAAAGTAATAATTACTAATTGAAAGCTAGTATATATTTGCTTTAATCCTGTTATTTATCTCGTTTATACGATCCATTATATTTTAGAAGTGGTTTGCCTTTTGGACACCTGTTTAAACTTTTATACAAATACTATTTAATAAATGACATTATTTAATCGTCAACAAAACGCATTTACTAAGCATACATCAAACAAAAAATTTGATTAATTAAAAAATTGTTATTCTTCACGTCTGGAATTACTAAACTAATATAATATGTGGTATCACTGTGTTTTTACAAGTGTATGATAACAGATGTGGGTTGTTGGATCCAAGTTAGATTATGTGTTCTTTCAGTTCGAGAACTATAAGACAGTTATATATTATTATTGGTATATATACTATATATATGTACCTTAATATATGGGAAAGTAAACATTATTGTACGTATTATAATGGTTAAAAGACCAGGGTTATTTAGTTATTTGTCGGTGAATATAGGGTCTATAACATACGATCAAAATAATATACATTAATATTTTAAACAGTATTTATTATAGTTAAAATATTACAGGGTGGTTAAATTATTTTGAAAAACGAGGTATTACAGCTTACAGTATAGTGCTAAGCAATAATTTTTGAAAACTAACACAACTTAGATGTATGTGATAGCGACAAATACATTTCTGAACCAGCGTTTAATCCGATAACGAAAAGATGATTTTAAGCAGCATGGTCTATAAGCTATTTAATTGCTTTTATATTTACTTTTTGCAATATTAGTCTATAACTAATGATTTTTTTTACTAATAGTTTTTACTTACTAGTATCTATTGTCATTTCTTAAAAGAACTATAAATATATCAAATAACTAATATACGAGATTGAACGATGATCTTCCCACTAGCAATCACCTTAATGATGTAATACTAAAATATATGTGTTTTTATTGTTTAAAACATTTATTACTTCATTAAATATTTGCGAATCACTTTATACGCAAGCAAATGAAAAAAATATACGCTATTTGAAATTATCGTAATCGAGTATAAAAATCACAAGCAATAAAGTACTTTGATATGCATACTTTTGCCCAAGTCATCTCAATTAACAATGTCATTTTATGTCATTAAATGATATCGAAAACATTTCAGTCCTTTTCTACACGTTATTTTAAAAAGTCATTTTGTAGTAGCTGTTATTATTATGTCAGAAACTTTGGTGCAAAATAATGTACTTTTGTGGGATATATACAATTTTAAACTCCTTTTACTTCTTAGTGCTCTTCTTCATTATAACAGACACCAGGAAAATTTCTGGTTCTAGCAGATTTGGTCACCGTAAAGATATGACTTATTCAGTTTGTTCTTTTATAAGAGCAAATACTGTGAAACTATCACTTTTATCACACATCACTTCCTACATTTTTCACTCATTTCAGAATAATTACGGAAGGAGTACAAAAGATTACGGATATTAATTCTTGATTTTTAATGGAACGAGAAATTATCTTAAAGTTTATTCAACAATAATATATTTTGAATAATGGTGAAAACAATCTATTAGCAAGTGGACAATACAATTTAAATTACTCCAATTTTTTTTATAATTTTTATTTAAATTAGACTTTTTTAGAAAGAGCAGAGATGATTTGTAGAACATAGACAATAAAATTAATATTAACATCAAAATAAACTAACATTTAAGTGCTTCATTTTGGTTGTTTTATACTGTATTTCATTAACTCTAGTAAGACAATAGCTGTATATATACATTATATCTTTGTTTTGCGTTTGGGGCTACAAAATAATAAGACAAGAAATATATCTATCTAAGAATGATTAGGTACTTTAATGAAAGGACAACAAACTAATAATGGGGGATTGTCGTATTATCAGCTTCGGTTACAAGTTTCCTATAGTAACGAAAATAATGTATAAAAAAAATTACTAGAATAGTAAGAGGGGCATTGTATCCAATTTTTAGTTATAATTGGAATGTTAAATATTATTCGCCATGTAAAATTCTAATTGTTATCCTCATTTAAGTAATGTATAACATAAAATAAAAAATTCTATAAATAAAAATTATGTAGGATGCACCGAGACTCGAACCCTGGACTCCCTTTTTATCATTCGGTACTTTATTGTCATTCATTGGATATAAGAATTGATTAGGACGTAACATACTATAAATGCAAATATTTAGATCCGATCTTGAGATATATGTACAAGAATTGATTGCTTTAAGGTATTAGATAATATAAGATTATATAAATGATAAGCATTCTTTTATAATATTTGAAAGAGTAAGAAAAGGTAAAATATGTTATCCATTCTGTTTTTTACAATTATAAGGAGTAGGTGATAAGTATTTTTGATTATAGAAGCAATATCTTGCGTGAATAATTTGTGGCTCGATAAAAGTACTATTATGTACAATAATTTTATCAAGCACAAATCTTGACTGGAAAGTGAATATATGTTGCCTTGTAAACATTTGTTGAAAAAGTTAAAACTAGCAATTTTATCGAAAAATCCTAACAGACAAATAAAAAATGATGTGTATACCGATTTTGACATAAAATAAAAAACTTTTTGTCTAAGGAATTCATTTTTAGCGATTAGGTTATCTTAATATATACTTATTATGTAATTTTTCGATAAATTGTTATTAATTTTCTGTTTAAAATTGTATCTTTAAAAATAATTAGAATAAAGAAGTACGTATCCTAATTTATAAGCTTTTTTATAACCTGTCATATTCTTTTGTAATAGCGTAGTTTATTTTCAGATATTAAACTATAATATTGAAGTTATAAGTAATATAAAATTACTCACATACAATTTTCAAATAATACCTTTCTTACTTAAACAATAATCTTGAAAATTAAATGCAACAAAAACATCTTTAACATTACAGATTTTATCAACTGTTTAAAGCTCAAAAACATTAGTAACATTGTTGAGTAATTATAAACGATATAAATGAGACAGTTAACTAAGCACCCAGCATTTACTAGTTCTAAAATATTTACAAACTTGAATATGCAAAAGATTATTTAAAATAATGTGAAGTTTTAATAAGAACCAAGCATTATTGTAATGCCAACTGTATAATAATATATCATTCTACACAGTGTTCAAGATAAATATGTTATTTATCCTATAAAATATTTATAGGACTAAGACTACAGGTAGAAGTAAAAGCAATTTAATAGGTCATTTTACAAATAATAGATATTAAATGTTTAATACAGAGTCAAATATAATTTGATTGTAAGTTTATTACTTTCGACAAAAATAAAAATAATAACAATACTTTTAAAATGTTAAATTCGTATAATAAGCGTATTTTTTAAAATTTTATAATGTTTTTATTATACAACAACGGATGTTTAAATTAATGATTGAAATGAATACTTACTGTTGGAATCAAAGTGTAAGTCTTTATTAAAAATTATAAATTCAGTTTTTTTTTCATGTTCCAAGTAGTTTCGATAAGATACAATTTTTTTATAGAAAGTATTACTATTATTTACGAAATTTATTTTTTTAAGTAGTTTAGAAAACAGTATGGGCACCGAGCATCAAATTTTTTCATTCGTTATATGGTTACGAAAAACTAGTTTATCAGTCAAATGTTATATAACTCTGTGAATGGTGTGTGTTTTAACATAGGAAATTTTTCGAAATTTAGTAACTTATTTAAATGAAAAATTATTTATATTTGCAAATAAAAATTATTACTCATGCATCAATCGATTAAGAGGTCTCTTTCACGTACTATGCACGGTACGCATATTTGAACCCAGAGAAATATAAGAACTACGTTCCACAAAAAAATGAAAATTAATAATTAAACATTTAAATTAAAAAATATACAAAAGTTAAATAAAAAAATACTTATCTTTAAAATCCGTACAAAGAGTTTTAATTTTCACAGCTATGGATAGTTTAGTTTAGTTTAAGTAAGTGGATAGTTAGATTAAGCAAACAGGTTTAAAGAATACATTTTCGGTTAGTCACCAATGAATCACTAATGCAATTCGCAAAAAATTCATTTTGTAAATAACGGTTTTCGGAATTTAATAAAAATTTTTTCATAGGATTCATTTTACGGCAATCACTGTAGCATTAATACCTGTGTTGCTGTCTTAAATGTTCGAAGTTTACCAAATTTGCTATTTCGATACCTTAGAAGTTGATACTTTACTCATTTCTTCGACATTAATTATAATAATTTCGTGCCCTGTGCGATATTTATTTATTTTTCATATTTATTTTAGTGTCATTTTAAAAATATAGAGAATCACAAAGTAATTTCGTTGCATAATTTAAAATCTTTAATATTTCAGCGTCAGCCATATGGGTGAAACAACTTGATTTCAAAAACAAAACAAGAAACTTTTTACTACTCGCGTATTCCGTGATTTAAATTATTAGTCGAAACAACGATTTATCATTAACAATTTTTCTTATTTATTAAATTTTTATTATATCGTTTTCTAAATAAAAATCCGTGCTATATCCTTAATCTAAGGATACAGCTGTAAGTTTTACGTGGATATGCGCATATATTAGAGAATATTCAGAAAGATCAATACATAAAAATACTATTTCATTGAAAATTATGAATTCATATGCCTCCAAATTATTAAGTGTAATCATCATAATTACAATAAAAGTGTCAAGTAAAAGTTATACTCCATTCGATTGTAGTAATTTTCAATTACAACTTCAAATAATATTCAATTTTGAACATTGTGTAATATAATACAAGAAGTTACTATACGATAGATATTACAAACACACATCTAAACACATTAACATTATCCGAACCAACATTAAGCTACAAAAGCTTGAGTATTTTGTTACTTATTCACAAGTAAATGAACAACTTGGTTAGTTTGTTGTGTTAACTTTTCTTTCAAATATAAACAAACAATATTGTTAATGCACATTGTTGTTTAATTAGATTACAGGTTGTTTACGAATCGGTATCCCATATTTTCAAAATTGAAATAGATTTTATTATATTTTATTTAGTTTCAAGAGTCCATTTGTTATCAAATTTTACAAGTTAAATTTTACCCACTTCCAAGTCTCCAATTGAGATACAAAATAAAATGGTAGCGTCATAAATCACAATTATTATTTATTTGTTTGCTTCTGTCATATTTCGATACATACGGTTTTCAGCTTTTATATTAGAATTTCAATAAGAAACATAAGAAGGCATAATTTTTTTTTCATTTTGCTTCAGCTAACGAATTTATTTCAAATAGGTTTTAGCTTTAATTTGAAGCTTGAATAGATAACAAAAATTTTAAAATTGCTAGTTTTTTATTAGAAAACATACAATGAAAATTATTGAATTAAACAGTTTGGATATGCATTATGTAATGTTGGAGAACTACAACCATGAATAAAATTTTCTGTCTAAAATTGTTACAATTAATCAACCAGGTTTTAAATTGCTTATATAATTCAATCTAAAACAAGTGAAGATAACAATTAACACACTTTATTTTTTAGATACTTGAGATATGATTGAATTTCATTGTTTGGACTATTATTAATTAACATTCATAAAATACTATAAATATCCAGTCTATACAGTTATGTATACATTTATAAAAATAATATGTATTGTTATCACCTGAATATGAGTTTATTAGCGATATTTGAGCTTATGTTTAAAACAAAATTTTGAAACATTTGGTTTGTTTTAAAAAAAAAACAAACATTTTTTGTATTGAACTTTTCTTCTATCTTTTATAGTTTCAAAGTTTACTCAAAGATCCATAAGACCCAATGGACCGATTTTGCTTATTCACGAACTTAAAATCTCTTTTCATGTTAAGAATACGTCACCAAAATTTCAAGTGGCTATTTCTTTTTGTTTTTGAGTTATCGTGATGACGGACGGACAGTCGCAAATGAATTAATGAGGTGTTTCTATAAACAGCTATACCAAAACTTTAGGCTAAAATTAATATACTCAGGCATATTATGAATGTCGAACATAAAGATATTGTATAGGTTATTTTGAAATGAGTTAAAAAGTGCATTAATTCTTTTTTAGACAATTTTGGTAAAAACAATGCAACGAACGTAAAAAAACAATATAAATGTCTAGATTATTAAGTCTTAAAAATTGATATTACAATTTTGCTTGATGAACTAAAGTAAATTTTAAAAAAAATTCGATTTTAGTATATCACTACTACAAACGTTGCTTTGAAAATAATATTTCCTTTATTAATAGACACACGGTAATTTATTTATTGCATTATAAACTTACCGAAAGCTGTAATATTTAAGTCTGTATAAAGACAATACTAAATAAAACCAGTACTTCATTATTCAATACAGTTAATAACAACATGTTTAAGCACCTGGAAGCAGTTGTATTCACAGTGGTTTCTATTAACATATACCTTCGTTTGATTAATCAAGGATTACTAAATTGAAATAATAATTTCCAGAAATATTCAGCAATAGTTCTTTAGATAAGTCTTTTTTATTATTTTTATGATTGATGCTTTCAGAAAAATATTTTAATAATAAGGTCAGTCCAGGGGAGATGTCCGTGCAGAACAGATGGCCAGGCCAATTATTTTTGAAACCAATAGGTAGATTGTAATATTTTATGCTTAGTTCACTTTTACCAACTTAGGCTACTAGCAGCACGCGCAAAGTGAAATTGAAATTAAATCAAAAAGTATGTAAACATATCTAGTTTCGCGGTAATAAAATTTGAATCGAAATTCGTACTTTTATGGTTTACCGTGATTGTTATGGATGAAGTGTTGCATTTCAATTTGAAAATTGTCAAAAATTCCGAAGTCATTGATTTTTATATCGATGTTTGGATGTTTGGTTTGATAAAGATTGACACAACAGAGTATACTTTTTTTCTACGCAGTCTGATGGAAATAACACTTAATTAAACTACATGACAAAGCACAGTAACAATTTCATTTAAATTCGAGACAACGGCACAGATACCTCAGGATAGATAGCTTATCGAGAGATATAGAAAATATTTCTTAAAATTGTTTTCATCTTGGACTTTGTTAATTACTTTATGTTATTTACTAGGAATAAATATTGGTTTAAAATAAATACTGTCGAAAAAACACGACTATTTTGATTTTGATAGCGTCTCATAAAAACTACGGCCATATTCCCCGGCCTTACTCTAATTGCCAAAAAATTTTGTTTTATTGAAGCGCTAAAGGCAGCATACACTTTCTTCAAATTAAGAATTTATAGACTAAAATTTATAAATAAGTATTTATTATAGAAAAACTATAAACTTAAATTAACATAAATTAAAAAAGAGATCAAAAGATATAATTAGAAGCTTAGGATATGAAAAAGAAATCAAACTTTAGATTAGAATTACTCGTTTATACAAAACTGAAAAAAGCTCTATCTAACACCAGAAAATAAGTCATATTAGCTTGTAAAATACTTTGATCACAAACAGGCATATTAACAGGGCAGGCTTATTTTACAAAATATTATATATCTAAAATAAATATAATAGCAACGGAAAAATAAACTCGATTTTAGTTTTAATTTAATAATTTTAGTTTGTAAATACATTCATGCATTTATTTCATGGAAATAAAAATCAGTATATAAAAAAACAGAAAACTTTCAATTAATTTTTTTAAACTGAGTACTCAGATTGCAGTTAAATATTTATTTGTTTTCATTCCTAGGATATTTGAAGCATCGTGGAAAATACTGGAATACTTCATAGAATATTTAATTGCTTCATGCAATTCTTTTAGCATTTCTTCATACGTAAAACATATATCTATAAACTAAATATTTTATAGATCAAAAAATAAAAACTTTACTTTAGACAGAAATAATACAGGGCTGTTTCAAATTTAATTTTATAAATATGACATGAAATATTAAGAAGGTCTATAGTTAAGATACTGACATTTTAAGGAAATTCGAGAGATGACCGTTATTGTGAAATTAAAGTTTTCTGGGATCCATTTAGGTGTTAGTTTTTTCTTAAGTAAAATGTTGTTGAATGTAATATTGTTTTCGGTCTATCAAGAAACAACAATATAAGTAATTTTTTTTTTGTTAAAATTAATTTTGGTTGGCTAGCCAAAGTTAAATAATGAAAATAGTTAATCTATTTTACATTTAAAAAAATAAAATCCTAACAGAGTTTTATTTTATATTTTTGATTTTGATAACAATTAGTCTGGATTTCATTCATAACCACAATACATACAAGATTTGACGTATAGATGTAAAAAGAATAAAAAAATACTTAGATAATACAGAACAGTAGTCTTTATTATAATATCAAAACATAAGCTTCTTATGGAGGTAAGTAATTACTGAAACGTTAATAAAAGGTTTTTTTTATTCAATGATACAAAACATTGCCGACAATAGAAATATTTCCAATAGTAACCGACTTTTACAGTATAAAAATAAAAAATGAATAAGTTAAAATATTAAGAATTTGTTTTGCAGAAAAAAAGAAAAAACTAACCAATTTCGATTCCAAAAATTATTAATGCATTTAAATCAAAATGAGTTTCACATTACAACGCTGTTGGGTTTCTTAAAGAAATTTATCGGAATATTTCCTAATTTAGATTAATTTCCTGTTAAGATGCTGGAAAATTATTTAAATGATATGAGAAAAGTTCAATATAATTATTGGAATACCGAAGTAAGCTTTTCCGTTTTTTCTGAACATGTTGAAATGTTTTCTTAGTTTTATAATCAAGCTAAGATTCAAATTTTAGAACATATTTACGATTTATTTTAATAAAACACCATAATTGGATATTTAAGGCATGAAAAAAGTGAATTTGAAATAATACTAAAAACTCAATTTTGACAGTATCTGAAAGAGATTTAGAGGCTTCTCTGGTAGTTAAACATATCACTAAAGGGAAACTTAATTTAATTAAGGAGAATAACAGGTACGTTACTTGAACTATTATTCATTGATAGTTAATTGGCTCTTAATCGTCTTAAAACTCAATTGACGACTTTTGTTTGTCATTCGTACAAATTTAGTCTAATTTATGATATAATTAAATTTATTTATGTTTCGTTAACTGAAAAAAATTAAATTTTGATAAAATAATGTTGTTCAAAAACTTAAAAGTGTATTGACATCTTAAATTATGATACTTTTGTGTATTTTTTATTGAACTGTTAAAAAGTAATATATTTATTGAGATTTTTAGTATAGAAAACCGACGAGTGATCAAATTACAGCAAATAAAAATGGGTACTGTGCATGTTTTGTAAGTTGAAATTTATGTATTACAATAATATTATTTTATGTGTTATACGGTACAGCAAACATCAATGAAACCCACTATTTCAAGATCCAGGTTAATTGTTTGAATCTCATGTACCTTATATTTTTATATCTTGATCGCTAAAGCTTATAGAGAGGATATTTCATCGAATAGAGACCAAAAACTAATGATATCAGGATTTGAATATAATGTCATTTGCACTTCATAGATGCTTTGTAGATAAAAAATGTATAATATTTTTGGTGTATTTTACATATAATCCGTGGTTAAGTTAAAACAGATTTCGCAAGAAAAACATTTATTTTATAAAATGTGAAATTGTTTTATAATTTTCTATCAATCTTCAAAAGTTATGAATACAGCTATTTACTTTAAATCAATTTCCAATATGTATAGATGATGTAAAATTCGGAGATTATATTGATTAAAAGATAAAAAATAAAAGTTTAGATGGATAACTATAGTTTAATTCAAAAAGACTTTTTAGCTTAGAATACGACTGGCGCTAAAATCTTCAAATAGTAATAGGTTTAAGACAGTTCTTTATTTTGAAAAATTTTTTAATTTTTATTTTTGAGTTTTTCTTGTTATGGAGAAATTTAATAACAAAAAAAATTTCATTTTAACCCCTTACTTTCTTGGGACGTCATATGGGACCATTAATTTAAAGGTATACTGAACGCAAAGATAATTGTTAAAATCGATCATAAACAAAGAAACATAATAAAATTTATTACGATAAATAAAATAAATAATTTTGACAAAAAAAAAATCGTGTGGCACTCGGGGACTGCCGCGGTAAAGCTATTGCATAGCATTTTGTATCAACTTATGCAATTATAATTTTTTATTTATTTATTTATTTTATTCATGCAGTATTGCTTTTTCTTACACCTATACACCTATATACTTTCTCCTAAACAGCTGCTTATGTATTCGTCCGATTTCGGAGCAGCTCGTCTTGATTCGTCAAGCCACACCTCCTTGCCCGTCGGAGTGGGGAGAGTGAGGTTTTTTCGTTACGGAATTTCTGGATTCGGTCCCCGCGCTCAAGGCCCGCGATAGAAGCTATGCAATAGCTTAATAATTTGAGCGACAGTAACTAGTATTCTTATATTTCCCACGTTTTACATATATATTTGAGACTTTGGTATTAACTATAATCTGTGATAATATATTTATTAACAAAACGCTGGAATAAAAATAAATAAAAATCTCTAGTTATAAGCTGAATATACAAACTTTCAGAAGAACAGCGATCAGTTCTTCGTAATACGACTGCAATTTTTGGTCTGTATAATATTGAATACATACTCCATGAATTGAATGGTATTTTATGTATTTTAGAAAATAACACATTTTGTATTGTATTATATTTATAGGTAAGAGTCTAGACGGATACAGTTATAGAAACATTTGCAGTGAACGTTTTTTTATTTTTTGAACGTTTATTGTAGTCTATAAATTTCAGTTTGTGGTAAGCGAATCAACCAAAATATTGTTATTATTCGGATGAGAGGATACATATAATACAAGTTATTCGATAAAATTAAACAGACTTCAAAAAACAAAAACTAAAACCTGATTTTAAATTAAATACTTTAAATAATTTACTTGTCACCAATTAGTTTTCGAAGTTTGCCCCAACGAATCAATTGCCTGAAAAGAATATTATTGGTCAAAATGAAATTATTTATAGAAGTTTTTATTTCAAAAATATTTCTTAGGTTTCAGTCTTTAGAAGTCGTTTCTATTTTTTTTCGAAAAATTTTTTATTTGTTTTTTTTTTTTTTTTTTTGTTAGTGTTCTCTTAACTTTTTTGTAAGATATATATTCATTTAAACTTTTCTTTTAACTTACTACCTCTTTGTGTTGGAATTTGATTGGGACCAAGTCCAAAGTATGCTCTATCCAATAAAAAAAAAAGAGTCCACACAATGTTCTAAAAAGCTATGCCCGGTGTTACTTATACGTATTTCTTTTTTCATCGGTTAAAAATTCTCAGTAATGCTGGATAGTCTATTTTCTATTTTATATTGTTTGTTGTTTTTATTAAGACTTTGAATCTAACTGAGATTATTAAAATAACATAATTGTCATAATTACATACCCAAATGTTGATAGCAGTTTGAAATTGTAACGTACCTGAAATAAACAAAAATAATTAAGAGGTTATAAATTAATATGCTCATTGATTAATTATAATATAATTTATTTAATTTTTCTGATAAACACATAATAAAATAAATACATCTATGTAACTTATTTGGTGTAGTGCCATCAGTTTCTAACAGATATCGATGTATCATATGTTATGTTAGAATGTGAGACAAATAAAATGTAAAATATCAATTGTATTGACTTGAGCTTCATTTGAACACTCAACAGCAACACTTGTTATGATCTGCTAGTAGTAATATAGAAATTAAGATTTGAATTTCAATTCGTTATACGAATGTTTATGCAAGATATTATCGTATAAAAATTAGTGCATTAATTTATACAATTCGTTTAATGTCTGTAATTGCACAACAAGGTTATGGTGGTCAAAATGAAATATGCATGTTTCCTATTTGCCATGATCATTTGATTTCACATCGATTGCAAAAAACTCTGACTTGCTAACTTCCATAGAAAAAACTGGGTATTCTAAAATATTTCCATAAACAGGTATTCAAAAATAAATTAAAGTTTACCAATTATCCCTTATTTCAAACCGATTGCAATAAACCGCTTAGCTAGCTTATTTTCTATATATAAGTTGATATATTTAGAAAAAATTTGAGAAAAAATGAAGTCTACAAAACGTTTCTTCAAATGTTGAAAATAATAAATTCCTAAAATTTGTATTTCTCTCACATATGATATGTTGAAGCGAGTGCTAGTACTAGCCCATTCAGCAGTATAGTATACCTCACTCATGCTGTGATCGTATTCTCATTCGGCAAAAAATATAGATTATATTTCTTTTTTAGTATTGGTTCATTTGTTCCAATATATATATATATATATATATATATATATATATATATATATATATATATATATATATATATATATATATATATATATATATATATATATATATATATATATATATATATATATATAAATATACCATAATCTTCATCATACTGTTAGTGACAATGGTAAACATTTTTGAAATTTTTGAAACACCTGATGGGCTAAGAATCTATACAGTAAATTCCCAGAATTTCTTATCACTAAACTCGAGGAACAGCGTTCGAAAGTTACATCGAAATAGAGTGTGATGGATGCAAAGAAAATACAAAATGGTGTATTTACACTTAGACTTTACTAGGATTGGAATAAATTAATCTATATACATTATTTTAATGTCTATTATATAAATACGTTTAAAATAAGCATACCATTTATCAATTGGCTCTCTCTTTAGAAAAGTTATAGAATTACTGTTTTTCATTTTATTTTTGACTGAGTTTCCTTTGTAACTACATTCTCAGGTTTTTTATTTGAAAATGCATGTTAAACAAGGCATTAAAGTATGATATGTCGAAGATCGAGGAAAAATAAAATTATGATAATTGAATACTTGAACTTTTGTAAAATATCGTATCTCATATTCAAAAAATATGAGAACGCTTCTTTATGTAAACCAAAAAGCTTGTCTAATGATAATAGAGATTTCAAAACAGTCGATTTTTTTGCGATTCTTAGCATCAATGTGTAGAATAAAAAAACTATTGTTTGCAATAAATATAATATGTTTCACACTTGAGCAATATATCCAAAAACAATCACTTTTTTTATAAAAATTGTTATTTCTTTTTGAAAGTTTATCACTTAAAAATTTTTAAGGAACATTCTTGCAACATGAGTTGAAAAATGGATTTAAATAATGTTTAACCCTAGTTCATTAAGTAATAAAATAATAATTTATAAATAAAATAAATGCTTTGTATACCTATGCAAAAATATTAATAGAAATTTAATGGGTTTTGAAAAGCATGTAATTAAAAATTTGCATAAGTTTTTGGTAGATAAAATATACATTTCGATTTGTACATTCTACAGGTATATGCTCAGTTGATAGGTAATCATCAGCATTGATTCAGTAGACAAACTCCCAGGGCGATTGTTTTGTTATTTTATTTAAGCGATAATTATGTCAGACATAGTACAGTATAGTATGTGCCCCCGCCGACAAAGATATTTAAAGACCGCCCATGATATCTCAATCTAAAAACATGACATACCAACAAAAAACAATTTTTTTTTTCATGTTATTTATTATAAAATCTCTTTCAATATTGTTGAATATAAATTTTATTATTTATAATTCAGGCAAGTAAGGAGTACTGTTTAGTGATGAGATACAAGGAATATATATCGAGGATTTTTTAATTTTTTGAAAAGTAGTTGAGAATATTGTGATTGGAAAATTAGTCAAGTACATGGATAAAAGTGTATCGACCATTTATGAATTTTATTTGGCTTCTTTTGTATCTCTTCAAGAGTTTGCAAATAACAAATGTGAAAATAAGCAACTCGAAGTGGATTATTTTAATATCATAATTCGATTGAGCTTCAATGTCTCAAAATATTTTGAGGTAATGAATGCATAATAGGTACCGGTTGTACGAAGGAAAACATTTTATCAACATTTTTCTAAAATATGTCCACAGAGATAATAATATATGAAGAATGTATATCACAGACATAGAATATACGGCAGCTAGTTCATTGAATAACTTGAAGATAAGGTAAAATGTTAAAGATTTTTTTAGAACTAAATAGTATACGCAAATTTTGTCGGTAAAACAGAGATAATTTAAAATTTTTATCTGTCAAATGAATAATGGACCATTTTTTAATTACCTTTGTTTTTTTTTTATAGATTTTATATCTTTTTTCTTTCCTAGATAAAAAATTAATTTTTTGTATATAAAATAAGTAAACATTTATATTTTTCATCAAAATCCGAAATAATATGTATTGTAAGGCAACGTCATCTATTATCTATGCAAAACACTAAAAAAAAATTCAATTAGGTTTGAGTTATAAGTATAGGGTTATAAATGGTAAAAATAGCTTACTATGATTGCAAATATGTTTTTGATATGCATAATACATTGTGAGTATAGGAAAAACAGCAATGGCTACTAATCCATGTATCTAATATCTGAGATGATTCTCTAAGTCGTTGTAACTACATATTAAGCGAAAAAAAAATGTTTGAAACAAAAGTGTAAGCTAACACCCACCTTAACTTAAATTTAACTTAACTTAAAATTATTTTGTATTTTTTAGTAGACATTTGTTGAAGAATAATTTATTTTTTTATTTTTAAAATTTTGAAACCGTATTTCCTAAGTTTTCATCTCAAATAATTATTTATATTTTCAAGACAAATATAAAGTTCTAAGTTTTATTTTCAACAATGACATAAGTTTCAAATATTCGTTGTCGATTTTTAATTTCCATACGTTTAATCTTTATCGCCTGTTAAAAGTATTTTACTAATACTTTACACATTTTCGTGTAGTGAATTGCATTTCATGGCTTTGACTGTGTATGAAACTCAAACAAAGACAGTTAACATAAAATAATAATTTATTTTGTATATAAAATAACATTTTATAAACAAAGAAAGATTTCTACATTTTTAGCAAACAGTGAATTTTTACTGAATATATATTATTTGCTTATAGGGATAAAAAAATAAAAAAATGGAAGCAATACTAACTAATTTTTATACAACAAAAACATTTTGTGTCGTATGCTTTTTGTTTGTTTCGTGTAGCCGTAATATTTGCTTGCCTATATACGTCAGTTGTAGCTGCAGTGGATATAACCTTAAGAAGTTAGACCCCCTATTTTTGAATTAACTAACTTTAGGTATTCTTAAATGACAACAATTTTGTACTAGCTGAAAAGATTTTCAAGCCAGTTTTTTTTTGAAGAATCTTCTGGTAGTCGATCTTGTTAATTTTTTTATAATTGTTTGATATTATTCTTACGTCTTGAAGTCTTCAGATATCATGATTCACTAGTTATTCAATATTTCAATGTTGCGAATTTATATTTCATCTGGATAGTAAAAGACCGGACCGAGGACTTATTTTATGATTATTTATGTTTTATACAAAGTTAATCATTTCTATTCACATACGTCAATTATAAAAATATGATATCAGAAGTACCACGGGCAAGGAAATTTCGGGTTTACCCACTTTTCCCAGATAATTGGAATTCAGCTAATCGTAATGATATGTTATACGCCTGTGTACTTCAGTAAATTATTTAATATCTTTTATTATTTTCATAATTAATATTTCACTTCGTATAAATATTTAAGCTTCATTTAAAGAATAAAAATTAGAGTGCATACATAATATAGCTTTTCCTTTGAGTTAATTTTTGTTTTTATATTCCTCACATTTCGCTAAATATGTTAGCTTTGTTAAAATGGTAAATTTTTTTAAATTTTAAATTTCTCTGATCTTCAACCTTTTACCAATCTTTAACCTTTCCATAAAGTTAAAACATATAGCGAAACGAAATGAAACATAATTAAGCAAATTAAATATATACTCCAAGAAATTTTGTTGTTCTATTTGATCATAAAAACAATTTTACAATGCAAAAGTAATTATTGTCATTTTTTTTATTCCATTCACAAATTCCGTAACTTAACTCCGAATCGGCTCCAACGATTTTCATGCAATTCAGTATATAGGGGGTTTCGGGAGCGATAAATCGATCTAGCTAGGAATCATTTTTAGAAAATGTCATTTTATTTGTGTTTTATCGACAATTTTGTATAATGTAATGATATATTTGTTTGATATTTATAGTCACATAGTCATTGGAGTGGCTAATTGGTAGTGTGCGAGGCTCTTATATAGAGATCCCGCGTTCGAATCCCGGCTTGACCGACGAGTTAAATTAATTTTTTTTAAATTTTATTCATTTTCAACCCAACCCAACAAAATAACACAATAAAGTGAATAATATTTTTCAAATAAGATTTTGTTATTATAATTGTATAATTTTTTATAATGTAATGATATATTTGTTTAATATTTAAAGTCATTGGAGTGGCTAAGTGTTAGCGTGCTGGACTCGTCTTCCGCCTCGACGTAATATAATTTCCAAAAAACACAATTTATAAAAAAAAAAAAAAAATATCGGTCATCCAGATATTACTAGTTTATCAATCAAATGATTTATAACTCTGAATAATGTATGATTTAACATAGGGTATTTCTCAAAATTTCTTAACTCATTTAATTGAATAATCATTTATATTTGTAATTCAAATTAATTACTGATACAATTTCTTCAATCATTCTTATAATTTTCAACCCAATAATGGTCTTTTTTATAATTATTCAAATAATTTTTGTTGTACAATTAATATGCATACAGCATTTGCTATACAATTAACATGCATACAATTTACATTGTCTAATTTGTGATTATTTCATAACAAATTTTCGACACTCGAAGCGCGCCAATCGATAGGGAGTCTCTATGCACGGTTAAACACGGTACGGATAGGTGCATTTTTGTGATTATATGTATATCAACATATATACAGCCACATACCATCGAATCTTTATGTCGATTTTCGATACAAAAGCCAATCGCTTTATCTCAAAAATATAACATACACTACATAGTAACAATGGTGTATGTTTAGCTGTATAAATATTTGAAATGTCATATTCCTTGTGATTTATAATTTTTTTATTTGTCACACATTTCAAACCACAATTTTGTGGTTTTATAAAACGTTTGTAAAATAAAAAAGTTTTACCACAATATATATTTTAAATAAATATTTATAAATATTTATATAACTAACTTTTCTGCATGTATGTTGAGATAGGTAACATGTCCGTTCATAACGAAAAACAAAATTTAGTTTGTTCTTAAAATATTTCTCAATTAGTAATCGTGTATACAATAATAGAGTATTCAAGTGCAATAAAAATGCAATTTGTATAATAAAAATAGGTGGTTTTTGTTTTTGTTTTTTTTTGTTTTTCTTTTTCGCCAAAAACGAAAAATAGTTCTCGATTCGAAATATAATTGCGTAGTTGATAGTATGATAATCAATTTGTTTGTATTTTACTGATGAAACTGTGAAACAAGACTCAATTCCATAACAAAATTCGATTATTAAATTTAAATTTTTTCAAAATAAGCACTAAAAAATTATTTTGCTAGAATAAGGTTCAATTTTAGAGAAAATTTACAATTGGTAAAAAATAAGAATTAAAGCAATTTTTTCTATCAATAAGACCAAATAAACGTTGATTGGAGAAAGATAAATATTTCAAATATTCAAAAACAATGATAGTCTAGTAAACTGTAAAAGTTGTACAGCCGTATCATTCAAAAATAGGACGAGAAATGAAAATATGAATTGAAAAATTTCTTTTTAACTCGGCTATAATTGGAAAATTTAATATGCAACACAAACCAAAATACATAAATATTTGTAACTGGTGATTTGTTGCATATCTGTATAAATTGTAGCAAAGAATTCATTTTATACAATCGAATATTTCAAAAAATCGAATATTTATATATCGTTCGAATTTGTCTCTAATTCAATTTCCTTTTTTTTATTAAAAACGCAAAAAAAAACTGATAGCTACTATCATAATCTAATAATCAAGGGGGAGACAAGATAAGCCATAAATTTTTTAACAAAATTGTGTTTTCTAAAATTTATTTAAAAAAACTATAGTCAAATAAAAAAAGTGGTCCTCAGAAAAGATAGGAGTGAAAATTAGGGTGTGTAGAACAAAAAGAAAACTTGAACAATCAAGTGTGTTCCAACCGAGGTCCGTTACATACTCGGGCATCCATGATAGTATAGGACTTTTGCTGCTACATACAGTGATGTCTATTCAATGTTTTTTCACATCTCAAAAATTCCCAACGCGCCAATATTAACAAGTTTTAACTCGCACCAATCTGAATCTACCGTAAATACTGTACTGCCATAATTATTGTGCAATAATTATTATAGCTCCATATAAATTAAATAATTTGATGTTAAAAATATGATCATAAAATGATCAGAAGAAAAATTTTTAAAAAGTTTGTACTTATCGTGGCTAAAAGACAGAGTCTCGATAAATTTGAGTTGAAACTAATAACACAGTGAGAGAAAGGATGCTATATACTTAAATAATAGGTTTGGAATATATATTCTATCTCTGTTTAGCGGTTGACAATATCATTTCGTACAATAAATATTCCATATATTAACGAAAACGTTAAATATTAAAATATTAAATATTATCAGCTAAATCTGTATTATTTTATTTTAAAAAGTGCAACAATAAATATTAAGAATCTATTTTTTATATTTAAATAAAGTTTCTCGTCAACTATTGACTTAATGACTTTTCAAATTTAAATATTTGGGTACTTTGCTTTTTTAAAACTTAGTATTAAGCAATTGGAGGAATAATAAATGAAAATTTAGTGTACAATAATTTAACGACCCCGGATACAATTATTTAGTATAAGTTGTCTGCATACAGCAAATTATATTATTTATAGAATATTATGGATGGATTCATGAAGCATTGAACTTCGAATCAAACAAATCCTTAAACGTACTATCAACTTAAACACATAATACATTGACATAATAAATATTTTAAAATTATATTAAATAGTCATAAAATTGAAAAAAAATTGATTATTTTATTTCTTTATTATGGCATTTATAAGTGAAATACGTGATATAAAGTGGATTTTGTGGATTATTTATATTATTTCATTCAAGTTCTCTTTATTGAAATAGAGTTAGAATGATCTTTTCCTTACATATAATACTTTTTGCTGGTTAATAAAACGAGCTATAGTATATCCATCCATGCGACACATACAATGTTAAAAATGCTTAAAATGCCATTCAATACGAAAAGAGACAGACATTCAAAATGCTTTCATTAATCATAAAATATTATATATGGTTATTCACTATATTTAAAGAAGATGTGAGAAAACTTATCATGAAATTATTGGAAATAAGGTGATTATTACATTATCCCTAATATAGATATCATTTTTGTGAGAATGTTAAATATTAAATAGTACACAAAATTTATATTCAGAAATGTTAAAAAGGGTGTTCGTGATTGTTATCTTGCAAAGTGTCATTTTAATTTCGAAATCTGAAAGGCGTTATCATAAGAATTTTTATCCTATTTAAAAAAAAATTTATGTCTCCAATTTCAAAATTTACTTTTACTAACCAGAACAAAACCATTTCGTGACGGACTTTATGAATTTGGCTATACTTATAAAATGTTAGACAATAAAAGAAAATTTTCGTTGCTATATGTTAACGTTAATAAAGTATATATTTTGTGATAACATATTTTCTAATCCGTGGTTCCAAAAGAAATACAAATATAACACTAGCCTACTTTATTTTTAACAACAATAAAAAACTATTTCTATAAAAGAAATACAATTATGCTCAAGCTTCCATGTTTCAAATAATTTCTGCCAAGGATTCTCGACAAATTTTAGGAACTGTTTTGCATGAAACACCAGATTCAAATAGTTAAAAATAACACAAATTATTATAATGTAATTTTACGATTTTTATTATAAATATGTCTTATTTACCACTCATTTGTTTCTCATGATAGCAATATTTTTGGGTACATAGTGAATACCAAACAAAACATTAGATAGCGCAAAGATGGTATATCAGATAGTTGATTGGCGCATATTGGCTTTATTTTCATCAGTTTTGTGGAAAATTTATTTCTCTACCAAATTTTATTTTATATTTTTGCTGTAACGTAAATAGTTTCATGAGAAAAACTTAAAAATCTTGCATCCATATTTCGACTTGAAGATATTTTAGAAACTAGGCTTTTCAAATCACATAAATCTTACATCGAACACGGATATCGTTCAAAGATTACCCCACTATTTCCACCTACGTACAATAAAATTATGTAACAAACGACTGAGGATTACACAAGAAGAAAAAACTCCACTGCTAATTAACAAACTTTTCTACAATAAAAAAAAAAAAGTTTTATCGCCCTAAATTTATTTGTTTATAAAATCGAACATATTTTAAGGCCTATTCGGAGTATCCAAAGAATGTATTTGTATAGAAAGAAAGCTGGAAGTCGAAAAATATTATTAATACAAATAAAGGTCTTGTAAAAGTTATAGGAAATTAAAAAATCAACAACTTGAATAGAATTGCATGTTGAACGGTTAGAAAGATAATCGCGAAATGTAGCGAAACGAAGGTAGCAAAATTTGTGGATTTCGAGCACAATATCTTGAGGAATGTCAATTTTAATAAAAAAAGAAATTGAATTAAAAAAGTCGGGGAATTTAATTTAAAACAGAAAAATAACTTTCGTTTTTTTAATTTAAAATACAAATTAACACATTGATCGTGCGAAACACAAAAATGGAGTGAAGTCAGTATTTAATTCAAAACATGCCAAATCAGAATAAAAAGTTTTTGTGAAATTATTTACAGTACCTTGTTAAATCATAATTCAAAAACTAAAAAATATATATTATATAATTTTGTTGATGTATATAGTGAATTATGGTTTTATTTTCATTGGCAAAGGGATGATTTATCCATTTAAATGAATGATATGAGTGAGACCCTTTAAGACAAGACAGACCACCCTTGGTTTATAGGAGCCACCAGCGAGGCAGACACACATATTCAAATATGAGAACACGCAATTATACCTCTAAATACAAACCCTTATTTATGTATATTACATAAAACTTAGATCATATATAATATCTAATATATAATATAGTATATTTATATCATATTATATACCTACGTTACGGTTTGGTGCTCGCACGCAATCCACTTCATCAAAAACGAATTGATTATAATTGGTAAACACTTAAAAATGATTTAATACCTACCATTGATTGTACTTTAATAATGCACACAAGACAAATGCGATGATAGATATTAAATGGATTATCTGTATCAAAATATATACTACGCATTTTATAGAATCAATATAGAATGATCTGAATGTTTTGGTGAATATTAAAAATTATTTTGGGAATGAAAACGTTTTCAGTTTGAAAGCTTATTCATCCTTTCGTTAAATATACGTCAGTTGAAACATGAATCTGTAAAGTTAAGTAACTTGAATTATTATTGTGCTATTGAGCTATACATGCGAATAATCATAAGTGAATCGAAAAAGTATAATTTCTTGTATATATTTTTAAAGAGAAGCCAGAAGAAAAAGTAAAAATTTCAAAACATGGCTCAAAATAGCAATAATTTCTAATCTACATTTCGGAAGAGAAGATTAATGAGTGAATCACTGAATAAAAATATATAAAAATGTAATTGAAAAAAAAAAAAAACTAAAACCAGTCTTTAATAGCAATCCGAACTAAAATGAAAAAAATAATTTCTCTAATTTTTCAGTTCGAAAAGATACATGCTTTTATTTCATACGATTCATAGCACCCAACACCTTTTTAGCACAAAATTAAATTAAAGAAAATAATTTGACATAGTATTTGAAATTCATAAATAAAAAATTTATTCGAAATTTGATGTTGTATAAAAATTAAACATGATAGATCCACCAATAATTTAATAAAAATAATAATGGTTATAAATAAAACTTTGTATCATCCTAAATATATATTTTTTACTTATTTAAAATGTAATATGCTTTCTTCTTTTTATAATTTCGACATAAGAAAACAATAAAATATAACTGAATGAATTTAATTGTCTACGTAATTAAATATTTAATTGAAGAGATTATCAAAAATAAATTACCTGGCTTATCGCTAGATTGACAACAAATTAGAAAAATAAACAGGAATCATTTCTTTACAATTGTATATTTTTTGAGAATTTTGTGAAGTTATATGTAATTCCAATGGGTTTCGTATATTCTAAATAAAAAATAAAAAAACAAACATAATAACGTTTGTTTTAATGATTTCATATGGTGCGAGAATCCATAATTAAAAAATTATAAAAATTTCATTAAAAATCGAAAATTTATAGCTGGGCGAATAAAATAACATTTGAAAGGATTTAATGAATCTAAAATATGTTTATTAGAGTTAATTATATAATGATTTAATAAAAAGTATTAGGTAATAAAGGATTTATCCTAGTCTATTCCGCTGGTCAACTTTCTTGAGCTAGAAAAGCGTTAATAGGAGGTCAAATTACTCCTAATGATGGCAACTTCTTCTTATTATTTTACTATTTTTAACTTTATAAATATTTATATATCCGAGGCTAAAGCAGCTGAAAGTATTAGACATACATTTTATATAATATAGTTTCGATTTACGATAATCACAAAATCGCAGTCGTTTGAATATATTTTGTTGTGAATATAATTGGCTTCATTGATTGAGGTCTAACCAATCATGTAATAGAGTTGCAAAATTAAATACACAGAAAGAAAACACAATTTATTTTTTTCGACTTTCCTTAATTTTGAATATAAAAATCAGATATTCTCACTTCAAAAAATTGTATGTGTGAAATTGTTTAAAAAAAATCCTAATCAATAATCTTTTAAAAACAAGAATTTTTTTGAATTGATAATTATGCTTTAATTCAACACCACTGATCAATTTTAATTTTAATCTGATATAGGTACTTGTACCAGAATAAAAAGACAAACAGTGAACAATTAACTTTTAACCAATAAATAAACAATAAAGTTGGCTAGGGAAATACCACACAGATTGTTAATACCGTTATGGGCTAGAAAAGTAAATTCAACATTTTATATATTTGTTTTTGTTTGTGGCTAAAATATAGTACATAAAATTTCTCAGGCAAGGGATTTAGAGCATTTTCAGTCTATTGCTGCAATTAAATTTGTCTTTCTACATTTTTCTATCTTCATCAATTTTTTTACAATAGATTAAAAATGTACCGAGATATAAAATTCTACCTCACTTTGAGTTTTGCGTCAAGATAATAGTCAGTTCGTCTTTTTATATAAAGAGATTTAAACCAATGGTTTACTATAATAATTATTTCTCTGTTGAAACAAAATGTTTTCAATTATATAAATATTTCGAAATATTGTTATATTTTTCACTTAAGTGATTACATTCTAAAATTCATGGAATATGAAAACGAATTCTTTTAAACGTATAAAAACATTTAACAAAAATACAAATAGTTTTTCAAATATTTCTGATTGAATAAATTGTATTAAAAAACTTTTATACAAAAATATATCCGAAGTTAAAAAATTTGTTTTTGTAAAAAAATGTTGAAACCATCCTACGGTAATGTGCTTGTAAAATAACGAAATAAGAAAAAATTATTATCCTAAATTATATTTAGTGATCTTCAGAGGATAGCTTTGGACACATGCCACCCCTCACGTTTAATTTGATTTGTATTATTTAATACAAATCACTCTTCCGGAAGGTTGCATGTGACCACTGCTATCCTCTGTACATCACTTGATCTGGATTTCTGATAAGAATATTTTCCTGTTTTGCACTTTTATTAGCACATTAAAATTTTACATTATTACCCGTCGGAGGGTTTTAGTTTTTTAAACTTATTCTTGTATTTTCAATATTTTAACGTTAATTGAATGCTATTAATGAATATAAATAACACCAGGACACATTTCAATCAAATAAATTTTGAAAACCTCACTTTTTTGGATGTAACACCCGTCTTATTGATTTTATTGTCATATAATATAGCGCTTGTTTCACCTACGTTGAAGTACAGTGTGCAAATTGTGGCATGATTAAAATATAATGTGAAATTATTTGAATCGTAGGAGGTCATGAAATGTACCGTAGTTCACATAGGACTAAAGCATTAAACAACCATCCTATTTTGTTTGAAGTCGTTTTTAAACCGAATATGCTTGTATATAATATGTGTGTAACATATATAAGCATTATTATAAATCGTAAAAACAAATTGGTTTCGTGCATTTCAAAAGGATATCGAATCAATTTCAATTCAATTAAACTAAGAAAAAATATAACTATGTATATATCTATCTGTCTTTATGTTTTTATTTAAGCTTGCTTATGTACAAACATATCGAAACATTTAAAAATAAATTCAAAATCAATGTATTATTTTATTATAAAGAAAATCAATCAACTTTAAACAGAGTGTAATAAAATACTAACTGACAACTTTAAAAAGTATTCGG
This sequence comes from Chrysopa pallens, assembly GCA_020423425.1. Taxonomy (NCBI): domain Eukaryota; kingdom Metazoa; phylum Arthropoda; class Insecta; order Neuroptera; family Chrysopidae; genus Chrysopa; species Chrysopa pallens. The sequence continues at coordinate 73,146,451 of CM035592.1, forward strand.
AAAATGTTCATCCTAAAATTGCCGAAGCAGCTCTCGAATTCTTGCAATTAATAAAAAAATTGATTATTTGTGAAAAAATATTTCTTCATCTTATTTCTTTTAAATTACTTCCGGGCGTCGAGACGTATTTATTGTTAAAATGTATTTGCTGTCAGAAAAAATAGTTGGAAGAATTTAAGTATTGCTAGGCATTCTGAATTATTTCGTGGCATTTCAAAAAAATGTATGCACCCAGTAAGCATGCGCGTATGTATAATAGTGTCTAATTTTGTGACATGATTACTTCACGATCTATTGCAATCAATCTGAATTTTTTTACAGTCAATAGGTAGGTGTCCATTAAGAATCGCAACTATTAAATTTTGGACAATGTCGTTGATGAACAAAAATTAAAATTTTTATTTTTTAAAAACATACAACCTTTATATGAAACATTTTTCGTAGACTGTTCGTAGATACGACAGAATTCCAGCTCAAATAATAGTAAATACATCTTTATATATAAGAGTTTAGCTTCCGCATATTTGTGTCAAAATTCGTAAAGCAGTCGATAAATTGATATCAGATTTTGACAAACCGTTGAATTTCTAACCAAGCGTATTTATAGATATAAAAATTGTTTATATACGCTGTTTATATCGCGAGATTCGCATTTTAAAATCGTTATCAGAATAAAAATTTTCACTATTACACAATCGGTAATTTCTAATATTCTCTACGTGTAGCATCCTGTATACATGTAGAATGAATCATTAGATACCATGCATAAAAATATTTCGTGCAATATTTTCATTTTAATGATAAATTATTTAAATGAATTTTCTAATAAACACACGATCAATAATTCCTTTTCAAATGTCATTATACTCTGATAGTCCAAACAATAAGATGGTAAAGAAATCAAAAATATACAGTGTAATGTGTTAACATTAATAACTTTTTGCTTTTATCCTTAGGTTATTATACAAGTGATAAATTTAAGGTCTTATTTAGTTGTTTCTTACAAAGCTATGTAAACATATAAGCCTTGAAAGCCCTTTTAGTCAAACAATTTTACGTTAAAAAATCTCCGAGTCGAACTTCTAAACACTTTCCTTGAAAATTTAGGATACTATAGTCCGTACCCTTGGTATAAAATTTGGTAAAACATGTTTGATTTAAAATTTATTAATAATATTACATTGATGTATAACTTTATGATGCGAAAGGGCATACGAATTTATACACAATTTATAAATACACACTTTGCACATTCTACTTTGATAGTTATTTAATGCGTAAAGTTAATTTTATGCTTCTAAATATCTCCATATTCTATTGTTCTGATATAGTTTAAATGGCTAAAATAATTTGTAGCCAATAAGTTTAGTAAAATCAATCGTCAAGATTTGTAATTATATTGAATGGTTAAGATTAATTAATGCATTTTATAAAATAACTATTAAAATTAAGTCGAAGATACGATTAAATATGAATAGTTAAATAAAACCTTAAAATATATCCTTGATATCAGTCGATCTAACGCCAATATTTGTTGTTTAAATGTTCTCAGTGTCTATATTGTGCATATAAACTGATGCACACATAGATAATTCTAAATATTGGTGGCGATAAATTTAAGCTTAAATTTTGTAATAAAAATGAAAATGCAAGGCTATTGTATTCGAATCAGGATAAAAGTATGAAAGCATATTAAATTCCTAAAAGACCTATACTTTTGGGTCCCTCTATATCGTACTCAGACTGTTAACATACCAAAGATTATTTTTCGGAAAAAGTCGCACGCTGTGAACCATACGCATATTGTACTTAGAAAAGTGTATTATTCATTATATGCGACATTTATAAAGTCAAATTGAAGAATACTTTTTCAAAACTTATGGCTCTAGTAAGTAAGTTACAATTTCTTGAAGAGAATGAACTTCGTTGCAAAAATGAAAAGGAGGTTTAAAAGAAAATAATTTCTCATATAGATTGTTAAAAACCCCATCTTCCTACTATTCATAGGCAAAAAAGTGTGTGTTTTTGACATTTTTCCTAAACAGGTGAGGGCTCAAAAAAATAAATAAAAATTTTAAATTGCTAATACAATAAAAATAAGTTGGAATTGATTGACCCAAAGGGACTTAACCCGTTAAGGAGATAGTGATTTTTCAAAAACTTTAGTGTGTATTTTCAGTATTTTAATTCATCAAAATTAAATTGCGCGCTCGTAAATAACAGAGGAACAGATATAGATAGATGAAAAATCGATATGCAAAACCGTTTAGTTGAGTCATAGAACTCACCATGTTTGATCAATGAACATGGAAAGCTCTTTTGAAATAATTGGAAGGAATTTCTAACTAAAGACAAACATTAGATGATGTGTGTTCTAAGTGATTGTATTCAAAGTTTTTTAATAAAAACTTTCTACAACTTTAAAACTTTAAAATATTAATTTTATTTCTTTGTTAAAAGTTTCTTTTGGTGGTTAAATAAAGACAGTGTGGTCTACTACTTAACTAATTTCATAATTTTAAATTGAATGTATTGTGCTGTTTGGAATCGAAAATCAGTCATTAAGTAAATTATAGATCCAAAACTGAGTAAGAATATAATTTGACTAGTAAAATTGTTTAGTTTCAGGTCGATTTATACTAAATAGTAAGTGAGTGCACAATTGGACAACGTTAATATGTGATGCTCGGTTTAAAAAAATGAAAATAAGTAGGGTGTCATTAGTTATCTGTAGCAATAAAACATTATTATATGTATTCAAATATATATACTTGGATATGTAACTTCAGAATTAGTCCAAAATGAATCATTTTAGTGGTGTATAATCTACAATATCGTAACAAAATAGACATCAGTTCTGGAATTTATGCGAAATTTTTACTAAAACTTACTTCTATAAGAAGCGTCTATCAAATTGTCCGTAATATCATTTTGGAGTTTATATGAATAAATTTTATATGAATGTGAAGAAAATAATACACCAGGCAATAAAAATTAATAAATATTGTACGATAGTCAATCAATCTATTAATTTAAACTGACAAATTGTTGTTCAAGTTATTTGAGTCCAATTTCCAGAGAAATAGATCTATTTTTATATGAATATTTTTCAGTTTTATAGTTATTTTACCGTTTCTTTTATTTGAATAAGCTCATGATGAATTTTAATACAATGAAATAATTAAACACTGGAAGTTTTGAACTTCAATGTATGCCATTTTTTAATAATATTAATATTTAACAATTAATGATTACTATAAATTAATGCATATTTTCCAGCAGTATACTTAGAATTATGCCATTTGCTAGTAAAGAAGCGTGTATTAAAATAATTATCTCCAGGATCTCTGCGCTTATATAATGAAACATTAAATCCAAAAACAATGTATGAAGCTTTACTTAATATTTTCAAAGGAATGTAACGTGATTTTATTATTTTTATAACTATTCAATTATAGATATTGTCTTCACGATTGTATAAATATACACGCAAATATTTGTCCTTTATACATATTTTATTCCACCCATTATTATCCATTCACTTGAGTTTCTCGTTTTTAGGTCACAAAATGTAAAACGATAGCATTCCTTTCTATTCCATTCCATTTCATTAACATTTTCTTATAGTAATCTGAAAATATTGTAAAAAAACCTAATGGTTCATAGAATAAAATTAACCGCCTAAATATTAGTAATTTTGAAATGATTAAACACCTATTTATAAAAGTATTCTGAAAATTAAAAAGAAAAAAAAAAACCATAATATGAGAAAAAAATAACACATGGCCTGTAAAAAAACAGAATTTCATCATTATACTGTTTTGTTTTTCCTAGTATTATTTTTTTTAAATCATTCTTAAATCAAAATATAAACTACTTATCTTTAAATGTTCAGGTGTCTTTTAATAATATACAAAGAGCACTTTGTCTAAATTCGAATTAAGGTTCCTAAGATTATACTTGGCTAATGCTGGCTGAATCTTCAAAGATACGAAAAACCTGTGTGCTAGAAATTTGTTAACCTCAAAAGAGCCTACCGAGAAGTTAATTATATTAAGTGTCTATCTTTACACTTACACTCCTTCTTATGTATATTACCTGCAGATTAGTAAAACAGAATAGATTATTTGCCAAGTAAAACATGAAGTTTGATACCCTATAATAAACAGATATTTACTAAAATTTTATTGAAAAATGCGAATTTATTCCTCCAGAAATTCGAAACCGCTCAATGAATTGTTGTGAAATTAAGCACAGTGTTTAACTAGAAAAGAGAAACGTCTCATACTTATTTTGATATTTACTACATATCCATTTACCGGTTTAAAAAAAAAAATCAAACATGGTCAACAATTATCCAAAGATTTTAACAAACGGTTAAATAAATACTGTTAATAAGCGGTAACACCGGAATATTTTACACGATGTTGATAAGATGTTGAAAATGCTCGAATGAAATGAAGAAAATAGCTGAATCAATTAGCCAATATAGCTACCCACATGTTATTATGGTTTTATACATCACATTTCTGTGCACAATCTCATCCGGTTCGGAAAATCCGCTCACAAGTGATGCCGTTCCAAATAATTGACATTTGTTTCTGTCTGTATAGTACCCTGTCTAGATTAACCACCACAAAATCCAAAAAATTGAATTTTTCACATATTGTCAATGCTAATCGTGTGTGTTTGTGACAACTTTCATTTCGTTTGTGACTAATTTCCTTAGGACAAAATTGATGATATGATTTATTTAGGCAACCCGAACAGCCAACATTTTTATTAAATTAACTGTGAAATTCTTAGAATTAAATTGATCGGAAAAATCGTTTGTGATAACGTACCTTTCAAGAAAATTCGAAAAAATAAATTTTTGTATAATACCGTAAAGTTTCTAACAACAACATTGTCTCAAACAATTTTGTGATTATATTTGGCAGTCACAAACTATTTTCAACCGATTGAGTATCCAGAAGTATATGCCACAGTCAATTTAAACAAACTCATTGTTATATTCAATAAATCATCGCAGATTATACTGCTTGATGGCATTATAAAAAAATTTTATTTTCGAATTTTCTAATTGTTCAATGACGTTAAAAGTTGATAATTAAAGTTTGAAAGTAAAACTTTATTTTCTTCTTTTTAGCGAATGTAAATAAAAGCTTCCGACTAAAACCTAAACTAAATATAACTACGTATGCTGTACGACGTTTCATTACGTTTTCATTTTGAAGATATCTGCTTCAAAATTGAGTTTCAAGCGTTAGAAGTCCACCATATTGGATTTAGTGTGACGCCAGTTTAATTTTTGTATTATCCTATTCAAGCCCTTTCATTTGGTACCCATATTTTAGGAGTGTATTAAAAATAACTATTCCCCCATCTTGGATGTGCCACCTTATTGGATTTAGAATGACGCCACATGGTTAACTAAGCATTATCATTCAAGTTGAAAGAGTATTCAGCTCAATCCGTTGAAAGTATTAAAATTATGTTGCAAGTTTCCACCCAAATCGACATAAATTGTAAGTTAAATAAAAGCTTTTAAAAAAAATATTATTTGACAATAATAAGATTTTATTTTTATTGGCAGTTCTCTCACTTTGCTTATAATTGTTATTTGATTAACAGGGAATGATTTAGTAAAAATATAAATTGGTGACTATTGTAATGATCAGGATTCTATTTTCAGTACACTATTTCCATATTGTAAACAGTGCCAGTGTATATATAACACCTACTCTAACATATAACCTCCAACCCCCATCGAAGAAGTGAGCGATACATACGAAACAGTTAACTGGTATTGTAAACTGTGTTTCTATGTAATTAGATTCTCTAGATGATCTTCAATAAATTCAGATTAGAGTATAATAAAATAACATTTAACGGAAAATAGTGTTGGTGTTCGTTATCTTTATAGTCGAACAAACGAAACACAAAAATAAGCCTTACTATCGAGTTTTTGCTTTTTTGTTTGGTGCGTTGAATTCGTGATAACGTCTACAAACTTTTTGTAATAACCAAATTCTGAAGAAATCCCAATTTGCATTTCTGGATAATCAAAATGCACTTCATTAGAACATTTATTTAAAAAAAATGAAAAACGTAGATGACCTCAAATGCCAGGCCAGCAAGAGCCTGTGGTTTACTCTTGCCTGTGAGTCTGTGAGCCTGTAGATTATGACAGATAATCATATATTGGCCCAAGGTTATTACTTGGATGTTTACGTGTCTTGGAGGCCCTCGCCGATTTTGACTTAATTTTCAGCGACTTCTAAAACATTCGAGTAACGAGTTTTGATTCAATTACACGATAAACTGTCATAATACTCCAGAAAAAGACGTTTAGAACATCGAAGATCGGTACCAGGTTCTTCGCCGAATCTCTCTGACCTCGTAATTGTATTCAACTACCCGAAAATTCTCTGAGTTACAAAATTGAAGTCATTATTTACGAAGTCTCACATTTTTCATAATTGTCTACTTCAAAGTGCACTTCTGAAATACATTTGTCTTATGCGCTAATGTAATTTCAAATACCTTCATAATTAGATTCGTTCGCACAGTTTCTAGAGATTCTCACGAATGCAATTCAAATCAGTCTTACAGCACCAAAAACTGATAGTGCATTGCTCTTATTTCTTGACTATTAAAAATTTTTACTATAATACTACACATTTTTAAATGTTTTCATTTCTTATTAAATGGTTCGTATGCGAAAACATTTCTTGAAAATTCAATAGTATTCATAAATAAATTGAATAAAAATGTACGATTTCAAATTGAAAGTTTTATAATTTCCATCTATTTCTTTGTTTTTATGTATCTATTGTTTAAATTGAAAATATTGAAATTATTTGCTATTCTACACTACGAATACTTAGTTATAGAAGACAATACAAAAGAAATAATTGAAAATAACAACTTACAGTGGTAATTGTTTAGATACACAACTCATGCCGAATATAAAAACTTGCGATTCAAAAATTTCATACCTGAAAAATTTAGCTACCGAAAGCGTAAATCTTTATTTTCGTCTTTCTTGGAAATCGGAACATGATATGATTGTTTAGAATCTTCATAGATAAAACAAATTAGTATATTGTGTGTTAAGTATGTTCAAGAATGTAATGTCTGTCTTATGAGTTTCTAAGCAAAAGCTCATTAATTAAAGCTCTGACATGAATGAAAGACGGTTCTACTGAAGAAATGAGAAATTAAGTCAACTTCCGTATTAAAACTGTATAATAAAAATTTAAAAAATAAAAATAAAAAAAATAAAAAGAGAAAAAGAGAAAAAGATAAAAAGAGAAATAGAAAAAGAAAAAGAAAGTTGAAAAAATATAAGTTTATTATTACTATAAATATTTCTCTTGCAACCAATTAGCTTCCGAAGTCAGCGGATCGATTTTTAAGACAAGACTATGATTGTCACCGGATTTGAAAAGTATTTGTAATATAAAATTATTTTTCACTTTAAAGTTCCTTTTTTTTTACTTTTAAGTGTAGCCGTCCGAATCACTTAATGTTTGTTTAGTAGGTGATTTACAATCAGCATACAAATTTTTTTCGCCACTTTACCCATTATAGCGGGGTGTTTTTACTGAAATTATAAGAAATTGATAACTTCTTCCTTTTTCACCGAGTTCTTTAATTATAAACTAAATTGAATGTATGAAATAAATTAGAAAATTATGACTAGAACATTAATTAATCAACTTATATTCTTATATGCGTGCCGCTAAGATTCAGAAACGAGTTTCGGAACGATCAAGGGAGATCAAGGGATGATTTATTATACATTATCTTAGTTATGGATTATAAATATTCTTATCCATTTCTAAAACATTGTCTTAGTTATGAATAATTACGAAAATGTTGACAGTAGCTAGCATTTGGAGTGTTAACGAGTGATTTAATATAATTTTTGTAAGTAAGAATGATGCAAATTATTTTGAAAATTATCATTCATAAAATTCGTAGAATATTCGCATATGATTTAGATTACTCTAAAATACATTTAGTTCTATGAACAAGATCGATTCGTACACAGTGATCCAGAAAGATCTTGAATAGTCTATATTCTACGAGAATGTTCTAGATTGGTCTGATTTTTTACTTTTAAACAGTTCGTCCCTCTATGATTGAATTTAAACTGTTTTAAGGGATTTAAAATCATATACAAAGGACCTGACTGTTCTCAAATAATCTTAAATGTTCGAGAATGTTCCGGAATAATCTTGAATGTTATAGAATCTTCTCTATATTTCATATCATCTGTCGTATTGTATATCAATTAGTTAATTAATTAATTTGGTACACATTCTATAGATCCTTCAAATGAACGATTTTATTACTAAATAATAAAAGAAACATTTGTAAATATTTGAGGCAAAAAACTCATTCTCAAGCAGTTATGAATGTTATACATCTTAATCCGAGCATCGTAACTGGAAAATTAATAAAAATAATTTCTATTATTTCTAGTCCTGAAAGAAAAAAAAGGCATTTATGGATATGCATTAGCTATGTCTTACTTAACACCGAATGATGTTAAATAACAGTATGACAGTTAAATAAGAGCAAGTCACATAATTTCTGAAATGATACCAGCTCTACCACCATAAAATATTTTTTATATGGTAAGTAATAAAACGTACAATAATACCGAATAACGAAAGGTCAAAAATATCACTAAGATAAATCTTGGGTAACTTATTTCAAATGAATATGTTATTTAAAACAATAAGATATCACAATCTATAAGGGTGTTTTGCTGTTATAATGGTTATGGGCAAAAAGATAACAAAACTTATGTCTATTGTGTACACTAAATTAAGTGCAATTACTGGAAAATGTAACGAACGTAATACTTTGGTATTTGGAATTATAGTTTTATGTTGTACAATATTTTTTATTGCCATTATTACAAATTACGGTTTTTATCTTTTTATGTTATGGTAACCAAAATTTTATTTATAAAATGTGTATAAGTGTGTGTCATACATTAGAAAATACTATGAATAAAAAGTGAAAGATAACGCTGTAGTGTTTCCTACTGTACAAAGCGATTGCAGACGAATGATTAAAAACGACAACACACCTGGAATGTTTTTGCCTATATTTTGCTATCAAAATACTACCGATTTGGATCACTTTAAAAACAAATGCGAATTCTAAAATTCCTGGGTACCTTCGTTGAATGAATACAGATATGAAATAAAAGAAAAATGTAGATAACAACTAATAGAGTTAATTGTTTAGATATTCAACATATGATTGAATATCATTGAACTATTTTTATTTGGCAATCATAAAATATTATAAATATCCAGTCTATACAGTTATATGTACATATATAATAATATGTATTGTAATTACCTATATGTGTTTATTATCAAAATTTGAGCTAAAACGAATGTTGCGAATCCAAACGAATGTGCCGAAACATTTAGAGGAACGAATGTTTTAAACAATAGTTTTTTGTTTCAAAGAAATAAACAAATGAACATTTTTTATATTTGTAGTTTTCCTCTATCTTGTATAGTTCGTTCAAAAGTTGGGTCTAGATCCATTGGACCCAATGAACCGATTTTGATCATTCACGAACTTATAATCGCTTTTTATGTTTTGAATATGGAACCAAAGTTTAAGCTCCCAATCTCGTTTTGTTTTTGAGTAATCGTGATGACAGACGGTCGGGTAACCAGACGGTCGGGAAATGGACTAAATAGGTGGTTCTATGAATACATAAACCAAAATTTTTATAGTGACTTCAATATTAGGTAGCGTTACAAACTTCATACAAAATTAATATACTCTGACATATTGTATATATATATATATATCGAGTAAAACAATACCAATTTTGGATCCAAAACTTTCTTTGATGCGGCGGCCTGATAAATTGAATTGAAATTTTAGTATAAACTGAAAAATTGCATTTTCTACGTTTGAATCACATAGTTAAATTTTATTTTTATCGACTTTCTGTTCATTTAAGTGAACATCTCAATTATCGTCGAAAATGTTCACTTCTGGTACGATTTTTGTATTCAATCCGATGGCGTTCAAATTCGGCTATAAAGTAACACAATTAATTTTTTTCATTATCTAATTAAATTGATTGTAAGTGTAAGCCGATGTCTTTTGTTTCACAATTTTGCCCTAACACCTCCAAATAAATAATAATGTTTACCTAAAATTTATAAATATCCATTCAATAATTTAAAGATTTGCGTATTTTTATGAATGATTTATCGCTAGTATCAGGCCAACTGAAAGAATAGACAGGGACGGAATGAAGACAGATAGACAAGTTACTCTGATGGTATAATCTAAATCATCGATAAATATCTAGGTATATGATCATTTTTGAAATCAGAGCAAAAAAATAATTTTTTTTTACAAAATCGTAAACAATATTTTTTTTTGTATTATCTAATAAATTTCATTGGTAGACAATGTTTTTTTCAATATTTTAAATTTTATTTCACTCACAGAATACATTATATCTGTACATAGAGGTCATGTATTTCTTACACCAAATATATAGACATAGGCTTTATTTTATCTACCTGTAACATTTTTTAGGGTAAATTAAAAAAAAAAAAAAAAAGATTAAACAACATAATTTTTGAATTATTACCATCAACTCTAACCACTTAACCGCTGCTCCAACCACCAACTGTGTTTTTATATTAATGAGAAGTTATTACACAATTATGATTTAATTATACCATAAATTATAATTACGCTGACGAATAAATGATGTGGTTTGAAGTTGCTGACATAATTATTTGAACGACTTTAGAAATATGAAATACACTTTTTATTAAGAATAAAACATATTTTAAACCTATGAATTTACAATAATTATAAGTCTCTTTTTTAGTTTAGTTTTTTTAGTATTTTTTCACGATCTATGCTCTTTTCACAAGAAAAGTTATCCATGAAAAATACACTTTTTAATACATCCTTTATTTTATTTATTATAGTGGGACTTCGACAATCTACAATTTAAAAGAGATTGAAATGAAAAGATGGGGGGAAAACCGATTTCTAACCCGGAACACACGGGTACATCTGGCTGCATTGGTAAAACAGGTTAATGCGCTACCATTATTATATTAATTTACCCCGTTTGACATTTGTGATTGGGGTAAACAATGTATATAAAAGATGTTTTAAACCTTATTCCAGAGGCTGTATTTCAGCCTATAATTAGATAAACTAAATGTTCCATAAAAAGATTGCGCCTGAATCAACAATTCTATGACTGTTTCAACTTTTTTAATTTCTTTTTATTTCTACCTATGTAAGTGATAGCATTATTATTTCTTCTGTACTCACATATTGTTGATTGCGTTTCATCATGGTATGAAAAACAAAACCACATACCTAAAACAAACAAAAATTGAGTTAATGTAAACTTTAATACTAAAAGAGTGGGAATGATTAATATTGGTATATTAGTTCAAATAAAAGTAATTTAAACGAGGTAAGCGAATCGTTATCTACAAGTAATATCTACAAGTAGAACTTTACAAGGGCAGGACAGGACCTTGAGATTTTTATTTTGGGATGAGATTTCGTTTAATTATAGTACCCCTATAGGGTTTATCTCCTTTCAATAATAACATGCAACGTTCAATCGTTTCGGAGAAAATGACATTCGAAAATTTTCGTTTCAGTTTAATAGACTGTATGTATTAATATAGTTATATTCAGAGCGTTCGGAGTTCTATTTTCGGTCACGTTTTTCTTTAGTTTTTTTTTTAAAGTATATTTTTAAATAATACTGAATAATATATATAATAAATTTATTTAACTGTAATAGCCGTGACTTGGACACCAATCCTCGCTAGCCAATTCCGAACGCAGTTCCTCTACCAACTAAGCAATCTAGCCTCTTATTAGAATACCATACTAGTCATTTTCTCCGAAACTATTGAGCGTTGCATGTTAATATTGAAATGGGATAACACTTTATAGGGGTAGAATATTTAAACCCAATCGCTTCTCAAAATAAAAATTATAAAAACGTGCCCTCCCCATGATAGTAGATTTGATTATAAATAATCTTTTGTTAAACTAAACGGGTAAACTGTTTTGAAAAAAAAAACTAACTGAATAATGGTAGTAGCTACCATTTTACTTGCATTTTTACAAATTTTGTTGAATGCTTATTAATTTAAAAGTTCGTAATGATATTTTAAACTTTCGATACTTGATTAAATAAATACATCAATCCAAATCTTGATAATAAAAATCTTAATTTAATTTATTACCAGAATATTACAAGAACCAATAGTTTACGAAGTTTAAATAATTGAAGACTTGATGAGACTTTAAAACAGTAATTTGGTTTGAGTTAAATCATTTTTCCTTTATCATAGTACTAATACCAATAATAGTACAATGCTAGAAAAAAAAGGTTTGCATTGAAGAATATTTTTATTTGAGACATAATGAAAACAAGTTTGAAAACTAATATAAGAATTTTCTTCATTGAAAGTTTTTAGTTCATCTAACGTATATTATATACCAGATATAAATGTTCTCGAATCTTAATATATGGAAAGAATTTGTATGGTCTGTACTGTTCATATCTATTAGTCTATTTGGTTAGTTATTTTACTTTCGTCTTTCGAGTTCCGTACCAGAAAGGTAGTATAGTTAAAGTCAGACGTTAATCAAAGCTATCAAGAAATGCAGTCACGTGTTTTGTGCATTTGAAATAAAATTCAACTGGCTAAAAAAAATTAAGAATTGAATTTTAAACAAAATTTTTCTGTTGGTGATTATTTTTGAACCAAAAGCAGTCAAACCCACACAAAATATTGCAACCATTTAAAAGCAGAAATAGTTAATACTAAAGTAGTCCATCCATATAGATTGACAATTGAAGACAAAGTGTTGGTATAATCTTATTTGAAAAGTATTTACTTAATTAAACAAAGTATATAACATTGAATATCACATATTTGAATTATTTAACATTATTAACATTATCAAATATACAATTAATACGGTCCTAATTTACTATTTGTATTGCGCTATATTATTTAATAATCTGAAATTCTGGTGATTCAAAATATTTTATCGCAAAATAATTCAATTACGAGTTTTATGTTTTTGAAAACCAAGCACTCTTTGTATTTCAACTTTTTTTTGTGTGTTGCTTGTGCTATTCTTAATAATAATAGCGGTGGAATGTATAGAAGTTAGAATACACATACGCACGTGTAATTTACACCTTTACAATTTGCAAGTCCAGAAATTAAATCAACACAATTTACAGGCATATAATATGTTTATAAATTGGAAATCCTTGCGTGATTTTTACGCAATCACAAAATCACAAGATAACATTTTACCAGTCACAAACTAAGTACGGTACGTTCACTATAATCAATTTGACGCTTTTTCATATTTTAATGGAAACTATTTGTCTTGTAGTGACTACTTTTAAATAATCTTAAAAAATCTTTATTTCAATATTTTCACTTATGTATTCCACAGCACTCCACCTCTGCCCTTGCACTCCAGCATATTTCTCATGGAAATTGTAACTAATATCATTGATAATTTCAAGAAGAAAATCAGTCAATTCGAATGTTTGCATGCTGTTTCTGGACCAAAAAGTTGTGATTATGAGCCATACAAGTTTACTGTACTAATCAGGTTTTAGAACCATATAGGTCTTTATTTATATACTTAATTTATATGACTTTCTCTGTCTACCATATGTCAGTATTTTATGAAGGCAAAAACCTGCACACAAACCACACACAATTTTTATTCGTTAATCAAACTTTTATTCTTTTCTAAAATATTTCTGGTGTATTAAACAAAAGGTGTAATATGAAAGTTTATAACACAATTTCAAAATAAAATCACTAAAGAAAATGAAACTTGAATGATAAATGATTTTATCATAAATTTCTTCTATTTTTCTACCATATCCCCTAGATTTGATTAGTTGATGGTAATATGATGGTAAAAAATATTTCTTTCATAGAAATTCATTTACATTGATCAATCTGTTACATTATTATTTAAGCAAAGTTTATAAGAACAAAAGGCACTAATAAAATTATCACTTTTTTAAGAAAACATTCCATCATATTTCGAGGTTTATTAGAGATCGTAAAATCCATATAATCTAATTTAAGTCTTCCTTTGAATGGCAGAAAAAACAGCCTTTTTGTATTTTTCAGATTTATGTTTTACACAGGTTATACAATAAATAATCAATTTACTGTAAAAACATTTATTACAATTTTGAAATTTTTTGTCAAAATGATTATCCTGTCCGTAGTAATATTATCTTAAAATTCTTCAATAGCATTTTCGTTTAGAAATCCATATTTGCCTGAGTCATGGTTTTGTAACTCTGATTGAATAGAAAGCTTTAATCCTCTCTACATTCCCTAAACATTATTTCATGATTTTTATATCATTACAAATATTAATTTTTTCTGTCAGTTTATCCCAATTTCATTTGATGAACAATTTTTTGTTGCGTAAGAGTTTTATTTTATTGAAGTTTATGAATTTGGCATCAAAGGTATTCAACGTTGTGATTATTGTGAAAAAACAAATTAAATCATGTAGTTTTTATGTTTATTTTTGGAAAATGAAAACCAAAATATTTTGCATATATCGATTTCATGTTTTAAATATTTGATATCAATTGATATAAAATAAATAATGGTTAAATTATTTGTTTATATTGATAATTTATTATTTTATATATCTTTTATGTTTCACAGAGTATGTTATTCAGTGTTTCATTTATAATACATTTTATTAATATTAACTCTATTAATATTAATATTGGTGATGTTGTCTTACATACCTAATCGGATTAATTCTGTTTTTATCGGTTAATAGCTAGAAAAATGTTTGCTGTCTAATAATTTAATTGCGGCCGTTAAACTGAGTCTATGTATTGTTTGTTATAATTAAGCATATTTAATAAATTTCTTATTATTTACAACCCAATCCTTTTAGCATCTTTCCCCAAATTCCCTCTGTCGAAAAATAATCCAAAATAGGATTTGAAATTAGAAATGTACAATGTTAACACAAAATGTACATACGTGAGCATATTCGTACATCACGAGGAAATTGTGTTTTCATTATTGACGGTATATTATTAATTATTGGGATTGTTACAGTAGGCATTTAATTTTGTATAGCACGTGATATGCTATGATCATTTAATTTTATATCCCCATATACAACGACAAAATCACCAATTTATGGATATAATAAATAAAACATAATGTAATATAAATGAGCGTAGCATTATAGGCTCTTCAGAAATGCAAACAATCAATTTAGTTTCCACAAATCACAAAACAAGAAAATTATTGTAATGTGATTTAATTTCAATGATAATTTTTGTACTCAAAGTTTTGAAGTAAAACTTCTTTAGGCGCGACTAGGGAGTAACTCAGATTTTTTTTCTGACGGAAGTAACGCTTACTATAGTCTGTGTAGTTTCCGCCATTTAAAAATAATAATTCTGATTGGTTGTAAGTATATGTCATATACTACACGCTTCTTGACTTAATTAAATTTTTTGAAAATCTCTAAATATACTTGTTTATTTATTACTTTTAAAATAAGTAAATTAAAAATAAATTTTCTGACAGTTGCGACATTTTATAATATTCAATAACAAGGTTATATTGACATGTGCTGATCTAACCTTCAATTTGCAATTGTAAAGCACATGAATAATAAATATAATTAAATTATAATATAATATTTATTTATTTAAGTTAATATTTAATCATTTCAGTGATATATGTCGTCAACGCCAAGGAAGTTTTACTTCAATCGCGCGTAAAGGTTACACGCACACACTTTTTTTTTTTTGAGTGTTTAAGGGTATATATTATTAATAATCCTTAGATTATATTTTGAGTTATAAGAAACTTTCGCCATTATAAGACTCGAAAATTCACAATTCGTTATGTCATAGACTCATGTCTAATTGGACTTATAAATGGGTTTAAATGAGTTAAAAAGAGCCCTTTTGTAGTATTATACTTATATGAAAATAGTAATTATTGAAAGTGCTCTGTATTTGAACATTAATAATAGAAAATCTTAGATACACTAGAAAACTTGTTTACTAGTTTATTTCAAGTTTACTAATTTGTTTACTTTTTACAAGAAAAAACATTGTCAAAACTCTAAAACAATCTAAAATTCAAAAGTTTTCACATTAGTATTAATTATTTATGGTTAAATTGAATCGTTCACTTTTAATTATTTAAAATATTTGAGAGAAGCATTTCTAAATTTTAAGATTTTCGATTACATTAAAATTTGGTTGGATCAAGTTGTGTTATGCAATATAAATTATCAATATATTTAGCTTGCACGTTTAAATTTACGAAATTTACAAACTTGGAAGTTTGATTCAAGCTCAAACTTCCTGTAAACTATTTTCATATGTTATAATAATTAATGGGAGGAACACTAGGATTTTTAGAATAAATTTCGATTTTTTCCCCAATTTTCTCGATGAAATTATTTTATATTTTACGTTAAATTATTTTGTACGTGCAAACCGTCACCAAATTAGCAACGAGTAACATCTCCCCAGAGAATCATTACAACTAGCTAATTCAAACTGATGATGAGTATTTTGTAGTCGAAATACGTATTTATAAAATACAAATTAATTTGATCTAGATCTTTATATGAAAAAAGGCATAAGTGTGTAAAAATAAGTAACTTGGATTTAGATCAAGTTGTTGAAAGAAAAGCTCCAACAAATTTGCTTAAAAATGACAGTGAAAACCGAAGTTTATTTCGTTACATGTTTATATACATCGATTTTCAATTTGTTAAATATGATTTTTAAGCCAAAGGTTAATTTTAATTATTTGGCATCAATGTTTCTATCTATTATTGTTCCACAGAATCTTTCCATGATGTTTGTTCGATTAAAATGAAATTTGGTAAATATGCTTGTCACATTCAAGATATTTACTGCATAGTTTTTTTGTTTGTTTTAAATTCATTAAAAACAGTAACAATTTAAGCATTCAATGTAAAATTACCAGAAAAAATAGTAGAGCTGTAATTATTTATTACAAATTCTCATCAATTTAAAAATTGCAAAAAATAGTTTTTTATGTCTATGCAAGCTAAGAGGATGAGACTTTGTGCAATTAATGTGAAATAAAGAACAAAATTAAAAATAAAATTTTGTCTGCATACATATTTATCACATTTTTTGGAAAATCTGACCCCCTTCCTTCCATTTTCAAAAATCTACTATCAATTTTTTTGGACTATCAATACTCAAAAACGGCTAGTTATTAGAGCATTCATAAATATTATCGTATTTTTCGCTCAACACTTCATTTATATATCTAACATAAAGTGTAACATGTTCGGGACGTCAGTCAGAGTCAAGAGCCCGGTGAATAATTGAAAAAGATACATGGAAATCGAAATTATGAAAACACTTTCGATATTCCAAAAGTGAATTAGTAAAAGAAAATTGTATAGGTATTTCATAGTAGACGTTTATTTGTATTTAAGTAGAATTTCTTTAAAAAACACGAAATTTCCTATTGAATATCATTAAAATAACTATTGAATCTGCGATAAACAGTACACCACAATGGCTTTTATATAATAGTTATTTCAGTAAAATTCGGATTATTAAATACACGTAAGTGTAGTAGTTTTTGTATACGTACGACTTCAAAATTTCGGTTTACAATGACAGAGCTTTATTAACACCAGGTCTCAAACAAGGAGATAGGTAGAAAGCAATTAAAATTTAAGCATTAAAATAACTGTGCATTTAATTAATATTTTTTAATAATTGGAAGTACATTGCAGGTAATTTAAAAAACAAATTAGAAATTAAATTTTACACAAAGCAGGGTATTTATCAGATGGCCCATTCTCACAATTGGATGCAGGTTTACCTTGCTCATACAAGGGTCCATTTTCCTCTTTACCTGGTGGATAATAATTACAAATCAACAAACTATCCCATTTGCTTTTGTCTTCATTAAAATATAAAGAGCTAGCACATCCAACATTTTTGGATCCGGCCCAGACAAGTTGCGTATAGTCACCAGCATCCTTGAATTCGCCAGCAACTTCGGACGACTCGTTATACACCATATCGTACCAGATTTGTACACCAATATCAAAACCTAACGCATCGTGCTCTGGTTTATTATTTTCTCGCAATAAATCAATATTTTGTCCAAATCCATCACGGCTATCTTTAAAATCACAAACTGCTAGTTTAAATTGGCAATCGTTTGCAAAACACTGGGCCATATTTGCTAATTCATCATTCCATTCTAATTCATACATATTTGATGCACTTGGTTGATCCTGTTGATCGCCATTTGCCAACTTATTTCGTAATTCATTATGTTTGTTTAATATTAATTGCTTGTCATCATCATTAAGTACACCATCATCTTGGTACTGTTTACAATATTTTGGATTTGGTTGACATGCTACGTTCTGTAAGCAACTAATATCCTTACATGCCTCACAAGCGTATTGGTCATCATCATAATTATCTACGTTTTCATTGAAATTATAAACTTTACGATCGATATACGATAACATCACCGTGGTGTAAATATCATCGTGACAATTTGCCGTTGATAACAGACAAAAGAAAATGGTAACAAATTGATTGGCAACAAATGAAAATATAATCAATTTCTTCATTGTTAATATTTCATAGAATGCAAATACAAGTCTTAATATTAATCTTTCATATTCCACTTGTATTTATGCACAAACACAGGTAAATGAAAACTAAAATTAAAAAATTCTTTTGAAATAATTGTTAGTTTTAAAATAATGTTCATTTTTTATTAACCATTATGCTTGACTATAATTGGTAAATATTTCTAAAATTGATACAATTTTCTTCGAAATCTTTGGAATTCCTACTAGCTGATACTAGAAGCTTTATAAGCTCCAGGTTTATAATTTTATCAATTAATACGCAAATTCTAAGTCACTTTGTGGTTACAAAATAAATTTTTCAGGTCCAAATGGACAGCAACAACTACCACACTTAACTATAAACCTGAAAAAATTATAAACCTGAAGCGTATAAAGCTTACAAAATGAAACCTCAAAAGCATGAGTAAAAAATTCACTGCCAATAATGGGCATAGAATTTCATCGAAATGTTGAATATGTTTTATAATTAAATGCTCAAAGGTACACACATTGACTTAGAATTTGCGTATTAATTGATAAAATGAATTTTCTACATCTTAATTACATAATTTAATGAAATTGTCTGAAATATTAAATTTCTAAATTTTTTTGATTATTTCTAAATTTTTTTAACAAATTTACGACTTGACAGCCATCATATAGTTATGATTCACTCTTACGAAGCATTAAATATTGATAATTGTAAAATTCTACATAATCCATAAAAAAATTCAAATTTATAAAATATTTTGTAAAACTGTAAAGGAGCGCTTACGCATTATATCAAATATAATGATTAGTATAATAATTTAGAATATTTTGAATAACAACAATTTTTCAGAGAAAACTAAAGATGAAAAAAAACAAAGAAATTATCAGCATTATAACTATTTGATATTTGTTTAAAAAAACATTTAAAAACAATCAAATTTATAAATTAATAGAGATGTTGACTAAACTTTTTTTGAGCTATATCCATGGATATTGCAAGTATTTCATAGTATGTCAGTTTGATAATCTCAATAAGATGAAAAATAAACAACAATTATTTATGAATTTATGGTAAACAATAGTGCGGGAATAAATTATGGAAATTATGTTGCAATTTTTATGTACATCCGAGGTATAGGTTTACAACATTTAAATTTCGAATTTTAAAAATACGTATTTCCATTACAAAGTCGAAATGCGTCTATACAATTACTTTGTAAACGAAATGCGTATTTATAAAAAAACAAAATAAATTGGGGAAATTAAATATTTCCGTGTAACTATACTACCCATATGGAGGTAACAAAGAGATAAATTTCTTAAATATTTTCGAGTTAAAATGCGTCATTTGCAGTCCGTAATTTAAATATTTCATTTAGTTAAAATTATTGATAGTGTTAAATTATTATTGAAAAATGTAAAGTCTAAAAATTGTGTTGAAGAAATACTTTCAAATAGATAAGAAACGATTTACAACAGCAAATATTTTTAAAAATAATTGTAAGTTTACTTATACGTAAACAGTTGATTATTCAATTTGAACATTATATGTCTTAAAAAAATATCGTCGCAGATCAGCTTAATACATGCTTCAACAGGCGCACAATTTTTTAATTTCAACAGTGAAATAATTCTAGAGGATTACTATGTAAAAAATAAGTCTGGACCTAAAATTTTGAGAGATTGAATCTTCAATGAAAAAAAAATTTTCTATCCCCCACAAAAGGGTTTTTCGTATATTATTACAAAATTAAAGGCAAGTTTTTAGTTTTTAATTTATTTTTAACCACATAAGTAAGATAAATGCCTGATAAGAGCGTTACGAAGTGTGTGATCGAGGAGAAAGGAGATTGAGTGAGAGGTATACGTTAGTTAGTCCAGATATATGTATATATATATATATATATATATATATATATATATACATATATATATATATATATATATATATATATATATATATATATATATATATATATATATATATATATATATATATATATATATATATATATATATATATATATATATATATATATATATATATTCATATATATCTCAACCACCTTTCGCCTCGACCGATCACACACTTCGTAACGCTCTTATCATGCATTTGTCTTACTCCCCAAGTCAAGCGAGCCTAAAGAAGTTTGCCATCAAAATGTTTAACAGAAAATCGCAAAAACATGAAATTAGCTTTGTTAGCTTAATGATGCAGTAAATTTTATTATATTGACATATAGAAAATACATATGTGTAACCGATGATAAACGATTTAAATTTTTCAGGATTAAAAGTACACAAAAATTATTATTTTTGTTTGTTTATTAAGAAGAGAGACCTATGTTTGCAGGTAATGATCACATTGCCGAAATACAATTTATGTGGTATGACATTCAAATATGTAATCTATTTCTCTGGGTTACATTAGATAAACGTATAATGTAATAATAGTATATAGCAATGCATCTATGACCTAAATACATTTGATTTTACTCCTCATATTACATATGTAGCAACATTCTTTGTGTCTATGGAAATTGATGTTGCTACACAGAATTGCACTGATAAAAAATTGCCCCATTCTGGGGGACTGATTACATGTAAGTAGGATATCTATCAGATTGGTGTCACAATTGTTAGCAGGGATGCTAACAAGTTTGAGCTGATGTTAATTTAAATTATTTTGCAAAGCGCCAAGGTGATATATTAGTGGTTTGTGAAGACTGCATATAGGCCCCGGATCCTCGACTTCTATGACGAAAGCACTACGCTTTTGAGTTTTTCACCTATTAAACTCAAAGGAACAAACCTTATTTTAAAATTATAAAATAAACAACTAAAGTTTGATATTATTTATAACATTTAATGAAAAAAATTTAAATGAGAATGAAATTGATACCAAGAAACTATCACTGAATTCAATACTATTCTTGTACATTCGAAAGTTTTATATAAATGAGCTTAGTACAGAAATGGGTTATACTAAACAATATTAATTTGCATCCAAAATAATATAAAAAAAAAAAAATAAATATATTACAAAATGTTTAAACCAAATTTTGTATTATTAATAAATAATAACGTTTAAATTGCCTTTATAAATTTAATGTTCAAAAAATGAAAACATAGTTTGAAAAATACGTTTGTCATAACAACAGTTTTTTACTAATAAATTCAGATAATAAATACTTTAAATTATACTTAAGATTTTTTTCCATTTTCGTAGATTGCTAGTGAAATTAATCCATACTAAAAGACAATCCAAAGCAAATTAAATTAAATTCTTTTTGAATATATGTTTAATTAAGAAATGAATGGCAAACATGGCTAAAAAATTGATTGGTTTACGTCAACTAAGAAAAGTTATTGGTCACGACAAAAAATTTAAATTATTTTTTACTTTTAAGTTTTTTTTTTTTTTTGAAGACGATTTTTTGTTTAAAATTGATAAAAAAGATAATTATTCACAATAAAAGAAAAGAAAAAAAATATTGCAAGTATTGAAAAACAAACATAATAATAATAAATTTAACTGTTTTAAACGCAGTTTTAACTGTTTCTGACACATTATTTTACCTGATGATCCTATAGAAAGTATAACGAACGTGACATAAAGGCATGAAAAAAATGATGTTAGTTAAGTTTCATGATGTTGGTAATTTTGGTTTGTTATACTCTGGTTTATTATATATACTGGATATTAAAGTTCCGAGGACAAATAAATGGTTCATAAAAAATTCGTTAAAAATATTAAAACCACAATATTGTTTTGTCATAACTTGACACCAACACAAACAATGTTAACAAAAAACTGACCACCAAAACAGGTTGTCCGTTAAATTCATAATATTCTTTATTATATATATTTTCTCTACGTTTGGTATATTTTTTGTTTTATTATTTTTATTTTAACTATTTGTGTTTATTTTTACTCTTGGGACTATATTTAGATGTAAAAAAAGACTTTTGAAGAGGAATAAGCAAAATAAGCAGCCTATAATATACACTTCACACATTTAGTGTCAAAATATGAAGCAAACAATAATTTTTTTCACAGTATATGCGTTATCTATTTAAATGTCCTGTTATAATTAAAAAGTGTAAAGAAATTCTAAGTTTTATATTTATCAAAAGCTTGTATACCTTTCAAAACATATTTTTATGTCCAACTGTAGTAGCAAATTTATATTTTTTACAATTTTATTCAAATTTATAGTTAGTAAAATGAATTTACCATGTATTAATTGTATTGAGTTTTGGTTTGAGGAACTCCATGATGAAGGTTTTGAAAAAATTAAGCTTCTAAGTTTTTTATGTTTGTCCTAAACATATATACTTTATGCTTCACATTTTTCGAACATAGGTATATAGGATAAAACATGTCATGTATTTGTGAAATAAACACATGACATAGTGGTCAAAAAAAAGTAAATCATTCTAGACTGCAAGCCCAAAAGCATACCATTCATTCATTTACTATGAATATATGAATATTATTTCTTTGTATTGTATTAATTGCATTAATATTTTTCTCATAGGTTGTAATTCCCCACAAGCTTAGAATGGATAGACATCTGATATTTTCTAATTCGATAATGCCACGTGATTAAACCAGATGCCCGTTGACTGACAACCTGTAAACTGAGGAATAGAATAATTTTAATGTTGTGGAACAAACGACATTCCTTTTTGTCACATATTGGACAAATTGGTTTTCGCTTTTTTTAAATGATCTATTATTACATTAAAAAAGACAGATTTACCTACATCAGTTATTCATCAACCTTTGTGGAGAATCGAATTTTACGGATTTTGAAAAAGAAACCGACCCACATTTCATCGTTTTTGTGGAGGTAAAAGTAGTAACACTAATCTTTAATAACCCAAACACAAATTTTAGAAGTATTTTTATCAATGAAATGATATTCTAATGGGCACAGGAACGATTATTACAATTTCTTCAAAACCTTTAGTTAAAAGCATCTAGATTATATAAGTAATGGTCTTTTTATAATAACTGATCAAAATAATTTCAACTGTAATAACATAATAAGTGATTTCACAAAATAAGAAAAATTGTGTTTATAGCTCGATATGGAACCAGGCTCATCTTCCTTAAAATTTAAATTCGCTTAAGCACTTTATGAACTATACGTATAGCAAGAATTACTATTAGTGTCGCATTTAAATTGTTCAGTGACGCAGAGTAGAATTTGATTGATGTTTGTCGGAATAATCAGATATATAGTTCATTTGATTGTCATCTATCAATTGAAGAACTTATTTTATTTCCACCAATTTATTGAAAATTAAATTAATTACAAATTATTTAATAAAATAAAGCAAAAAACTTTTTTTTGACTTTCCATTAATTATCAACTGCGAATAAAAAGTGGTAATTTTGTTAATCCCAAATTTTGATTTATTCCCTCGTTTCAAAGTTACAACAGCTGAATGTTAAAATTTCTAAGCAGATGCATGACTGTGTTTATAAGCGTTTGTTCACGTGTATGCAAATGGGTGTTTTTTTGTCTCGCTGAATTCGACTGCGAAAACAATACAGACGTTGGACCAATTCATTAGAAACATAATTACACGACTAAGAACTGTTTAAGTTGAACATTTTTCATTTGATAAATTGTATTATGTATTTATTCATATGACCACTACAGTGAAGTACGACATGTGGATCCCGTGTGTTGATCCCAAGCTACATAGGTATTATACTGCCAATTGTTTCCTTTGATTTTTTTATCTCCCTACAAATTTCTTCTAATTCAAATTTAAGTTACACACATTCGCACTAATTAATTATAGTATTGTGTCTTCCTTTATTATTATTTCTCGCCATCTGTATTTAAATAAAGTTAATACTTGCTGGTTAAAACGTTAAATACAAAATATTAGTAATAAACGTAGGGCATGTCGAAGAGTTTTTGCCAAAAAACATTTCCAAATATAAAATAAAATTTTAATTTATACTTTATTTATTTAATTTTTTTCGAGGAAAATGGCTTGCTCTCCGTTATTGTGTCAGGATTGTACATATCCATTTTCATTACGATAAGTATATGTGTTTATCATATCTTTATCAAAAATATACTTTCCGTTAAAACCATCTCCTCTTATTGAACAACACCAGATCATATAGATACAAATACCATATAAGAATTTTTGTTGTTCTATTTGATTATTATTGTCTCTACATAGAGTGGGGGGAGTAGAATATATTTGATATATTATATTATTGATGATTAATAGAATATAGATATTGTATTACAATGGAATTCTAATTAATTAATAAGTATGATATATGTAATAGGAAATAAATATTGACGTAAAACAAATGACGGAAAAATATTGTTTATTTAAGTGCTTTGCAAAAAATATTAATTAATTTTTACATAAACCGGAATAATTATCAGATTGTCCATTAGTACAATCTGATACAGGTGAACCCCGATGGTATACAGAAGAACCAATGTAGTTACCAGGTGGTCCGTAGTTACAATAAATTTGAAGGTTCCACCATCCATCTTCTTTAAATAACACTGAACCACATCCAATACGTTTTGTATTTGCCCAAACAACTTGTGAATAATGTCCATAGTTGTCTCCAAATTGGTAGTTATCAATTACATCAGCTGGAAATTCAGCAACTTCATCAAACCAGCTCTGAACTGCTTCAGAATAATCTAAATTGTCTGGGTAATTTGACGTAAATGATCCATAAATATTTTGTCCAAAACCACCACGTCCATTAGGCAATTCACAACGAAAATGTTCAAACACACATTTGTTAGCAAAACATTGAGCTATATTTGCTAATTCATCATCCCATACCAATTCATACATATTCGATGCACTGGGTTGCCCACTTTGTTCTCCTATTGCGACTTTATTTCGCAATTCATTATGTTTTGTTACAAGTTGATGTTTTTGGTCATTTGTTAGTGGTATATTTTGGTAGTCATTACAGTTTGGTGCTGGAGAGCATTCACTATTTAATAAACAGGATGAATCATGGCATGCTTGGCAAGCATAATCTTGAGAATTGGCCACTGCAAACCAAAGAGCCACAAAAGAGCATACTATTAAGATCTGCATTGTATAGTTAATTATACAGGCAGCTGGATTCTATGTTATTAAAGTGCATTTTTCAAACTATTTATATATTTAAAAAAAAATCGAGTTACATTTGCATCATTATAATCAATATTGTTGAAACTTTTTCTTGAATGTCCGCTACGAAACATTCAACCACATGTATATCCAAGTAAAGTTAAATTATTCCGAATAATGTCAGAAATATTTTTCGAACTAATTATTAATTTTATAAAAACAGTATTGACACTAGAAAAAAATTATGACTGACAATTCTAATTCATTCTGAAATTTTGAATAAATATTATTGAAAATGACTAGTAGTGGGTCTCACTACAAGAAATTACATTTGGAATAACAAGTGGAGATAAAAACTAACAGAGATAACTGTTTAAAAACTCGACATATGGTTCAGTATTTGAACTATTTTTAATGATAAACATTCATAAAATACTCTAAATATGCAGCATATACAGTTATAAACACATGCATAATAAAAATATGTATTGAAATTATATGGGTGCTTATTAACTAACTTTGAGCTGAAATTGCGGCGAATCTAAACAGTTTTCGAAAAAAAGTTTCTAACCAAACTTTTTTTGTCAGAGAATAATAATAACGATTGATTGGTAGGCTATTTATAGTTCAACAAGGTATCTTATAATATAAATATATATATATACCTTACTCTCATCGTAAAGTTTCTTTTCGAAAAATAAAATATTGACATATTCAAAACTAATGTGTATCTGTTATCAGACATTCTGTGGTTAAACTAAATTGAAAACACTTTCAAAATTATGGCATACGAGTTCAAAGAATCACTTAATTAATCCATTTACGTCTGCCACCAAGACGGCTCCAAAACGAAAACAGATAGTGAGTTTAAATTTCAAGAGTGTTTTGTTTTGGAATGAAAAAAGTCTGATAATCTATTATACATAATACAATAGTAATAATGTGTTATTTCTAGAAGATTTTTGGTGAATTTTTTTAACTAGATTTTTCCATTTACTTATTTTTAATAAATTTAAATATTTATCATTTTATAATAACTTTTGTATTGGACATACTGTGAAAATATGTTTTTAATATAAAAAAATTTATTTAACTCTAATCAAACAAATTATTCGAGGTCACATTAATTCATTACTAGCTGCTACCGCAACTTCGTGCACTTGATATCCTGAAAACATACACTTTTCATTTATAAACCTTGTATTAATAATACACTGCAACATACTTAAATTATGGTCTGAAATTGATGTTTGGTCTCCTCGTTCGCTCAGGCTTGTATTACCACAATAAAAGAGAATAGTTGCATTGAAATATAAATTTATTTATTTTTTATCGTAAGGTTGTTAAAATTTATTGCCAGTTGCCACTTCGTTAGTAATTTAAGATGTTGCGAACTTTTATGCTCATTTAGAATTCATACTTCTTGAGAAGCATTACTAACACATTACTGCAAATTGGCATAAGAAAATAAAAACAAACAATGCGTTTCATTTTCATTTTTACAACAACTTATGTATAATGTTCGAATTACATAATTAAGGTATATATACGAATTTTGTGCAGTTACAACAGTATAACATACATGTAGATCGGATTGATAATCGACTTTTTTTATTGTCTTAAGTACTAATAAATAATGGCAAGAATGAATATCAATTCACACCTTCTTGCTTTACATTTTATTCCTTAAAAATTCTCTCATTTTAATAAAGAGCTGAACACATTTAGTACAACCGGAATGGTCTTAAACTTAAATGCTTCCAAACTCTGAATGATTTGTTACTCCAAAAGAATTATACACTATTCATAATTGCATATATAAATAATCCAAATAGTATTTTTGTAATACGTTGATTTTTTTAATTATTTCAAATATAAACAAGTGCCAACCCAAGGCCAAACACTCGCGGATAGTCGATTAAATATTTCAGACTAAATATTGATATTTCAGATTAAATATTGATGTTGTTCTTAGACACGAAAATATGGTGTTATTGTATAAGCTTCTTTGCGTACGTATGACCCAAATTACAAAAGTAAGCATGGACGTATCTACGTGCAAACAGAATTTAAAACTCCTCCCTCTTTTATAAATTAAAAAACTTAAAAGCATACACAAATTTCAAAAATAATTAAAACAATATTTATTACATCCAGTGTTTATTATATGATAAAATTTTTATGGTAAATCTACATTAATTTTACAAACATATATATATATATATATATATATATGTCTTGCGTTATTATTTTTTATGCTATATATTCTAAAATAAAACACTAAAATTTGAATCTACACCTAATTCAAGTATAAAGTAAGTACTAAGTAAGTTGATAAAGGGTTGGGACATTGAATGAGGGCGAGAGGTACTGAACACTGATTACACTAGTAATTTTTATCGCTTTACTATTCAAATTTTTTAAAACTAATTAAATTTTTAAAAAAATTAAAACACATTAATAATTAATAGTATAAACGGAAAGATAAATGCTTATTTTATTTTGCTGGCAACAAGGGTGAGCGGGGTCTAGGAATCGCCTCAGTTATAATTTATACTTGAACTCCTATGTGTTAGTAGCGTTTAAACTAGGTTTAAGAAAAACATGCAAATGTATTCCAATTATAAATAAAATTCAATTAATTAAAAATCAAATTAAAAAAATTTAATTTTCACATAAGGCGGGATAATCATATGATGGTCCATTGTCACAATTGGATGCTGGTTGTCCTAATTCATACAGTTTTGCCCCACCATAATTACCAGCCGGATAATAATTACAATAAAGTATATAATTCCACCATTTATTTGTTGCATCATAAAATAAAACTGATCCACAACCAACACGTTTTGTCTCTGCCCAAATAATTTGAGAATAATGTCCATAATTTATACCCAACATATAATTGTCGACATAACTCGAAGGAAAATAAAATACTTCATCATACCAATATTGTACAGCAGCAGCAATGTCTAAGTTATTTGGTTTATTTGGGGTAAATTTAACAAAAAAATTCTGTCCAAAATGACCACGATTTTCACTTAATTCACAATTTATATGCTCATATTCACATTTGTTTGCAAAACATTGAGCAATGTTAGCTAATTCCGCGTCCCATACTAATTTATTCATATTTTTTGCACTAGGTTGTCCAGATGCCACTTTGTTACGAAGTTCATTATGTTTCGAGATTATTGTATTCTTTTGCTCATTAGTAATTGAAACCTCTTCATACTGGTAACAATTTGCTGATGGCTGACATTCAATATCCTTTAAACAACTTGCATTTTGGCAGGCATCACAAGCGTGTTGCTGCAAATTTGCATTAGAAAATAAAAACAAATGAATAAAGAAAACCGTACCAAATGTCTTCATTGATACTGTCAGGTGGAACACAAACTGTTAAGAATATCAACAAGCCCCTTCGATTTGCTTATATACAAAAATAAAATCCATTTCAAATTAAAAAATTCTTTTCATATAATTATTAGTTCATGTAAATTTTGCATCAAATTATTTTCAGAGAAGTTGTGTTTGATTATTATTTGAAAATATTCTTGTAATTGATACTAATTTTTTAAGTATACCTATTAATTATTTAATTCATTTTAGTGTATCATGTATTTATTTAGTAATTGCTCCATTTTAAAATCTCCAGTTTACAATAATGGACAAAGAACTTCTTTTATAGTTATGTTTTATAAATAATCTTTATGTATGAAATGACTTGACCGATTGAAATAAAACATGGATATTACGACATAATTTGAGAAAATTATCCGGGACAATAAGCTGAGTATTCGCGATTTTCTGTTCAGGTGTTTCTCCTTTTTATCAAATTACGATTCACGGTATGGTTTTTGTTTATCTCGATTTCAACAATGGTAAATGGTGAAATTTTATCATTCTCGATAATATAATATTTCACTAAATTGGATAAGCTGTGCACGAGATGTCGCTATTAATTAGAAAATATAAACTATAAAATATATATAGTTTAATGGGTGTATATCCAGAATAGTTTTGCCGATTGAGTAGAAGTTTAAAGATTAGTTGAAAGTTAAATTCGACTTATTTTACTTTCGAGCACTACATCTGCGTTACGATAATTGATAGGAAAGATAAAGATAGGAAAAATTAGAATTAACAATCCAGTATCTTTGGTGACAACGACAAGCTGATGAAATTGCTAAATATTTTTTTTTATATTTATCCAAAAATTATTTACAATTCCAGATTATTTCTTTTCATTTACTAATTTTCAATGGTACAATCATCAAACATGTAATAAAAATGAAGAATTTTAAGCAATAGATTGCAATATTTGTAAAATACACGTAATTGTTCAGTGCCAAGTTTTTATTTTAGTCTGCACTCGCGCAGAGCCACTTTTAATTGTAAATCGCTGCTTATGTTATATTTATAAAAAAGTCAACATACTTGGAAAATATTGGACTCTAGTGAAATCACATTTGAGATGAATAAATACGGTTCCCAGTTACGCATTGATACAAAACTATGAGGCAGTAGCTGTTAATAAAAAGAATTGTATGACTATATTGTGATATAACGTATTTCAAATCTTTTTAGTTTAACATCATATATTAAATTCGTAAAATTATTCGTAATGTATTAAAATAGAAAAATTTTGTATTCAAAATTTTTAATAAATTTATAAAATAATGTAATGTGTTTTATAAAACGGTGGATGGTTAGGAATTTGTTGACAAATTTACATTTTCACACATCGTGCTTTAATTAATATTTATAAATACTAAAATTACGTTAGTTCATTTTTTAAACTATATTGGATTGGCTACATGACAAATCACTCGAGAGATAAAATAACTGAAGTTGAAAATATAGCTAGTAAAATTATCTCTCCACCAAAATAACCCAGAGAAAACGTTAATTAAAAAGTTACTAAGAAATGTAAAACTTACTAAGACTTTTTTAAATGCAAATACTTATTATGCAAATAATATTTTGCGATTCAAAAGTCTGCATATAAATTTTACATCGACCATAAATAGATTGACACACTTGTTTAAAACACGAAGGGCCATTTAAAATTTTCCTATTTCACGACCCTTGCTTATTTGACGAATACCTGGGTAATTTAATCCTGATATTAACATAAAATCAGAGTAGATTTGGGGTACACGTGTAACTTATTTTCTAATAGATCGAAAGACACAAAATATTTTCAATCTCAACACTTATCTCAAATCGTTCGAGCAACGTATGTCGATAAAGAGACCAAGCAGTGCCTTTATCAGTTTACTATTTAGAATCGTTTTAGTAGTTTCATTCATTATTTCTACAAACCAAAAATTAGATTCTAAACGTAGCTTTAATCCCTTTATGGGATAAATTTCGCGTAAGTTTGCTGCTTGGGCTATGGAACTGGTCAACGTTTTGAGACCTGATTTTCAAAAAATTATTTCTTAGTTTTAATATACATTACAAAATTTTATTTTACTGTTCGAAATATCAAGTTTTTAGACTCATTCATTTGGACTACATTGGTGGACATATCAAAATTTAAACACTTTTTACACCCTTTTAGTGATCGCGGTATTAACCCGAAAATGTGTTAATTCATACAAACCCGAAAATATGTTAATTCATACAGATTGAAAATTTGAACGGATATTTGTCATTTGCAAAACAAATTCTTATTATTTTATTTTATTCGGGAAATTTTAAACTTTTGATCTACATTAACTGGACCTTTATTTACAGGGCCGTTAAAGCTATAAACAGGGAAGAAAAATAAAATGTTGAAAAGCATTCAAAATATCAGTGCAAAAATTTAATTTTTTTAATCATTGGTACATTTTAGGTGAATTTAAAATCAAATTTAGTTTTTACACAAGGCAGGATAGTTTTCTGAGTTTCCATTTTCACATTTGGATCCTGGATCGCCTACTTCATACAAGGGCTCGTCTTCATAGTTACCAGGTGGGTAATAGTTACAAATCAGTAAACTCTCCCATAAATTTGCCTTTTGATTAAAATATAAAGAACTACCACAACCAACTTTTTTCGATTCAGCCCAGACAAGTTGTGTGTAATGTCCAAAATCACCACCATTAGGGCCCCCATTAATACCATCATCCTTATAACCACTTACTAATTCAGCCGGGAAACTTTTGACTTCATCATACCAATCTTGTACATCTCCTTCAAATTCTAATTCATCATGCTCTGGTTGATAATCTGTATTCAATGCATCAACATTCTGACCAAATCCATCATCACGGCCATCAGTAAAATTACAGTCTACATGGTTAAATTGACAATCCCTAACAAAACATTGAGCCATATTCGCTAATTCATCGTCCCATACTAATTCATTCATATTTGTTGCACTTGGTTGACCCTCTTGATTACCACTTGCCACTTTATTTCGTAATTCATTTTGTTTGTTTAATATCATTACTTTGTCGTCATCAGTAAGTTCGCCATAAGGTTGGTACTTGTAACAATATATTGGATCCGGTTGGCATGCTTCGTTCTCTAAGCAACTTATATCTTTACATGCTTCACAAGCGTACTGGTTGATAAGATCATCATCATCATCATCATCATCATCATCATCATCATCGTCGTCATCAATATAATGATCATTAACTTTAACAGTTTTCTCTACATTGATGTCAGAAACATCACCATCATTATGATGTATACCACCATGAGAATTTACCATTGCAAATAGAGAAATGGTAACAAATACAATAACAATCAAATTCTTCATTGTAAATATATGTTAGAATACGAATGTAAATAGTAATATTAACCGTTCATATTTCATTTGTATTTATATGCAAAAGTAATCACATGAAAATCAAAAATTAAAAAATTCTTTTATAATAATGGTTGGTTTAAATTATTTTTTGATTAACCATTGTTTGAAAATATTTTTATAATTGATACAATTTGCTTCGACATCTTTATTATTTCCTACTAGCTGACGCTCGTGGCTCCAAACACGCCAGTATCGTACGTACATAAAGGTTCATCCCAAAGAAACTCGATGACATCGATTTACAGCATCAGTAAAAAATACATTACCGATAATAAACATAGAACTTGTTCGATATATATTTGAATGCTTATTTAAATATCTTTATGTCTGGAACGGTTCACAGACTTTTAACTTAGATATATTAATGGCAAAAATTTATTTTCTACATCTTAACCCAAAAATTTAATCACAATCAATTTAATGACATTGAAATCACACGATAGCCGTATTTTATGAATTAATCTTAAGATTTATGAAACATTGATGTTCATGATTGAAAAAACAATAAATTTAAAAAAAAAAAAAATAACATTGGAATGAAAAAATAAGAAAAAATGAATTCAGCTTACTATAATGAATAATGTCATGTGCCGTTATGTAATGTCAGCTGAAAATCTCGAAAAAATGAAGTTATCTTAGTTAAAAATGAACTTGCAATAGAACATTTGGAAAAATTGAAATGTAGAAAATGCCATTTATCAATTTTTTTTATCAACTATGGAGACGTTTTGCATGTATAGACATACTCGTACTAATATATATCCATGAGGAATTACTATACCCGTTATCGGCAATGTTTTTTATTTGCATACCGAATGCATTAAATTTTCGATATCAGAAAACTTCAAAACGTAAAAATTATTTAAAATTCTGTGTCGAATATCATCGATGGAAAACTCAAGTTCAAAATTACTCTTTATACTTATACTACTTATATGGAGGTAAAAAAGATAAAAATTTAATATTTATGAATTAAAATACCTTATGTGTTGTAGTTTAAATATTTCCTACAGTGAAAATTACACAAATTATTAAATCATTATTAAAAAATGTAAAATTTAAACATTATTCGTTTCATTTATATTAAAGAAATACCTTCATAATAGATAAGAAACGATTAGCTACAGGAAATAATTTCAAAAATAATTGTTATTATCGTAATGATACAATTGATAAAAATTCAACTTGAACTAATAATTTCATTTATAAAAAGTAATCGCCGAAACCTATTTATTTAAGGATGTTAATTAAAAGGCTTGAAACTGGCGGCGAATAATTCTTTAGACATTTTAATGAATACCAAATCAAATATTGATTCCAAAATGGGAAAATACCATTTTTTATGAAATATGAATGATAGATTTGAAAATTATAAAAAAATAAAATGCTCATACTCGACGCAAAACTTTCTTGCGATGTACGAATACTTAATACTTTCAAAGAAATAGCTTTATATTTAGTAAGTCTTCAACGATTAAGTAATAAGTCATTTGTGTACTGAAAAAATGTATATCTATATTTCAATCAATTCATAATTTTTTAATTTTTTTAAATATAAATTTTTAAATAAACTCTATCTTAATGGGTTTAATTTGCTTAAACAGTTTTATAGTTTAACGACTCGACGTAAAATAACCGACGATCTAATAATAAAAGACTCCAAAATGTTTTATCCAAAAATAAAACAAATGCTTAATCTTAAAATATATTAGAGAAAATTTTTATCGCGATAAATTATTAATACCTGCACATTACACTAATTTTTATATGATACAAGCATTTATGTATTTTTTTATGATATGGTAACAATAAATTGAATTCCTTACGAATTATGTTTTATACATGTGTGAAATTGTTTTGTGATTTTTCCCTTAGAGTATCCAGAATAATCAATTCCAACAAAATTCAAACCATTGATGTAAAAGTATATCATGGATCAACTCACAAAAGTTCATCAACAAATCGGATGAAAACGATGAAAATCGGATGAATGGGGTTTATGGTAAATCGGAATTTATATAAAATACAAATTATAGAATATATTTACTGAAATAGCTATTATACATCACCGCTTCACATAAAATATATAACATGAAATTAATCGTGTCAGTAAAGTGACTTCATGTTGATCCGTTTATTCGTTATGATTTTCGGTTTTCTACAAGTGCTTGAATAATCGATTCTGGTATATAATTTAAACTAAAAATGTAAACCTATATATGGAAATTGTAATAAAAAATTAATTTTTTTAAATCACGAACACAATGTTTTCGCTATTGTAGATATAACTCGAAAGTAATATTTGGTTAATATTTATGAGTATATTAATTTTTCACGTAATTCCTATAATAAGACGTTATGTTTTCATTTATATGCTAAATATATTGAGTCGAGTTTCACATTTTGATTGGATTGCAATATTCCAGTACCTTGGAAATCAATATTGAAGTTGGGAGTATCAGCTGGTATAAAATTTAAATTCCATTTTTGTAAGATAAATTAACTAAATTAGCATGGGTACACCATCCAAAAAACTAAATCCATGTCGTTGTTTGTTTTTAGTAATTCAAGTAGTGTACTTTTTTATATTTGATAAATTACATATGATAAATTCTAGTAAATAAATATAATATCCAAATTTGATTTTCGAAAAATATAAAAATGTTAATACCTTTTAAAAATATATTATTACCGGGAAATACAAACGCAAACATAGCTAATTAACCAAAGCTAAACGTATGTGTATACGAATTAACGAGTTATTTCTTTACTTACTGGGCATTGGGTTTGAAAATCATCGTTTGAACAATTTTTAATCATAATAATTCATAAAAGAATCTATATATCTAATCAGTATAAATACTTATATAGTAATAATATTATAAGTGTTTATTAGCTAATTTTGATCTAAAATTGTGCACAATTGTAGTAAATCCAAATTATTCTATCTTATATGGTTCAAAAGTTCGGTGAATCGCTCTTTCAGGAACTTTATCTTACTTTTTAAGTCAAAAATACTCCACCATTTCAGTTCACTATCTCTTTTTTTTTTTTAATTATAATGATAATAGAAAAATGGGCAGGAAAACATGCACAAACAAATTGGTCAATATTTGCTAGCGTTGCAAACTTTAGACGACCATTCTAAAACTAATATACTCTGTATATCTTATTCCTCGAGGTGCTTTAAAAAAAAAACTTGATAAAAAAAAATTTTAAAAAACCTTTCAAATACGCCGATTTCTTTCAAATTGTAATAAATTTTACAATAATTGATTGGCAGTTTCAATATTTACAGAAAGGATACTGCTAAATAAGCTCAATAAGTGGCCAAAACCTAAATTCTGAGAAATAAATAGTTTCTGAGAAATTCGATTGTTTATTTAAAAAAAAAAAATTTCTATAAACCGACATTTCCTAATTCTTATTTTCCTAAACTTAGCTGGTAATTGGTAATTTAAAAAATTTGCTCCCCAGGTGGTGCCATCTAGTAAATTTTTAAAAAGCTTTCCGAGGAAAAAGAATAATTATGACGCAGGATTTGTGAGTTATATCAGAATATTACATAGAAAATTGCATGTGATTTAGAAATACAATTTTTATACAAATTCTAGATTGGTTCCATGATATTAACTCATTTTTTACAGTTAAAAACTACTGAAAATGAATATAGAGTTACACATTAGTTAACATTGGACATATTGACGCCATACTGTCTGTTTGTTTACATAATAATGTAAAAAACAAATAAACTTCACCATCATACAATATTTGTTTTCTAACAGAATGAGTTGCTTGGTAATAAAAGTATATAAATAATATTCAATTGTTTTTTAAATATAATTTTGTAATAAAAAAATGAACCAATTAACTTGAGGCTCTGTACGCTGTAGCGTACGTCACTCAGACATTAACAAACATGAAAACCAAAAAGAAAAATTCAAAATGAAAACCAAACATTTTTCTATTTTTGCTCCAATTATTTCACTTTACATCGATCCAAAAAAGTACGTTTTCCTATATGTTAACATATCCGAAAAACATTCGTATTCATCTTCGTAGCTTGAGAGAAAAAGCAGTTGGTATTATAAGAATTTTTTTTATATTCTCTAATTTCACTAATTATGCTATTTCATTTCACATCAATTGAACAGAAATGTAACTTTCTTGGTAGATATTTCTGGATACAGAATAAATCTATCGAAGCTATAAAGTGATATAAAGCTTTTTTACGTGTGTAGTAAATTTCATCAAAATCTAACATCATATTCCAAAATTATAGCGGAATAAACTTAGACAATTGGACAGATAGAAAAAACACCAACAAATGAGAGGCTCAATCGTGTAGCTAATTCAAAGACCTCACTCACTACGTGTGATTATTTAGAGTAGTTTGCCATATTAATACACCATATTTGTTTTTTAAATGCATATATTGAAAGCAACAGTCATTTTTCAAAATAATAAAATATATATAAAAATTCATTTAAATTTATCATAATTTATGGAATGCCATCACCTTAGAATGTTTGTTGCCATGACCACAAAATACCTCGAATAATCGGTCCATTATCTACGTTTGAAAGAAAAACATAATAAAATTGATTCCAAAGCCTTTTTAACGGGGTATATCTGTCTTTTTCATAGCCTTTATAATTAACACACTATTTTCGGGCACAAACAACTCAAAAAATATTTACTGAAATGTTATGAAATTTGATTTACACAATCTTGACATGAAAAATAAGGGTATGACGAATAATTTTCCTCGAAAAAAAAATTATAAAGGATAACTCGAAATTTTGAAAAAACTTTGTCAGGTACTCAAAAATTCATGTCAAGATTGTGTGTATGAAATTTCATTCTATTTGGATTAGTAATTTTTGAGTAATTTATGGGCGAAATTTATGAAAATATTTGTATAC
This sequence comes from Chrysopa pallens, assembly GCA_020423425.1. Lineage (NCBI taxonomy): Eukaryota > Metazoa > Arthropoda > Insecta > Neuroptera > Chrysopidae > Chrysopa > Chrysopa pallens. The sequence continues at coordinate 73,184,050 of CM035592.1, forward strand.
TTTTTCAAATATTTTTACACATTTTGTAGGTTAAATTTTTAGTGCCAGATATCAGTACGTGTTTGGAATTTAGATATAAGTTTCTATATTTTAGATCTTCAATTGCTAGTATATATACTTTGATTTTCAAAAAATATATGTTTATGTATATACAAGTGAATGCTTATTTGCTGAAAAGTTTTAATAAAATTACAAACAAAATACAAAAAATACAAAATTTTGTGTGTATGACTTGAAAAAAATTATCTACTTAATTTATTTAACAAAAAGATTATTTTCTGATAACATCCAGTCTTACGCATCAAAAGGATTAGTAATAAAAATTATTATTAATATTAAGGTAAATTTAATCCATAAATAATTTGGTACATTAATAAACTATCACAGTTTTTAATTCAAAGATAGAATGCCCTAAAATCCACTTCTTACCAAATCGATTACTCCAGAAAGGAATGGGACATTCCATACTTCATATCCAAAAACAAAGTTTATTTACATAAATATGGAAAAGATTTGGATACGCCATATTTGCAATCTGATGCTGGTTTTCCAACTTTATACATTGGTTTGTTATTTACATTACCAATTTTCCAATAATTACAAAACAAGATTGCTTTCATTATTTCATAATCATTGCAGTTATCATCATCGTAAAATCTAACAATTCCACAACCAACTTGATTTGTATCAGCCCAAATAAGCTGTGTAAAATGCAAATAAGTGGAAGAATCATGATAATCATAAAATGAGTAAACTAAATCTATTGATATATAATCAATTTCATTATACCAATTATCTACAAAATCAGCAACAGTCAAATTACTTTTATTTGTTGATGTTAATGTTACACTTTCACCCACATTTTGGCCATACTCATCACCACTCAATAATTTTCGACAAGTATCATGTTCGAATTCACATTGATTTGCTGAACATTGTGCTATTTTTGCTAATTCATTATTCCATGTGAGCTCACGCATATTGGATGCACTTGGTAATGAATATTCTCCTTTACCACTTGCAATTTTACTGCGTAGCTCGTTATGACGTTTTAATATTAATCGCTTTTCGAATTCTGTTAATGGTTTTTGTTTTATTTCGCTGCATTCATTTACAGTAGGACACTTCGGTCCATATTCACACATCACATGATCTTCACATAATCTACAATAATTTTCTTGACCAATAGTAATTTCCAAAAATATTATAATTATTATTGAAATTATTGATATTCCCATTATGTATACAAATTTCAATTTTGCACACGTTGATTTGCAAAGTCAACTGATTGCAATAAAAACCGTGAAACGTGTATCTTACATATATAAAATTAGGCATAATTAACTATTTTAAATACACAAGCGATTTTTAACTAATGGTATTTAAATACATAATTTAGCGTTAAATTTAAATCTGACTTTTGATCGTATATAATAAGTGGCCTTGTAGAATCGCGATTTCTGGATTTTGGGAAAAATCTGAAAATTAGATTCTATGAAATGGTGAGAGCCAACTTTTAAGCAATAATCGATAATAGAAAAGTTTAAATACATATGATTGCAAAATAATTAGTGTAATAGGGAAGATGCACATATTTTTTTTATCACTTCAATTGAAGTGTCTTTACTTTACAAACATAAATTTGAAGTTTTTTTGATTTAAATCTGCAAAAATTGGTTCTGAATGCTAGACTATTATTAATGTACTATATGCATATAATTTTTTTTTAAAATTAATACATAGAATATTTAATATTTTTATATAACATTTAATTTGTGAACTATGATTCTGTTTTTGATTATGTCAGATATCTTATAAAATTTGTTTTCTTATACTTGTATACTCGACAAACATAATATGTCAGAGTATATTAATTTTATTCTAAAGTTTGTAACGCTACCTAATATTTATCGCGCAAACAAAATTTTAGAATTAGTGTTCATACAAACACCTAATTCGTCCATTTCTGGTTGTCCGTTCGGTCGTTATCACGATAACTCAAAAACAAAAGATATAGCGAGCTGAAATTTTGATGATGTATTCGAAACATAAAAACTGAATAACTTTAAAGATAAAAGAAAAATTCAAATATCAAAAAATGATTATTTCTTGGAAACAAACAAGTTTTAAAAATTTGTTCTTGTAAAATGTTAGGATTCACTACAATTTAAACTTAAATTTAGCTAATCACATATCGGTTATAACAATACATATATTATTTAAAAAAATATATATAACTGTAAAGATTGGCTGTTTATAGTATTTCATAAATGCTAATTGAAACTGGTCCAAACAGTGATGTTCAATCAAATATTGAGTATCTTAACAATTAACTCTGTTAATTATCTTCACTTGTAATGCTTTATCATTTGTATTCTTTTTATTAACGTGTGAGTGAGATACAAAGTATTAGCAAAAAGAATACTTTTTTTATTATTTTTGTATAAATTCTACATTTTTCTTAAAATAATAATATCTTCGTAACTTCGTTAATTATCCATTTACATATTAAATATAGGTGGTATGCCCATTTTTATAAAATTTAATACATTAACAATTAAATATATAATCACATATATACCATTAACTTGTAAACAAAATTATAGTTTTGACACGATTATGTTGTTAAAACGTGTTTTACAAGTTTTAATGTATAAAATAAATGACCTATAACGAAAAATAATGTTTTAACCTCCAAAATGAGTACATTGTTTGAAAAATTTATGTATTTTATTCAAAATAATTAAGTAAATATTAAAAATAAATATTAAGAAAGTTATATATAAGTTTAGGAAACTTAGCAAGTTTTTTTTCTTGCATATCCAATGATATGTTGAGTTATGTGAAAGGGAAAGAGTTTGAAAAATGTTTCAAATAAAAACTGTATAGAATAAAGTCTTACATAAAAAGTTTTAATCTAATATTAAAAATAATGGAGCTGAAATGTCAAAGTGTCACTTAAAACACAAATAATTTACATATAATAACATATATGTGTCAAAATTTCTAAACGCTCCACCTCCGTTTATTTAAAAATGAATTTGCCAAAAAAGACAAATGTTCTTCTTATGGAAAATTTTATATTATACAATTGTTATTCGAAACTTTGTTAAAAAAAAGACAAAGATTCTTTTTATGGAAAATTTTGTGTTCTACAATTGTTATTCGAAACTGACCAAGCTCAACTCTCACTCCTTTTAAATGTATAAAAGCTATTGACGAATGACGTTAAGGGGAGATTCCAGTCTGAACGCAGTTTCCGTACTTCACATACTATATATTATCACTGAAAAATATTTACAGAGAGAAGATTTACCGTCACTCCAATTGCTTACGAGCTCTAAGGTTAATTATTCTAAATCGAAAACTTATGTTCTAATGTGATAAAAGTTAGATGATATAACAAGTTGACTTTTTTGGCGACCAATAAAAAGATGGAACTTTAAATATTTATAATATATTTACTAAACCAGTCAAAAAAAAAAAAATTCAGAGCTAAGTCTTCACCAAATTACGAGTTGTCCCACTCTGAAGTTCCATCTTGAGAGAAAGGTTGTTGAAAACAAAAAATTAAACGTCATTTTAATGAATGAAGTAGCAAGCCAGTGACAATATAATGAAGTAGAATTCTTCGAAAATATTGAAAATTGAATAATTCATAGAATTGATTTTTTTCTTTATTTTTTGCATCGAAAGAGTAGAACAAGGAGGAATTCCCATTTACAATTTCGAATATTATACATTCGTTTTACCAGAATAGTCTAAATCGTTAAGAAATGATTTATGAAAAATAATTTTTCAACCTACCACAACACTGGATGATTAAAATTTATTTAAAATTTTTTTCGAATAGCTTTGTTTTAATGTTAATTAAATGAATCAACAATGTTTTCCAGAAGGTAATTAATTTCGAAGAAATACAAATATTTATTTATATTTAAAGAAATATTTATGAATAATAAATATAACAATTAATTAAAAATACATTATAATAAATTATATGTTTATCGTGAAAAAACAATTTGTTTAGTACGATATGAAAATGTAACAAGGTTACCAAAGTTTTCTACACAAGTTTCTTTAAAGTTAATAATTATAAATGATTCTAAAAATAACATTAATGATAATAATACTGTTTATTAATTCCAAATACATAAATATTGCATGGAACAAAACAATATATATTAATTCATTTAGTTTAATTTCCTTTGCATCGCCTTAGCCTTTAGCCTTATTATTATTAGCCTTTTGATTTAGGGAAAATAAGCAATATTAATATGACAAGCTTAACTATTTTAATTAATATATAAATTTCCAAAAATTTAACATTGATAGCTAAGTATTCAGGATTTTTGGAGAAAACAAAAGTTAGCTATCTTTTTATGACAAATACTACGGATAATTAAAAATCAGGTACAAAATACATTTTAATATTTTTTTTATTCTCATGATATTATTAATTATTGTATAAGAAATATAAAAAGGTATCTTTTGTATTTTATTATTTTTTTAAATACATTATTAATGTGTCAGAAGTATACAAATTCCACAATTTAATATTCCAAGTTCTTATTTGGTGTTCCAAATAATTTCTGGTTAAGCAATAAGACACCATGTTGCCCTCTAGCAATATGCATTTATATTACCAGTAGGTCAATTTGAAGAGAATCACAAAAAAAATTGAGGTTTTTGATACTCATTCAGTCAATCCTACTAAACCATTTGGTTGACTGACTTGGATTATTTAGAAAAATTGTATGTATTCATCGTATTCAAAAATTAAGCTTGCAAAAAGAATATACATTTTTTATTATAATAATAATTATTTTAATTAATAATACCCGTTTTGGTTGTGTGTTGTTTCTCGATCGTTTTTTTTATACGAATTAATTGAAATTTAATTATAGTTTCTAAATTCTTCAAATAAACAAATGTTTTCAGTATGAAATAGTAACTTATTTTATATTTCCACAAATATTCTACAAATTTCAAAAAGCTTCTTCCTTAGTAGGTGATTGTATGCGTGAAATTTTCTTATTACATTTTGTTTATTTATGCACTTTCGTCCTTAAAATTATAAATAATAATCGAAATTAATTTAACATTACTTTAGATACAAGTAAGGACGGTATAGCAGTTGTTTCTTTACCCTTCTGGTTTGCACAAACCATAATATTTAAGCGATTTTCCATAGGGACATTTAGAAGCAGGTCTTCCACGTTTATAAACAGGACGACCCACATAGTTTCCAGATGGAGAATAATTACAATATACTTGATGTGCCCACCAATCATTGACGTCTTGAAACAATACAGCCCCACAACCGACTAACGATGTATTACCCCAAACTAATTGTGAATAATGTCCATACCCATTATTGTCTTCAAACACAAAATTGTCAACATATTTTCTAGAAAAAACTTCAACTTCGTCAAACCAACTTTTTACTGGGTCTTCATACTTTAACTCTGGTGGGTAGGGTGACCACCAGTCACCATAAATATTTTGTCCAAATGAACCACGGTCCTCTAGAGAACACCGATAATGGTTAAAATCACATTCATTTGCAAAACATTGTGCTATATTTGCAAGTTCGTCATCCCAAACTTATTCAAACATATCAGCACCTGTTGGCTGATTTTTTTGATGACCTGATGCTACTTTACTACGATATTTGTTATGCGTTTGGAGTACAGTTGTTTTTTGGTTTTCGGTTAATGGAACGTTAATAATATTTCGACATAAGGATTTAGGTTGACAACGTGGATCGTCTAAACATTTACTACTATCACAATTATAACATGCATAATCCAATTCTTTTTCAGCGGTAGTGAAACGAGGTAGCCGAACAGTTATTATTGTCATAATCACGAAATTTATTAACATTTGTCGATTGTAACGCATTACGAACTATATATAGTTGAAATGGAATACCAATGATTATAATTTTTTTACAAGTATGCTTAATCTGGAAATAAAGTAATTAAAATTAAAACTAGTATTGATTTTGGTCGAAATTCTATAAAAAGTGTTGTAGAATTCTATAAATAGTCTCAGAATTTTCAATAAAAGTTTTAAACATCACGGAATATTGTATAGTTGAAATAAAAAGCCAATAAATTGTTAGATAAGAATCTTAATTTCTAAGTTTGGTACTTGAATGCCAAAAAATTGTAACCGATTTCGATTCACCATGCCAAACCACCTAATACCTGCTCCAAATTTTAATTTATTCTTTTGAATTAATAAACATAAGAGGGCTTCATACAGGAAATTAATACGTTGTTTCATTATCATAATACCTTAGAAATTATAATTATCTGATTCTGATCTCATTGATACTATTTATGCAAAAAGTCTCAGTCTAAATTTATAGATTATGCAATTATTCACAACAATTCCTCATACACTTTTTTCACAAGATTCACTATTTCTAAAATATATCGATTCGAAGAGTTAAAAAAGTTATAAGGCCACAAAGCAACGTCGTCAAACATCGAAATTTTCTGGTATTTTTTGACCAATAAATTCAGACAGTTCCAGCTATCCAGCTATCCAACATTTTCTTGCAAATAATCATAATATATATCGGTTCATTTCATTGTTAAAAGAATACTTTTCCATTGAACTCATTTTTATCAAGCACGGATATATGATAATATAAACTGTAGTAAAACAATTTGACTCAACAGATATAAATTGTGTTGTTGGTAAAGATGTTGATTTGTTGGTATTAATTTATGTTAGAACTTCAATGTAGAAAGTTATACATTTTTTTTAGACTAGACAAGGCTCATCGCTTCCTACAAAGAATGGAAAGAAATTTGGTAATATCTTAATTTGTAAACTTTTGAAGTAAGTTCACACTTTATGGTAAATATTTAAAGTGGCAAAATAATTAATATTCAGTACCTCCAAAGCAATATGAACCCTTTTCATAATGACCTCTATTATGGAACGTCACATCACACGTGCCGACAGATATATCGAAATTGTAAAAATATACGATTGAAAATAGACTGCAATTTCTTTTAAAAATGGCTGGGATTAAATATATTTTGTAATTTTAAATATCAAAAATTATTTCTTACCGCGTTATCGAAATATCATTTAATTGTTTAAATTAATGGGTTTAAATGTTTTTATTACATGCAATGAATCGTATCTACATATTGAGAGTGCGCTGACAAAATGTGTATGACACAATTGTTTTTTTATTGTTTTATTAAACAAAAAAATAATATATTTTACCTAAATAAACTTACAATGTATGAAGTACTGTAATGTTACGATTTTATTATTAAATCCATAAAATATCTCTTTTTAAAAATAAACAATTCCAAATCGTAACATTTATACCCGCGTTTACGAAGTTATAATTTTACGAAGTTATAAGTTATAAGTGCTGAGTCTCCTTTACCTTTTCATATTTTCATTTGTTGCCATTGTTTAAGATGCCTCGCATAATATAGATTATGTGCTGTAATTTCTTATGAAAAAAGGCATAGGTTTTGGGCGTAATGTAAAAATTAGATACAAAGAAGATAATAATTCTTTTTAAATCTTATGTTTTTCCGGCCGTCGAATCGACACTATCAACACAATATCAAGTCAAAATGTATTTATATCTAATTTACAATTTCTAATTCATTATCAATATAATTAAAACTTCTTATCTCTTCTAAAATAATATATATTTATTTTTTTGAAATCATGTCAGTCATGCAGTGAATATTCTGAAATATATTATCTTCATTGTTTCTTAATTAGTTATTCTAGTTATTCGATTTCTTAATTAGTGATTAAATTTACGTCAAAGTAATCATTAACATTGTTAGAATTTATTTGATAAAACCGCATTTCGATCTTTATTTACTATCAAACTAAATTTTATAAGGATTGTATTTATTTATTAATAATCATTCATAAACTCAATTAAAATAGTTATTGAATATCCTTATTTCTTATATTATCGGTAAACCCTTACCCGAATGATAGTTTAGGTTTATTAAATATTTCAATTAGAGAGACTACTTTATAATAGGCAGCTTAGTCGGGACCTTTGGGGCCGATGCTGCTGTTATGGTTAATCGGTTGGGTTTGGCGAGCTTTCTTATCTGTTTTTTCTGTTGAATTAACAATTAATTGGATTGATTCTGGTTAATTGGTTCATGCAACCTGCATAACACATATCTATTTTCTGTCTATATGTACAACAAATTAAAGATGTTATTTAACCATTCAATATCTTAACTAATATATTATAAACAAGTTAATGTTTCGTTTGTTTTATACTAGGAATGAATTCGGAAATATACGCTATAATGTTATAAGCTCTCAAGGCTAAAGAAACATAAATACATATTTTTCAATGTTGAAAAAATTAAAAATAATTATCTAATTTTCGATTTAAGTAGCATATTATTCACAACTCTTATGCACCGAACCAAATTAATTATTTATGGCCTTACGAATATGTAAATCAAATTACTCTTATGATAGTATGATAACTAACTTTTCCGAATTTGAAGGCAAACATCTTTAAACGGTAAACATGTTTGACATAATGTTAAATACACAAGTATGCAATAAATATAAAAAAATAAAATCAGCTAATGAAATGGAAAATTAATTTTAATCAGATTATCGACATTTTTTTGGACTTTTTTTATTCATTAGCATGTATACAATACTCTAAATATACAGTCCATACAGTATAAATGCATATTCAGAATATATATTTTAATTTTTGTTTACAAACACTTAACGAAAAAATGCTTCAAACAAAAGTTGTGTAATTTGATAAAATAAACATTTTTTTAAATGTAAGCGTTTTTTATCTTTTATAGTTTAAAAGTTGGGTAATTGAATCGAATGGACCGATTTTGCTAATTCACAAATATTTTTAGGTCTAGATTACATTATCAAAATTACAGCTCGCTATATTGTTCCGTTTATTATTAATCTTGATGACAGTCGAGCGGACAGACTGAAATGAACTAATTTGGTGATTCTATGTACACCTATACAAAAATTTTGATCGAGTCTTCATTATTTGGTATAGCATTACCAAGTTAACTAATATTAGTTTACTCTATCATATTTTATATATCAATATACTAAGTGGTATTCAAATAATTATAAAAGCACCGTTAATTTCAAGTGATTTAAGTAGTTCAAAACAAATAACTATAAGTTATTGTATGGGAGAAAAATCAATAATTATAAAAACTACAATATTTTTTAGTAAAAACAAGAAGCATTCATCAACATTGAATTCATATTCATTAGTTTTGTAATATAATCTATAAAATAATTTTCGTAATAAAAATCTAACGTAAAATTTCAAAACGTCGTTGATCAACGTACTTACATCATTTAAACCTCCAGTTTCTTTAAAACTATAATTCAAAATATGAAAAAATTGACTAAGAGCCAACTCCCAGGATATCCACCTCATAGAATAAAGGCTGAAATATTTTCTTTGCTTTCTTAATAGTCTAGTGAACTATGTTTGAGGATTATAAATTTCCATACCATCTGCCTTTCTGAGGGAATGTTTGTAAATATATGTAAAATTTACATTAATTTTATGTATGGATGTGTACAAATTTCTAGGCGCTCTGAGTCTGTAATTTTTAATACTAGCGAAAAATAGACAAAAAACATGTGTTATGTAAAATTTTATGCTTTACAATTTTTTATATTTTAAATATCTTTGAATAATCTTCAAAAATCTCCTTATATTAATAATGTTACAAACTATACCTGCACCCCTCTTAAGACATAAGTTCTGAAAATAAATAACTCCCAAACTTTGATTGCTACAATGCCGAGAACATATAGAAATAATTTCAGCCTCTCAAATAGGGTAAAGTTCGTTCGGGCCTTTAACCTTAATCCAAAAATTAAAATTAAAGAATTATTATTATTCAAACAAATGTACAATTTATATGAATATAGCTTGAGAGTATCTCATTGTAATTTTAACGAGTTTTATGATGATTATTCTATCTTTTATTGGTCTTACTATATCAAGGTCAATTTTACACATACATTCAATTAAAAATAACCAATAAGCCTTGTTCACAATTTTTAAATAATTTATTTAATAAGCAAGTAGTTTAATGTGCCTGAACAGTGTTTTTTCAGACAGAGCTTGTTCAAGTAGTACTCCTGTTCCCGGTGAGCAAATCGTTTATAAATACCCCTCCAAAATCCTAATTAAGCTGTGTTTACAGCTTAATTATGATTCATGTAATAACTTTTTCTTTTTCGAAAATGCTGAAAAAGATTCTGATGATAATTATTCAAATTATTCAAATATTTCCATAGCTGGTACTGAAAGTTTGAAATATGTGTTTGCAATAATTTTAAAAGAATTTGTTAAATTTATTATTTATCAAAAACTCTTACCAATGTGTCTTATTATGTCTTAAGTATGAAATCTAAAAGAAAGACAATAAAGATGAAATAATATATTCTCATTACTTAGAAAATTACTTACAACATTAAGTGAGATTTTCTAAGAAAAAGAAAAATATATATTAAAATTGAAAACACTTCAGTGGCCGAGATAGCTAAGATGTTATGCGTTCGGATACCGGCTGCGTCAGTATGTCAACTATAATTCACGTGAGCCATAATTAAAATATTTCTAATCTTATAAAAATGTTTTATGTTTAGGTACAATAGAATATAATTTTTCATGGGCGTTGTAGAACAAGATATCTCAACTTAACTAGTTCCCTGCAGTAAAAAACTTTTAGACAAAAGGACATTATATATTTTCTTTGTATTATAACAAAATATAATGTCATAATTGATAAATAACATTGTACTTTACTTTCTATATTCAGAAATAAATTGACAGTCTAAAAAAAAACAAAAATATTCTCAATTAATAATATGCCAAAAGAAAAGTTCAATTTAAGATAAAAAAATAGCTTGATCGTAATTTTATAAGCATGCGGTGCATATGCAACCCTATTATATGCATAATTGAGAATTGTACTCTGTACAAGAACATTAACAATTAATTGCAGTACTGATTAAATATAAATGTACTCTGCATGTATATAATAAAATTACATAACACGTTACAAAATTAATAGAAATATAAACAACAAATTAAATAGAAGCAGAGATCACATTTCAAAACAAAACATATATCAAAATTAAATAAAATCGAAATGTCCATTATTTTTGTAATAAAAATGCGTTATGCAAACATTGGATTCATAGAACAAAGAAATGAAGCATAATTGACATAAGAACTCTTGAAAATAATATATACACAAAGTTTATAGTTGTTTTAGGGATAATAGAATGTATGTATATTTAAAGAATGATAGTAATTAATAGAACGTGATAAAAAAAATTATTGTAATGAGTGTCCCAATAGGCTAGCTGCAAACATAAAAAATAATGAATTATTGTATGACACAAAACCCACACTACGAAATTGCTATTGAGGATCATAAAAAACAATCATATGTTTATTAATTCGAGTAAGTATTTTTTTTCTTTTTTAAAAGCTAGATCAAATTATTTGGTATTTTATAAATACGTATTTCGACTACAATGTAGTCATCATCAGAATGAATTAGCTAGTTGTGGAGATTAAAGTATATTAAAGAGATGAACCGCAACCGCGTTTCCTGTACCCAGACATTTTGGTCTCCTGTACCCTCTTTTAGATCACTCCATCACCTGAAGGCACGGATGACCTCTCGCACAAGGTGACAATTATATTGTTGGTGGAATCGATTACTTCGTTCTTATTCAAGCGACTACAGTCATCAACCAAACACCCCTTTTTTTTAATTATAATTGATCACACTGACTGGATTCGAACCCGCATCCTTCAGTCTAAGTAGACAAATAGTTGAATGTAGTAGTGTCATACACACAAACACACATCTTGCTAAAAATTTCAATATTCGGGAATCACAAAATCAGCCAGAATACCAGAACTGTTCATAAAATCTTAAACGAATTACGAATGAAATGTAAAACGAGTAATAAAATTTCGTTGCATAAAAATTGCAAACCAGTGTTTTAATCTCTGATTATATTAATTGCTATGCTTAGTTATTTTTGTTTGTTTACATTAGTTTATTACTTATTTTTGGAAATAGCACAGTATTATTATGTGCAGTGTGTAAATCTGCTTTTTTTGGGAAATTCAAGCATGTATCGAAAATTGTCCAAAGACTTTAAATTTTTAAATTTCAGTTATGTAAGCCATTCATACTAATAGTTTTATACGTCCTAGTATTTATATTTTATGTTTTTAATATTGTTATCACTGTTAGTACAAATAAAATATAAAAAATGTCATCTTGAAAAAGTTATGTAATCTTCAAGTACATCTATTCATCATACATAACACATATTCATTCAAAACATATCATGTTAATTGCTATCCTCATACAAAAAACACTCACTTATATGTTCTGTTAATTTTTTACATGCTTAAAATTTACAAAATGATTCGTTTCACTTAGGAATAAAATACTGATTAAGAATCTTTTTAATTTTTTTAAAGCAACGATTTCATAAAAATGCACTATGAAGTTAAACTAATTTTAGATAAATTACTAAATTTTGATCAATTAAAATTGTTTTCTTATGAGTAATTCCGCATTTTTCCAGTCAACGTAAATGATGTACCTTTTAAAAAAATTATTATTTTCTCTTCTATATAGTTTATAAAAACATTTAGCTTCTGAGGAAGTGAAATATCGTTTATGTCACCATAAAAACAAAATTTTATATATAAACTTATAAAAATAAAAAACGATACTCACAAAAATATGTGTCAATATTTTTAATCTAGGTTTCATAAATTTTAACTGATTTTTAAAGCACGATAGACAGAAATTCATACAATTAATTTTAGTGTTGTGCAAATATGAAAAGGTACGCGTGTGTTTAAGGAGTTCTAAAAAAATTGAACTTTATTTAAAAAGGAATCTCAATAAGTATTACTATGAAAATTTAAATAATATAATAGTTGGACAACTCAAACCAATAACATAAAGCAACCAATATAAATTAACAATTTATTTTTTGGTTGCCTCAATACTTTTGGACTATAATTTTCCTTTTATCATTTTCGATCACTCTCAAGAAATCAGAAAATAGGAAAAAAGTAATCGAATTCGGGCTACTTTGTGATGCACAATTATTAATTATTGTGCGGGTATAGTAATAATAAATATAGTTGTCCAGACGATGTACATCTATAACAAAGGCCACTCACACCATCATTTTAATTTTTTTTAATTAAACTACTACTCATACACTTAAATTCATGTAGGTGAAGCATAGTATAATGCGTGAAGACTAGCATTTGGTAAGTAATGCGCTGCAGCCGTCTTTTTGAAGGAACTATGCCGATTTGGATTTAAAGTTGTGAGATTGAAAAAACCAGCCTTTTAACTATAAATAATACATTATCAGTGCTAGGATTAGGGTATAAAAATGTTTGAACCTAAATTGATCATTTTGTATTTGTTTTTAAAACTTTTCAAGTGTTATTATTTTTTTAGTGAGAAGAATCTCATGTAGACATGTATTGGTCGGAATACTTAAACTGTGATGTACTGTTAAATTACTGTGAAGTAAATGACATTTTTTAAGTATTGCTTTTCTTTATATTTTAAAATGAAGTATATGAAAATCAGTGTACCTTACAAATATGATTATTATACTAAAAGTATAATAAAAAATTTTTTGTATTGGGAAACTGAGTATTTCAACTATTCAACAATATATTATCACTGTGGTCTTCTCTAAATGTCAGTTTAGAGAAGATTAAAAAATTATTAAAAAATAGTTCCGCTTATTAAAAAATAGTTCATACATTATGAATCAATAAGCTCAGAACAATAATAAAATATTGAAAATATTTTTATGTAAATAACTACTATTATTGATACAAATACATAATTTTTGTAAAAATAAAAAGATGTGTGGCACTCCGGTACTGCCACGGTAAAGCTATTGCTTAGCATTTTGTATCATCTTATGCAATTATAATTTTTTATTTATTTATTTATTTTATTCATGCAGTATTGCTTTTTCTTACACCTATACACCTATATACTTTCTCATAAACAGCTGCTTATGTATTCGTCCAATTTCGGAGCAGCTCGTCTCGATTCGTCAAGCAACACCTCCTTGCCCGTCGGAGTGGGGAGCGTGAGGTTTTTCGTTACGGAATTTCTGGATTCGGTCCCCGCGCTCAAGGCCCGCGATAGAAGCTATGCAATGATTCCGGTAATACTTAATAATGCGATAAGTACATTTTATATAGTTGACAGTTCTTCATACTGCTAGTGACAAGAGATAAAGAAGTTTTATTTTGAATTTCAAAATTAGATTTTGGTTTCTATGGAAATGATGATTTGTAACATATTAGGTCTTTTCGTTACGGAATTTCTGGATTCGGTCCCCGCGCTCAAGGCCCGCGATAGAAGCTATGCAATAGCTTAAAAATCGTACCTGCTGTAGATTTTATGAGTGTAAAAGTTATGCCCCTTAAAACGTGAAATAGTCTGTTTTCATAAATTTTGATTAAAAATGATAGTTTCGTAAAATTGTAAATCATTTTAATCAAGTTAAATTGATTACCAGGGTTGGATTAAAATTCTTGGAATGAAAAAATGTAGAACTCATGACGCGAGTGTGATCAAAATGATCATATACCTTCTCGTAAGTATTATAAACTATTAAATATTTAAATTTAACCCCAAATTTTTAAAAATTCATTGAAATATGTACACCTTTCTTAAATGTTTGCAGTTATCATCGCCAAGATTATCTAACAATAACGGCTGTCCTAACAGCTAATTAACCTAAAAAGATGAAGCTGATGTAATTTTACAAATTTCTTTTCTTGAATTTACTTTCATTATAGTTTAATTTTTAATTAAAACGATTTCGAAGCAAATATTAAGTATGTAACATGATCTTATGACCGTGGTATGTAAAACGGTAGATGAGTTTTCATACATTAGCTGATTAAAGTATTCACCACAACATCTCCAGTTCATTTTTATACCATCAGATGGTCAAAAATTACACCACGTCCCTTTCAAGGTTCACAATAGATTATTGGAAATTATAGATTTCAGTTAATATGAGAATTTATTAGCTTATGATTTACAAACGTCTACAATGATTTGTATATACAGTATCAATTTATTTAAAAGATATATTTAGCAAAAGTATTCTTTATTTAAGTAATTAAGTAATATAAATTAACGAGGATCCAAGAGTAAAATCCTAGATATGATTTTTTGACAGTTATATACAGGTTATACAAATTGCAATATTAATTAATACTATTATTTCATAACGTTGTAAAAATTGCTTGCATTTGTATAAATATTAACTGAGTATTTTATTTACAGTTTAAAAATCAGGACCAAAACCAGATGTAGATGCGTGATAAATGTATTTATATCACTAAAAAAAATTATTGCTATTGAGCGTTTTCAAAAAATTACCATTCACTTCAATAAGAACAACTTGTCTGGCACACTTCTTATTATAGGATATGCTGACAAAATATAAAAAATGTTTCTACTGGAAATTTTCAAATTTCGTACCACAAAAACCTTAAGGATTGATTCAAGTTTTTAAGGTTTTATTTTTTTCGCTATTGAACTTTGTAATTAAAATCAACCCGGTATAAACCTGAGCGTCTTCCGTAATAAACTAAACTAATAAACTAAAATATTGTTTAGTTTATTAGTTTACTCAATTCGTAAGATGTTGAGTGTCAAATATAGAACTGAATATTTATCCAGAATTTGTGATTCAGGATTTTCATACATCCGTTACTGTTTTTAGCTAAAATCAACAAAATAGCACGTCTTTACTAGTAATATTAATAAAATCAAATACTCTAAATGCGTTTGATAACCTAGCTCATTAAAACTTGTTTTCGAAATAAATTAAACATTTTTTCAAACAATATAAACAGCCTTGAGTATAACAAACACATTTGTTAATGTCTTTAATATAGAAACAGAACCAACATTAATTTATTTGTGATAAATAAAGTCACATAAAAAAACTAAATTCTATCTCTAATTTTCTAGGGGTTTTTCCCTTCACTCAACTTATAACAATCTCACAACACTTATTTCGTCTTATTTCCGTTTTTCTTTCAGACGAAGTATCTCCTTGACAAAAGTAAAGAAACACTCAAAATTGTATGAAGTGTCTTGCTCTGTTTTTATTGACTACACAGAAAACAAAATACAATTGTATTGTGAACTATGTGATTCTGAAGATGATTACTTCTTGTTCACAGTCTTTGTTATATCAGTACAGTCGAGATATGACAAACACTCACTATTAAATTTGTTCTCTTATTTTATTCAATGAAATTAAAAGGAAATTGATCTATGGAGAACGAATCTAAAAAATTAAGTCGTTTAAAATATATTATCAAGAAACTAATATTTTTCATGAGGATATACGCCTCTAGTTGTATGAAGAGGCCGGCAAAAAAACGAATGATTTCGGTCCTACTCGAATAATGCGATGTGTTTATAAAATTGACCATTTGACAATATAATAGAGAGAGGAGATAAATTTTATTTAAAATTCCAAATTTAGAATTTAGTTTTGATGAAAACCAAAAAACTTAACTTCACAGATTTTCGTAATGGTCGTTTTTTGCCGGCTAGCCATTTTATTAAGAAGAAAATTTTATTAAGGTGGTTAAAAATGTACTCTCACAGACAGAATGATAAAATTCTCTTAATAAAATTCTCGTAACATACATGTCAAAATATAAAAAACTGAATCTATTCGTAAAATTTCAAATGATTTTATGTACTTCTTTTTTATTTTTATGTTCAAAACTTAAATGATAGACTTTTTTGTGGGTGTTACTTCTTGTACACTTGGCACTAGCAAAATATAAAACTGAATATCTTTATTTAAACTTAAGTCATTAAAGTTTTCACTTATCAGTTATTAAGAACTTCACCCTTTAACGAAATTATTTTTAAGAATTTTTTGACATAATAATTTAACAAGTTGCCTATATAACTGTAAAGATCTACTCTGCTACCTTACATATGGTAACAAAACGTCGGGTACTTGATAGTATTAAATAAAAAAAGTAACTGTGTACAATAACTGCAGGAGATTTGAGCCTTTTAAATTAAATTATGGAAGTATAAAACAAGTAATGTTTCTGTTTTCTTTAAGGGCAACTTATCGTGATTATTTTGCTTTAAACTACTAAAATCAAAACAACAATGTACATTCCAAGACGATATACTTAACCACTTCCAGTAGTAATATTTTGAAATAGGTCACCAATTAAATATATGTGATTAAAAAACAAACGAAACGATACAAAGCGGTCAAATATAAAGTCAAAAGTAAGGAAAACGCTAAGCAATGTAGAGTAACAATAACCAACATGTCGAAAGAATAGTTAATGATACCGAAATAAAGTTTTAATAATATACTTCACAGTATATGATATTCGAAACTTTTTTATTTGTAATCTGTACAGAGATAAAACGTATACCATTAATTCCGGAAAATGTCTCTTTTTTTTTTTGAAAATTAATTGTATGGAATTAAAATAGAATAAATGATGAGGAATTTTCTCTCGAATCATTTATTTCAAATTCACCATATCGTAATAAATCCATAGCGTTACAAAAATCCGACGGTAATCGAAATGCTTTCGTAAATTTCCATTGTAAATAGTTCCATATAAGATATTCATTTGCTAAACTGGAAATTTTACTATAATATTAAAAAATTTAAAACTAAATTACTAAATTTTAATACACATAGTAACATAAGGCAATAGTAACTGACCAATCTATCATATCACATTATCATACGAATTAAAGGCTAGAATTAGTTTAATCTCCATACTAAGTTTCCGAGATTGTAAACAATGTAAAGTTGATATTAAATACATGATAAAATTATGATTTGCTGTCCTACAATTTATTGTTAAAATTCTACATTTTAAGTTGACTTGTAACATCCTCCAATTACAGGTAAACGCACGGACGACTTTCATAAACCGCTACAATTAAGATAATGTATGTGTATGTATTTATTTCACTGTAGTGTTTATTTAAATATAATTAAAATAAACAGAAAGTTGATATATCAGAAAGCAGTGAATATTAACGGACTAAAGTTAACGAAATTTAATACTGCGATAACATTTTTGTGGGTAAATTTGAAAGTTAATCCGTTCAACAGATTGTTAACTTCGTTAATTAATGATTAACGAATTATCGAGGCAATGTCCATCTTTGTAAATATATAACTATAAAAGTTCTGTAAATTTTCATTAAGGGATTATATTCAATGAAATAAAAACAAATTATAATTATTATTATGTTTTTCAACTTAATACTTTTATTTGATAACAATTCTTAATAAAGACGCTGTTGCTATGTTTCGATTGTTCTTGACTAAATTTTATTATATGTCGGTAATCATTTTTGTTATTATTTTATCGCGCAAATAGTTTTTGACTACGTAAATTTTAATTTTGGATCGTTTTATATTGCACTAAAACGCTACAATAATTAATAATTAATTTTTATGAAAATTCCATTAAACTTATTATAAATTTTAGTAATTGAGTCATTGATAATCTTATATTGTCTGTATACATCCCAATTCTGTGAATTGCTACAACAGCATAAAATAATTCTTGCCTGGCAACTTCATAGACATGTATACCTACATCTTAATTCAAACAACATTAAAACAGCCTGTAGATACATATAAATAATATAATTTATAAATGCTATTATAAGCCGCTATCAGCGTATAATTTTGCATAACAAATCATTCCATTTCCTGTTTTACGTCGAGAAGTTTATTTCCAGTAAACAATGTTTATATATTTACCAACTTTTTATCATTTGTCATGTTATTTTTTCTTTCATACAGTTATAATGATGCTGCTACTGATTTAGAATATTTAACAGAATAAACGTCAAATTGATTTTTTGTATCCATTAAATTTTAGCACTGATAATCTAGAATAATTACAACAATAGACCAAATAAAAATAATAAAAAATTGATTAATAGTTATAAATAATCATGAATGAGATTTAAACAGAATCGTTGAATCGGTGAGAGTTATCAGTATCTACATTTGTTGAGTATAGATAGAATATTCTATTTTATTTTTGATTTCACTACATGTAAATTGTGGAACAATGAACGCGGACACATAGCTGCACCGTGATACGGGAATAATTGCCGTTTTTGGTCTTTTTTGTTTCCGAGTTATACCTATCGATATCGAAAAAAATTTCTGCTCTGATTTCAAAAATTGTTATACATATATATCGACGTTTTAGAGTGTTCTGAGAAACTTTTATTTCGTGTCTGCCAGTCTGTCAGTCGATCCGCGATAACGTCAATATAGTTATGCGAACGATCATAGCTCCAAAACTATTTAAGGAATGTATATTAATTTTGTAAACATTACTGAATCTATTCGGTATGGTCCTCCAATTAATAAAAACAAAATTTTATATCAATTATTCCGAGAAATCTTATTTAGAAAAAGTTCAAAACATTAGACCGGAAAACAATGAAGTCATTTTACTGACACTGAAAACTTGATTAAATTATATGATAAAAATGTATTAAATGCATTATTTTTTCAAAAGTCCTTAAAATCGTGTGACGGAATTTATGACTGACCCCTTATTGGTCGAATTTTAGGACAACCAGATCCAATGATGTGTGATGGGCAGAAAAAGATATAGTAATCGCGTAATTTATGACTGACCCCTTATTGGCAGTGAATTTTTAAAGGAAAACGATTTAAAGGAAACTTGGGAAAGTATTTGGTCGAATTTTAAGACAACCAGATCCAATGATGTGTGATGGGCAGAAAAAGATATTGTAATCGTAACGAGATAGTATTCTCATAGCGATGATACTTACTACCAAATACTGCATATTTATTAATCTATATATTTCTATTAAACATTTTTGTATCTTTTATGTTATTTTTGCTATTTAAGATGGATTTACAAACAACAAGCCGAATACTTTCTTTACAACACATTGTAAGAAGTACCTACCTAATTAATTATGTCCAAGCAATGTCTATTAAATATAAAACTTCGTTTATATCGTATTGTGAATGCTCGAGTCTCATCAATAATTAAAAATACAATCAGTGATCATGGAATACACAGGATTCATGAGAATAGAGACGATACACAAGTAAGACAGGAAGTTCATTTAATCAAAGTTAATTGACACAGGAAGTCTGAATACACTATTAAATATACATGTGTTTGTAATGCTGTTAAAATACAAAATGCGTGTAGGTTGAGTTAAAATATTCAATAGGTACACATATTATTATAACAAACAATATGTATAAATAGACAACGTATGTATTAATAAGCATATACATCTATCTATAAGCATATATGTAACATGTATATTGTATAGTTAAAGGCATATTCATATTGTGTTTTTACATCCTGCGCCTGTACGGTAAACCATAATGACCACACTTAGTGTATTATAGGTATACTATGATAAGGATAATAAATAACTTAAATAGAGAAGTCTAAACATTTTTGAATCTCTATGCCACTAACGAGATAGTAGATATTTATTTTTGGTTTAGACTATTTTGACAATAAAATGTTTAATTAACCTTAAAAGTTTTACCATTAACTACTTTTATTAAACTGTTATATGTTCGTTATATGTTTCGCAGGAATATTCCATAGTCATCAGACGTTTTTATTTCATGATTTAAAAAAATTATATTATTTGTGTTTGTAAAAAGTTTGCTTATGTTAAGCAAACTTATTTTTATAATCATTTAGTTGATATTTTGTTACATGCTAAAGTCTCAGAAATAATTATTTTAATAATTGTTTAAAATTTTGTCAAACCATAATATAAAATCTGAATGCTGAGCACACCGAGTTTATTTTTCTCCTTGTATGATAAAAACCTATTTATTCGTATAAAGATCTGATGGCTTTTTCCTAGTTTGAAAAGGAATCTTCAATTAGAACAGATCATTGAATTCAAGATATTTCATACAAAAATATTACGTTTAATATTACAACATATTATATATAAGACAAAAGTAAACAAAAAAGAATATTTAACGATGCATGAATTTAGCAAAGAAAAACTAAAAAACTTGTTTTTTCTTGTAGCTTCTATTCTTATTTTCCAAAAATCGAAACTACAAAAAACTAGTTATTTACAATTTTTTCAATGCAACATTACATTTCTATAAATTTCAACTTGAAATCTCCAATTCATTGAAGATTTATTTATGTTACAGCGTTTTATCTTACTGAGTACCCGATTTAAGTGTATATCAGTCTTTAATACACAACTTTATTAGTAAATCGACATTCATCTGATAACCACGAACATAATGTTAAAAAGGAATAGAGACATAATATTTCATTATAAATAATGAAAACATCTTTATTTTAAATAAAATTATAATAATCACATTCTTTATAAGTACAAGTACTTTCAATGTCGTGTGAGGTCTTGATTGTTAAATGTGATTTTATGAGACTTCATTTACAAATAAAAATTAAATAAATATACAAAAAAAAAATGGTTATTTATTTAGTTTAGGCTTTTATATTCACATTGTTGACATTAACTGGCAAACAATAAAAAAAACAGTCATATAAAAGAGTCTCTTAAATTAAAGAATATTCATTCTTAGTCTGATAGAAAGAGATGTTACGAATACTCATTTCACTAAAATAGAACATTATTTGTATTACTACAATATTCAATTATCTTGATTCAATATTATTTTATCCGAAAACAGTAGAAGTAAGGCTGCTTGACCAAAGAACGCAAATATCTATAGAAGCCAAATTTGTCATATATTGAAGCCAAAAGAAATCCCATTTCGTATTCAAAAATATTTAGTACTTACCCTGACCACCAGTTAGCTGAAGCTGTTTAATGTCGGCAATTAATGTGAATACTACTAGTGACCAAGATATGGCCATAATTGTTGAATGTCGACAAATAATGAGCATCTTCAATCTTTGATAAAAACAAATGCAATCGTTAATTAGAATTACGTGATTTACGCGTTAGAAGCTCGAAAGGTTTTTCTCTTTAAAGCTTAGTATTTTTAAAACTTTTCAATCAAATATTTTATTGTAACGAACATTGTTATACTAAGGTAAGGATTCACATAACGTATACTTCTTATTTTAATTGTGCTCTACCATAAACAGAACCATTAATATTATTTTTACTTTTCACCTTTATAGAATTATCTCCAAATAATCGTTTGAAATTAGCACCTTTTTTCTAAAAATATACCTTTACAAATCGAACGATATCATTTACTTCAATTTTTCCCTGTAAACAACTGAAATTTTGTAATTACCTTGCATACATTTTGAAAACTGAAAACATGCATAAATATTCCATGAAGTACTTAACTTACAACACTGCTTTAAATTTGTTCATATATGTTTTCGGTTTTGAGCTAGTGGGGTAGTATAAATTCAAAATTTCCTATTATACGTTAGATTGGCATGCATTTTATTTTCCAATAATGCCATGTTTTCACTGATCAAATAATTTAGTCAAGTATGTAACTAAAAGTATGTTTTTCGTGTGCACTCTCCAACACCACTCTTCAACCACAATGATATAAAAATGAAGGGATCGCATTAATATTTAGGTGTTTTTTCGATATGCACTAATTTATGGAAATGCATCAACTCCAAAACCTGAAAACCACTCGATGCATCACTATAATAACAGCCAGTTATTTAAATAATAATGTACGCATATAGTATATGAGTATAAATGTGGGATAAATGTGTGCCGTGTGTCGATATATTAATCATAAAAAGCAACATTTAACACTTAAAAATGTGTATTATAAATATATTGTCAGGTGTGTATAATTGGTATGGTACACCAAAGCTTATTATTATATAAAATGGGGAAAAAATGAAGCGAGCAAATGGAAGCGTTTGTGTTTGTAAATATATAATGTATACAGTATGTTATTATTGTAAATGCACTTCGCTCCTGGGCAAAAAAAAAAATGCTAAGAGCTTCCAACGGTAAATGTCTCTCTCTTGAATGAAATATGAAACGAAGATGTCTCTCTCTTGAATTTTACCTGCAGAAACAATCTTTAAGAAATGAAAAACATTAAACAACGGAGTTTCTGATCTATTAGTATAGATATATTAATTGTATTTAATTTAACAAAACGTATTTTCCATAGTTTCGGTTTTATCTACTTTTTGTAACGGTAAATTGTCTCTTATATGTATTTCGAGTACAATGGAATTCGTAAAAGCAAATAACCTTGTTAAATCTTCGACGTTTTTTTCATTATTTTCGTTTTTGAAACATTTAAATTTATTTTGATTTTCACTGTGTATAATAGCTTTCTATCGGATAGTTTATAGTTATTATGAGGATAATAATCGAATTAAAGGTAGACCGAAAATCATTATATCATAATACAATATTGAGAATAAACAGCAATCTCTATTTTAGTTTCGGTTTAAACTGTTGGTTGTGGGAGGCCAATTTGACCACCTACACAATTTTAATATTATATATGATCGAAGGGCTGACCGTAGTAAACTCTCCCTCATAGCAGTAAGATGTACATTAAATGCTAAGCTTTTAGTATCCTTATAAAGTTTTACGGTTTTGTATATTTTGCAAATGAATTTTTGACAAAAATTATTGAAACAATGCATCTTTACCCACTTAAAATTTAATATTATAAATTTGTCTAAAATATCCTCTAGAAAGTGCAAATGTTCGGTGTATGACTTAATTAAAAGTATTATCAAGGTAAGATATTGTATGTGGTAGGTAATATTCAGAAGAGTATCTTTATTTGGCAGCGGGAAATAAATTAAGATGTTTTCAATGGCCTCTAATATTATTATATATAAATTTTTGAAGTTTTTTCAGTAACAAAATTCAGTGTCAATGATTTGGAATAGAGTCTATAATAAAATTTCCTCTGGCCATTAAATATATTGAAACATTTTGAAGAACATCTCCATAGTAACTATTATGAACACTTACGTGTTGAAGTTAATACAAATGTTGTCTATCGAAAAACAATGGCTCTTTAAAGACTAATATTTAAACCGATTTCAAGCAGAAAAAATCAAGTACTTTTAAAGAATAATTTTGGAAGTTGTGGGTATCAACTTTCTAAAAATATAAAATATCATAAACATGAGGGTAAGGTTCTACGTTTGTTTGTTACGTTTTTACGAGTAAACAATTAAAAAAAAATATTTGACCCATAGAAAGCTTTATTATCAGTCAGTAACATAAGCTTTTATTATTTGACTTTTTATTTGCGCATCCATGCAACCGTGACCAGTATATTAATGTTATTTTGTAACTGATCAACTAAAAAACTACTAAACTATTTTAAAATTTTTTAATGAATTGACAGTTATTTCACAAAGCGAGTAATATGAGCGATTGGATTATTCATTAACGCAGCCGAAACAAAATTTTTAAGTCGCAGGTAAGAGCAAGTAAACTAAAAGTTAATTTTGAACTTTTGGACGTCATTTCACGGAGGGCTTACTACGATCTGCTAGGCCTTCTACTATTATTATGTGACCAAAAGGTATCTATTTTATTTATAGCATCATATATTTTGTGGTGTAGAACAATTTTAGTACCTACCTACCTAAATTTTATTACTTTTTATTACTAAATAATGTATAAAAAAAGTTTTTGTTAACTCCAAATTGAGTTGTGTATGATTAGAGTATAAGATGTTTTATTTATTCAGCTTAGAATAACTTCATCAGTGATTTAAATTAGGCACATTGTTTTCTTCGGCGAAACTTTTTATAATGGTTGATTTTATAATAAGTTAGCAGCTATATATTCACATTAAGTGATGCAATGACATGGCCAGTTTAAATTTTTATCATTAACGAAATGTAATTATAATGTAATAAACACGCCATTTTTGGAATAAATCAGCAGCAATATGATGCGAAAATCTCAGATATTTGATATCGATTAATTTCATGATTAATATTCGGGCATATAAAAAGAAGTATGAATGCTGGAATTAAACTAATAACTAAAATAGAACGAAGGAACATTAAAACAGAATGGCAGGGTCTTAGTTCGCTTACTGTATAAGCCTCCCTCTGTAATTTTTATTAGTTTTCTTTATAACTAAAGGCATTTTTATTATTGATTTTGTATTTTGTATTACAGAAGGCCAATTTGAAATAAAGCCAAGAAATTAATTAAATCTGAGTTTATAGAATTGAAATATTTAACTGAAAATATTTAATAATGCATAATTCAGATAAATAAGATTCTTTCAGCTGAATATGAAGTATGTCGATACATTTAGAAATTGGGATCTAATTTTAGGGTTCGATACTAAAACAGTATAACGGGACACTATTATTAGGAATCTGTTATCTGTCTGTATCCAGGTAGTAGCTCATGAACCGTAATAATAAGACCGTTGAAATTTTCACAGGTGATGTATTTTTGTTGCCGCCAAACAAATGCTAAAACAGAACAAAACAAAGTTTTTGCATTTTTTATTAAGAATATTATCAATTAGAATATGAACGTTCAAATAACAAATTTAAATTTTAAATCGTTTTCTTCAAATTACCCTTATACAGAAATTAATAAGAAAAATAAAACAATTGAATGATCCCACAAGCCTTAAATTGACGGAAGATTATTAAAATACAAAACCATTTTTCCAAACATATGACAAAACGGATTAATTAAGTCTTCATATTGTTATCTTCAATTGTTATCGTTATTTATTATATACATTTGTGCTCCGGAACTATAGTATGTACACAAAAAATATTGAAATTTTGTATTCAGAATGTTGTCTATGATTTTTTGACAACCTGTGTAAATTACTAGTAATATTCATACTTTAACGAATAAAAAATAATGTATCTTAAATCACATCATACACATACTAAAACATAATAATGATTGTATAAATGTTGAATCTTCAGTGATGTAAATAATTTATATTATGAAGAGTTAATTTTTAATTATAGTGCGTGTCATAAACACTATATTTATATTATAATGAAGACATGCATATAAAAATAAATATACAAATAATATGTAATAAATAATCTTTATAAATTTAACCATAATTATAATTTTTAATAAATCATAAACATATTTTGACAGTTAATTTTATTTTGTTTGGTGTTTATTAATTATCATTACAGTTTCATTAGTATTGAGACGGCGGATTACAATCGTAATGGTGCATTGAAAACATTATATATGCAATTTTAAAGGATGTTTCAAAAATGTTAATAATGTTTCAAAATATTAAATTGGATTATGTGTTTTTTGATAGAGAAATTTATAATAAAGACAATCTCTAATGCTACAAACTTTTGTTAATTTAATTAAATTTAATATATTTTAATTTAATTTATTTATGTAATATTTTTTTAATTTTTGCTCACAAAATTTGCCATAAAAATGGAAGACATGTTGTTGCGTTTTTCCTAAAATATGATTCCAATGACAATCAAAATTTTATTTATATTTATAGGTTTTTTTTGTGTGGAAAAGACTTCGACATGCACTCCGTTATATTGTTAAGATTGCGCTTAAAAATTTCAAAATATTTGGATAACTTTTTTTTAGTAATTTGTCTGAGAAAAGAATGTAAAGTATATTGCATAAGAGATTGTTTTTATTATATAGGTTATCGAAACTACAGCACACCGTAAGGTTATATTTAGCTGAATAGTGTGTGAATCCATGAATTACGTGTAGGTATATTTAAATTTATTATATTTTTATATACTTAAAATTATATCGATTAATTAAATTTCTGCTAAATTTGCTTTCACATTATTCGAGAAAAGTAATTATAATATATAGTTTCCTAAGAGTACTGTTTTGAGAGGTGTTTGAAATTTTTCTAAACCAGCTTCACTTTATAATGGATAAATTTGTATTATAATTTGTATTTAAAAAAAATTTTAATCAAAATTCGTAATTGAGATATGTTTTAAGTATTATTTTTGTAAAAGTTAATTGTAATTAAATATTTAATTAATATTTCACTAATTAATAATTATCTAACATGTACTTTAAATTAATGACTTAGGTACTGTTAGCCAACAAATATTAATTCAGTGGGATGCCTATTTTAATGATACTATAATCAAGAGAATCTTATGTTGATTATTGAATTTGAAAATGTATTTTAGGTTACTACGTAGGTTCTATGCATATGAAAACTAGAAAAAATAGGTTTTTAGTACACTTAACCCATGATACTCCAAGCCAAGAAGTGAAATATTTTCGAAAAATAGTTAGAAAAGTCATAAAATTATGGGAAATAGCTCATTATACGCGGAATGAAATCCTGAGTAACATTGAGAAAAAGTGATAAAATTTAAAACTGATTATAAATGAAATTGGAAAAAAATCATTTAAAAGGAGAATTATTTCTAATAAAAGGGTTCACTTTCGAAACTGTATAATTTAGAATAGGCTAATCAGCCATTGAAAATGGGGTCCCACCATTTTGAATCGAGTAACTAGACGCTAGAAAGAGTATAATAAAAAAAAATTATTTTTGACTTTAAGCATAAACACATTTTTCATTGATTTTTAAAAAGTTACCCTATTGTTAATTAATAATTTTTTCCAATGTTCTGTATATGTAAAAAATAACAAAACAAGTTTTAATACTTGTGCTAAAAAAGTAAAACTTTTTGATGATCTTCTTACATAAATACTTATAAAATCATAATAAAAAAGTTATTAATTTTCTTATTAAGTTATTCACAAATAAACATCATAAAAAAAAAATCAAAGTATTGTTAATGCAAAAATTTTATCTCAACATTTTCCGATGATATCATTTTCTTATAGATGAAAAGCATATAAAAATACATATTTTTTAATTCCAATTCTTTATATAATTGCTATAATCAAATGCATCGCTTATAATATTATTAAATTTTGGTGTTCTAATGATTGAAGGCTTAAGAAAATATTCCCGTAAAAAAAAGATTTTTAATAATGAATGAGATTATATTTATCATTGTGAAGATTATTCCGATATTTAAAAAATATTTAAAATTATTAGTAACACAGAATACATTTAAAAAAATTTTAAAATAAATTTTAAAATTAAATAAAATTTTCATTGAAACATGTTGCATATATAAAAGCATCTATAATAACTACGAGATGTCTTAAATATGAAGCTTAATTATATAATAGTTTCATGTGAAGATAGCTGTACAATATATAAAATTAATAAAAATATTAATGATTTAGTTCCAAAATTAAATTATAAATACAATTTAATTTTTGAGTGCCCAATCTATTGTTAACAGTGTTATTTATTTTTATGAAACGCATTTCACTTATGTTTCATTTTTTCCAATGTTTTGCATTATCCAAGACTATTACGGTCTCAAGCATAAATTGGTGTCCAGCGTTAAGATGATGTATCGACAATGCCGAATATGCAAGCGGATCTTGTGCAACCAAAAGTTTTTGATTAATATCATTAATGTTTTTGCAAACATATTCGTTCATGTAATTCGTGTTGTTTTGTCTGGCCAATGTAAGATTTTCTACATTGATGTGGTATTTGTTAAATTAAACCAAACTGATCTAGTTATAGGCGAGTTTTGTCTTTAAAACTTGTATAACACGACTTCAATTGTTCCATGTTGTAAAATACCAATTTGATGTTCGTTTTATTTAAATATTAAAAATATGAAACACTAGCTGGCCCGGCAAACGTCGTTTTTCCACATATTTCTAATTAACTTTATCATTTTCTAAGTATAATAACATATTCTTAACAACTTTCCTCTATTTCTTAATACTAAAAGCTAAGGCAAATTAGAATAAATAATGATATTAATTTATATTTTAAAGCATACCCGGACACGTTGCTGTGACAATTGATATTACATCGATTGCATGCAAAATTTGAAGTAGATTGGACGAAGGAATTCCGTTGTCCCATACAAACTTTGCCTCTGCTTTTCATCCCATTAGGGGTAAAATTTCAGAAAATCCTTTCTAATGGGATGCCCGGTATTTGATGTGTAACCACTATTTGGTGTAGGATTCCCGTGACACGATATATTTATATATACACTCGTGTTTGATGTGGGACACCCGGTACCTCGTGCACCCACAATTCGTGTATATTGTGCTGTGGTTCTCATATACTTGATGAAAAATAAAGTAAAAGTAAAAATAAAGTAAAAGGAAGTCCAGAACCACTTATATAGAAAAGAAGAGATAAATAAATTATATTTTGAATAGCTGACCCGGGTAAACATTGTTTTGTTATATAAATTATTTTCTAATCAACATCAATATCTCCTAAATATAATAAAATATTCTCAACTGTCTATAACTAAATAATGAAGCTGAGGCAAATCAGAATAGATTATGATATTAATTTATATTTTGAAGCATACCCACCCGGTTTACGCGTTGCTGCGTTATTTTTCACATTTTAATAAATGATAGTACATCGTTTACATGCGGATGCAATTCTACTATTAGGGGAAGAATTTCAAATCCTTTCTTATCGGATTCCCGGTATTTAGTATGCACCCGGTACATTATATGCACCCGGTATTTACCTGGTATTTGCTGGGGTACACCCGGGACCGGGTTCACCCGATAATTTTTGCTGTGGTACACATACACTTGATGAAAGGTATATGGACCTCCTGAACCAAGAATGATTCCGGTAATACTTGAACAATGCAATATGCACACTTTATATAGTTGACAGTTCAGCAGCATACTGCTAGTTAGAAGAGATAAAGAAGTTTTATTTTGAATTTCAAAATTAGATTTTGGTTTCTCACCGTTTAAACCTTCCCTGAACTTTCACGAATATTTCAAGACCAAAATTAGCCAAATCGGTCCAGTCATTCTAGAGTTTTAGTGTGACTAACGAACAGCAATTGATTTATATATATATAACTTTTCAGTTCCAAATCATAATAAAAAATATTCTAATAATTTTATTTTCTTTTTTAAACATCTAGTTATTGTATGATGGAATAAGTTAAACTGTTAAAATGAATATTTAAAATGAATAAGTTTTTTAATTATAGTAGTCAAGCTCAAAATTAGGTACTTGTTAGGTGCTCAAATTTTGAAATAGGAAAATTTAGTCATTATGATGTCGTGATATCACGCTGGCATAGCAATGTGAAAAAATTATTTGTATAATATAATTTAAGTACCAAAATTATGGGTATTTAGGTGTCTAAAATAAAATATACAATAATATAATGTTAGTACTAAAAGAAGGAGCTTCTTAGGTGCTCTTATGTAGTGCCTTCAATTAATCAATTTTAATAAAATTGAATTGAACAAAACTATAAATGTTCCTAAAAAGCTCCTGACTCTGGCACTTACATTATATTAAAAAATATATTTTTCCCATTGCCTAATTTGAGCATCTAATTTAGTTTTGCAGCAATAAAAAAGCAACTAATTTTGAGCATATTTAAATTAAATATTGAATATTTTGCTCTGATAACTTGACTAGTATTTATTACTTCAATTGCATATTATGGATCTTCCGTTGTTGACTGACTATAAGATAAGGTTTTGTATAGTGACATTTCCTTTCATTTAATCATTCCATTTAATCATCAGACAACGGATTAGTTATCTCTGAGAATGGGGGTAATTTGAGCTATACATCTTAAAAGCATATAATATAAATTTTATTGATTTATTACACTTACACTTAAATGCAGATATTGAATGAAATGTAACGTACCTGTAACAAATAGAAATAAACATAAGTATTCACTTTAAAAGATTAAATAAGATATACCTAATTAAATATTTTATCAAAGCTGTTAGATTTTATAATTTGAATTTAAATTAAGAGTAATTAAAGTATTTATTGTTCACTGAATGCTACATAATATACGGAAGGAACCTAAATACACTGAGAAAAAAAAATGAGTAAATTCAAGTAAAAATACTTGACTTAAGTATTTTATATTCTTCAATACTGCCGAGAAAGAATTTTCTTGATTGTACTAAACAAAAATCTTGATTCAAGAATTTAAAAAATTAAAATCTAGTAATTAAATTCTTAGATACAAGCAAAAAAAAATTTAATGGAAGAAAAAATATATTTAACTTAAACATCTTTTGTACTTGTATATATAGCCAATTTACTGAATTCAAACCTTTTTTTAGTTTGAATTTAGTAAATTGACTATAAACATTAGTACAAAAGATGTTTAAGTTAAATATATTTTTTCTTCCATTAAATTTTTTTTTGCTTCTTTCTAAGAATTAAAGGTTTATTTCAAATAATAATTACAATAAAAATAAAAATGCACATACTTAATAAAAGTAACTTAATTATTTATTCAGAATATTATTTTTAGCATGAATACATAAATTAATATAAATACTATCAATCATTTAGTACAAGTAACTTATTTTCTAACCAATGTGATAAATAGCGCATATTTTGTCGCACAGGTTCAGACTGGATCCAATGAAAAATAATTTGATCTTCATCTCCTCGATGAGATTGCAACCATTCAACACTTTCTGCTTGTTTTTCGTCTATTTCTGATTCATTAATTTCAGAATCTGATGATTCCGGCTCTTCACGGTTTAAATGAGAAATCTTATTTAAGTCAGTTCTGTGGTTTCGATACTTGTTATAAAATTTTCCTTTTGCTGGTTGAGTATTTTTCTTTCCATTGACAATAACAGTTTTATATGGCTTATAATATATTGCTGGATTTTCCGTAGGAAAAACTTCCATAAATTTTTCCAATATAATTAGAAAGTCAGCTGGTTTCAACCTGGTGAAATAAATAAAATTAAATAAAACAATAAATTTATATCATGCATTATTTAAAATTAAAAAAAAAAATTATTCAAATTACGGAAATATAAATAAATCAGAAATATAATATATTCAATAAATCTCATGTTGAAAAACCTAAAAAAACTTTATTATACATGCACAGGATGATTTTTTCAATTAAGAGATTTCGAAATTTGGTGTTAAGTACTTTGTTTCTCTCATAACTTTTGAAGTACGCGGTAGCACGAGGGCAGTTTTTTATCAAATCATTCACAGACAAAGAAATTAACAGATTCCCAATAAAACAATTTTGTCGCTGGAATTTTTGAGAGTTGTAGCTGTTGTCAATATTTTCCTTCTGTAAGAATTAATTATTATTTATTAAAAAAATATCAATAAATATAAATGTATAGAAGATAATTTTGAATTTTTTACTCACATCCATTTTAACAGATTAGTGATTGGGAGGATCATCGATTGATAATGAGCTTTCTCCATTATCGATAACTTGAAAATGGGCCTGCCATTTTTTTGAAACTTTACACGTACTAAAAGACTAGGAATTAATTCTTTTATTAATTCTGGAGTTAAATTTCTCATCGTCTCGAAATCAACTTCATTCCCTGAATTCAAAATATTATTATTTATTAATAATTTTTCACATAAAATTATAAAGTACTTTAGTGTATGGATGTGGATAAAAAAATTTTTAATTATTATGTAAAATGTCAATTGAAATTTTTAAAATACTCGAGAAATACCCTGTTACGACTGTGGAATTCAAGTTTGTATTATACTCAATTTAAAGATTGAAATAATTTTAAATAAAGCAAAGACTTTCATGATGCAAGAAAAAAAATACTTGATGCAAGAAAAAAATACTTGATGTAAGAAAGTACAGATTAACTGGCATAATTAACACTCTTTTCTTAAAAACAATGTTTCAGTTTTATAAATAAATGTTTATTTACCAATTTAGAAAAGTAAAAAACTTTCGATCTTGAGTTATAGATAGATAGCTTTTTTTAAACATAAGTAAACATTAGAAATAAATATTTATTATATTGTTAGTATGAAAAGTAACCAAATTATTTATGAATTAAAATAAATTTATTACTTACGACGAAATTCTTCTATCAATTGAGACAGTTCCCATTTATTTAGAAGTTCTGCAGTTTTTTCATCCATAATAATTCACTTGTGCGTTATTGTTAATTGTTGGGATTATGGTATGTGATGATGTATAATTTTAAATAATTAAACACTTTATTTATTTTAAGATATTCTTTTATTCAAAAATAGAGTTTTCAGAAATATATGTCTTTACCATGAATCATCAATGATCAGACTGAACTACCTACTACTATATTTACAAAGTTGTTCCTTTTCATCATTTGTCATTTTAGTTCATGTAACATGTGTTGTATATTTGGGTTATTCCAACATCTGAATATTCAAATGTATCTATCTATTTAAGACCCTTTTATATAAATTTAAGCAATAAATATTTAAAACTAAAATTTTTTTTATTAAAATTTAATAAAATATTCTTTTAATAAATTTTCTTATAACTAAAGAAATAAATTCTCAATTGGAGCAAAAATAATTCTAGATTGAAGAATTTATTTACTAAATTGAAGTAATGACTGCTTATTGCAAGTTATTAGAAACGAAAAACGTGAAATGCTAAATGTAAGCAATAAATATTTGAAATTAGAATTTTTTTTATTTGTTCAAGTAATAAATACTTATTTTGAGTATTTTTTCAAACAAGTAAATCAAATACTTGAAAAAAATTTTTTTTTCTCTCAGTGTACGAAGAAAATAACCATAACATAGATCAAATGGTACTGCGGCTTTTTTTCGTAAAATAATCGGTACTCTTATTTAGCTTCGAATAACGTATTTATATGTTTCATTTTCTTGTACATTTGATTTTCGATAAAAGGTAAGGTTTTCGTGTCCACATCCCAGTGGCTGTCATAATACATGCAGTGTTTTACAAACTCCAATTTTTGTTATTGGCTTATTTTGCGGTCACTTTATAACATTTTTCACAATTTTCTTTCATTTTCAACACACTTAAGCAACACACTTTAATATGATATAATATTCATCTTCAATGATAAACAGTTTCAAAAATTTTCTTGGACACTCAAAAACTGAATGTTTAAGTATTGTCAGCATTGTAGATTCTAATAAATTAATCCCATGGTTAATCTCACATAATTATAGTTCTTTAAAATTATAGCCTAAGCTTAATCTATGTCTAAACAGTTCATTTATATTTATTGGTGCTGATTATAAATAACAAAATTGCCAAATTTAATAAAAATCTGGCAACAGCAAACAATACCCATACAAGTTTTTGCTAGGTAAAAACTGTACAAAAAGTGTAGATACAACATGACAGTTGGGATTATGAGCAATGAAATAAGGCAAATTAAATAAAAATGTGAGAGAATATCTCAAGAATAAAATATTTCAGCAATAATTAACCAAAACGTTTTCAATGTCAAAATATTTCTGACAATCCAACACCTGGTCAAAAAATATCAATTTTTTATCACAGTATACACGAATACCATATAAAATTGATTTTTTTACTGCGGATTTTTGCGAGTTTATTCAAACACTGAAAGCTTCTAGTTCAAACTACCTAAAAAAGCTAACTATTGCTATATATTATCCGATAAAACAAAATAATCATTTTCTACTAACAATGAAATGTAATTAAAATGTGTGTTCACGTGGAACGCGAAGTGGAAAATTTAGGCTTTTGAGGAAAATGAAATATATTTTCATGAATAAATTCAACAAATTATTTCAAAAATAATTATTTGGTACGTAAAATTATTTGGAGAATTTTATAAAATGTAACTAAATACTTGCAGATATTTATTGAATTGAAAACAATTGAAGATCAATTCCGGAAACCAATATTTATTATACTTAGGCTGGAATTTTGAAGTAAATCTTATGTAAATGAAAAAAAAAAAATTTTTTTTAATAAAATTAAAGAAAACATAATATTGACCTTATAATTTGACCATGATCTTGAAGGTAATATAGCAAGATTATGTATAAATTCTTCATTGATAAACACATACTAAGGCTTTAATAATACATTACAAAGAGTTAAATATTTGTTGGCCAAAATATCATTTAGGGTTCGTTCGCTTTTTTTAAACTGTCTTGTGCTTATACTACTTTTACAGAAGATGACACAATTATTGTACTAAATAAAATATACCCCAACAATTATTTATTTACCAGAATACTTCTTATATTTTCTTCTTTCTATGCTACTTAAATACTGTAAAATTTTTCTGTGAACGAGTTGTTCTGGTTATTTGATCATTGTTTCGTGTGTTGTATGTGTGCCTTCCCTTCAACTTTTTGATAATAGCACTTAACTCTGCTGTTGACATATTTTAATTCTAAGTAGTTAACTTTTATTTATAATAAATGTCTGTGTTTTTTATCTTCTTTATATTTTTAGTGTTCTGTATCTTAAAATTGGTTTCAGGAGGCTAGTTTTTAACCAACTGGTTAGATTCTTGACTATATTTTTTACAAAATATTTATCCAATCATTCATAAATAAAAATGTTGAGGATAAAATCTTTTTTAGTATTTTGAAGACGAAACATACACGTAAATAAAACTAGCTATTTAATAATCAATACACTATTTTTTAAGAACAAGTAGTTCATCTCTTTACACGTGTTAATAGAAACATTTTAATCAAGTGTTTAGTAAAGTTTTTTAGTCAAGTATTTAAGTAAAATTAAATTTTTTTGTGGGTTGTGCAGGCAGTACACAAATCACAAATATATAAAATAAAGAAATAATTATATATGTTCGGCATCTAGTTTTTGTTCCAATATAAACCGATTTTTAGTATATAAGTATACCTGTAAAGACTCAGGCATATAATTAAAAGTACGCACGTTTTATGATAATGCATTAAGTATTTGGTTACAAGTATGAAGAATTTCTAAAACTAAAAACAATTATAGAAATTTTAAATTCTCATAATATTTCTATAATACCTCAGATCATTATCAAATTCTCAGGTCAATATTAAGCTTATTTTTATTGAATTTTTAACTGCATTAATTAAAAATACAAGAATATAAAATCGAAAATTGTTTCATTTGGTTCATTTTCATTTACAAAAGGTTTACTGCAAAATTCTAGCGTAAGTAGGTTTCCAGATTTCATTTCCAATTGTTATGATTATAATAAATATCTTTTAGTATATGTTTTATAAAATCCTATCTCGAAATAATTTTATGAACCATATACCAAACGATTATTTTTGATATAATGTGTTTTTTATTGAAAATATTGCCTTCGTTCCGTTTCGTCAATATTTTACTTTTCAGAAAAGCCTTATTACAATTAATTGTTAATAGAAAGGGATTCTTTTATTTTATGGCAGTAGCTTTTTGTGGTAGTTTTAACTAGAAGGTTTCAATATTTGTATAAACTCACATAAGTTCACTTTAAAAAAGCAATTTTCTGATGGTTGACATTAAAAAAGTTTATAGAAATAGCCTATTCGCGTATACTAAAAGCTTTTGACAAGGGATACTCTGTCAGAAATATTTTGACAGTGATCAGTTTTGACTAGTTTGACTATTGGTGGATTATTTTATTCTTGAGATATTTTCACTAATGTCTTTATCGGGATACTTTCTTTTATCCAACCAAACCCAAATTTTTAGTAACTTAATATTGTGGAGTAACTTTATTTTTTTTAAAAACTCTTCGATATATGTAAGAGAATTCTTTATACGTGAGATGATGCATATCCAAAAAAAAACCAAATTGAAATTGTAACATAAAGTGATCATGCGATGTAGAACCATTGATATGAAATTCAAATTCATACTTGAAAGAATTTCTTTTTATGTTTTGTATTCAGTGTACAAGAGCTTAAAGATGAAATAATGCTTCTTAAGAAAGATATAAGCTGCTTAATGTCGTAACAACTTTCAAAATTACTGCTGTTATGTTCTTAACCACCAAACAATCAATTCTTTTTCAACTTTTTTTTTTCTCAACTCTTTTTTTTTAAGTATCTAAACTTTTTATGATGAATTAAAATAATATTAAAATTGAATTTCACATTGGGTAATTTTTTGAAAGGCATAACAAAGGATTTTATGTAATTAAATTTATTAAATGTAACTTAAAATTAAATGATAGAATAAATTTGTATAAGAATATTAAAAATAAGTTAAATTGTATTTACTCAATTTCCTATTCATTTTTATAAGCGATTTATCAAACTTCGTTAGTGAATGTTCCAGAAACTATTCTTTTCGATATGCCTTATGGTTATTAAATGACCTTGTTAGATTGTGTTGTCTCCTGTTAGTTTAAGTTTTGAAAAATTTGGGTAAATAAAACGAAAAAAGAATTATTTCTAATTTTGTTAAAAAAACCCTAAAAGTGAATTTATTATAATAGTACGTTTTTTATTTAACTTATTATAAAAGTTTTTTCATTGATAATAGCAAATAATTGAAGCATAGTATATTAGAAAACGGGTTGAAAAATTACAATTGGGGTAATCGATTAATATTTAAATATTTCCATCCTGAGAATGTGAGATCCGTCGAGATGTTGAAATCCTGGTTGGTGTAGTAGCTGTTTACTTTTAACGAACAAACTAGAAAGCAAATTAATCTAAGCCATATATTCAAATTAAATGATTTTAAAGTTTTTAAACAAAATGTTTTTTTGTAACAAAAGGAAAAACATAATCATGTTTTATGTTTGCAATCGTGACGTCAGTAGCTCGATATTTTTTATTCTGTCAATTTTGTGATTGTATTTTTGTAAGGCGTACCAAAGTGTACTGGTACCTAAATGTAATCTTATGATTACGGTTCTATCTGCATTTCTCTGAGAATTATTTTATTTTTTTCTTTGAGTTTTTTTTTTTGTCATCAAAGAAAAAGATGGAACATGGAACATATTATTACAATGTTGATTTAATGATAAGAACATCGTGGTGACATGCCATTAAAAATTATGAATAATAATAATGTTAGTTTGTGTACAAAATAATGTAAGTAAATGTAAACAAACTACCGTTTGACCTAATCGAAATTTTATGTTATTCAATGATATATGTATTTTCCAGTACTAACAATTTATTGTAAAATATCACAAAATATTGGAGACTTTATGGATGACTATGGATGACTATGGCGATTCGTTATTATTCGTTAAATTCGATTAAGCAAACATTTTTAATGTGATCTTTGGTTCATCCACCTTCTCATATACTAGCTAGTTTTTTACCGATGATAATTTCTGCCCAAAACAAAATTCAAGTTGGTCTTCTGTCTTTAACTGTCATGTCAGTTGCTGATCGTGATGTAAAATATTTTCTCAAACATGTTCCTTTTGACAGAGCTTCGATCGGTTAAGATGCTTAAGTGAACTCAATTATTTAAGGATTACGAATAAGAGATACAGCGCTGGTGCGATGATCTCCCAATTCAACGCTCCTGGTTTCTGTTCTTCACGTCTTCTACATGCGTCGAACATAACGATGCTTGGCTACAATGCATCGAGTATTATGGCTTAAAAATACATATTTTAAATTTCTTTTGGTTTATTTAGGTACATGAAAAATATGCCATATATATATTTCAAAATTTTTAATAAACATGTTTCAGATATTCACATTTTTCGTTAATGAGCAAACAAATAAATAAAAATATGAATAAAATTAAAAAAAAAAAAAAATTACACAGATGATAAACATTTGACAAAACACTGTGTCATTTTCGTGACGTAGTAATTGTACAATATATTCCTCTTATTAGTAGAAATTTTTGAAAATAAATTCACAAATATTATACAATCATAATTATTAAAAATACGATTTTCTTAAAAATACATTTTACCATTAGTATGTCACGAACATAGGACAATATTTCATGTAATGCATTTTGAACATTATATACATCTATGTTTTTATTTGTAATATATCATTTTGTAAGCATGAGTTCAAAACATTAGCCCCATCTGTTGTTATATTAGAAAACGGAGTTGATAAGTAGCAGCAATAGATACTATATCGGCAATTTACTAACGCGTGAGCTTAAGTTGACACATAATTTAAGCCTATTTGGTTATAATTAACATTAATTTTTGGATCATCTATGTATACTTAATACCCTCAATGTAAAATACACTTCGTTTGAAATATTAAAATCATCTTGTTCCTCGGATTTCCCGAATATTCTTTTATGTATAAGCTTACCCACGTAAAAACTTTTTTTTAAACTTTATTTTGAATTTTAAAGAATTACATAGACATAATTATAAATTATTTCAAAACTTTCAACGTTATTGAGTATACTGAACTATTTTAGACCATAGCAAATAGTAAATGTATATCTCCATATAAAACATATTTTGTTACAGTAATCTTGGCTTCTTGCATGACATGCCACTTGTATCATCATCGCGCAGCAACTTATTTTTTCTTATACTGGTTAAATTTACTTTATTTTTTATATTTTTTATTTATTTTGTAGTTGTAAGTAAGTACTAGGCTAGCTAGCGAGGTATACACGAACGTGAGATAATATAAGTTATATTAAAGTAGGTAATGTATTTATTATTTTTTTCCCAAAAGTAAATTGTAAGTTTTTAACTTTCTGATAGAAAGTTTATGTTATTAGTACGAAAATAAAAAATAACTTCTTGATGCGGATACTCTGATTTAGCCTGAGAACACTTTCAGTAATTTTTTTTTTCTTTTAGGCAAGAAGTCAAAAAGTAGCCTACAAAAGAAATTTAACTGAAAAACAAAATTCCGAATGATAAAGAAAAACTTTGATCTATATGTTCATTTATTTTAAACTTGACAAAATTAGAAAGCGACAGTAAAAAAAGACACCCACATATACTAATTGAGACTAACGTGAGAGTATGAAATAGAAACATCAATTGGATTTAACGTGCGATAGAATAAGATATAAGGTATTTATTAAAGTGTCAGTACTATGTGTGCGCGAACTGCAAGCATCATAACAGTCGTAATGAATTGTACATCTACACTTATATTTGTAACGACACCCACATTTACTTATTGACACTAACGTGAGAGAGTATGAGAACATCAATCAGATTTACATAATGATTTTAAACTTGGTTTCAATGTCATAAGAAAAAAACCTTACAATTATCCTATACTTGAAAATCTATATTTTTCGCCTTATTTTCCACTTTGCCTTCTTTCTATTCTATTGCATAAGAATTGCACAGATAGTTTTTTTTCCATTCACCGTAAATATAATTTTTTCAAATAAATTTAGAATGCACAATCTTGATATGAAACCATGAAACTGGATGGCATTTCGGTTAGTTTTTTGAAAAACTCATTGACACTTCCTTCGTGTTCGTATCAAGATTGTGCATACCATTTTATAAAATTTGGATAGTTATTTTTTACTTATTTATTCACGAAAATTGAAGAAATAAATATAAAAAAGATTGCATTAGTGACTGTCTTTAATATGTCGGTCTCATTTTGCGTGTCAATTCCTATTCTTAATGGTAGGATTATAACCAACATGTATGGTAACTTCAATACGGGAATATGTTTACAAAAAAAAATTTAATTCTTATCTACATGGTAAAAATAAGTTTATTATAGTTTATATTTTACGAAGGAATACCAACTCTGAAAATAGCACACACCTGAAAGAGTATAGTATATGAATTGGAATATCCACACTAAATATAAGCCAGATCATCTTATATTATATCATAGGAACAATGATGTGTAAATATTTGATGTACAAATATAATATAGATTATAATGATTTTCTAAAACAGTAAAATTAGAATTTCGAGTTAAAAATGTATATCAAATAATTCTATCCACTAGAAAATTATAAGTCCCTCCTTCGAGAGTCATATTATCTACTGTTGTTTTGTATACCCATTTTTAAATGCAAAGTAACTATTTATTTTATGTGTTTCTCATTCATAATACACAATTTTTTTTTCTTTAAAATTATCAAGAAGCTG
Source organism: Chrysopa pallens (assembly GCA_020423425.1). Taxonomy (NCBI): domain Eukaryota; kingdom Metazoa; phylum Arthropoda; class Insecta; order Neuroptera; family Chrysopidae; genus Chrysopa; species Chrysopa pallens. The sequence continues at coordinate 73,225,053 of CM035592.1, forward strand.
TGCATGCATGGATTAACCAAAATTCTTATCATTACATTAAAATTAAATGTATATAAGAATTTAACTTACGTAGTTCTAAGACATAGTGTAGATAAAACCAACATAGTGTTGTTAAAAAACATGGAATGAGAGATTATATTTTTATAACTTTTCACTTATATAATATTTGGTCAGACGAGGTCCCAGGTTATTAAATCATAATATTTTATGAAGTACGTATAAGATTTATTATCTATTTATAAAATATTTGTTTATGATATTTAATTTGTTGTGTGTTTTTTTACTGTAATATGGATAATAAACTATGAGAAATTTTAGTTTACTCAGGTTTTATTTTAAAAACTAGATATTTCAGATTTTGATGAATTAATTTAAGATTAACAATCTTATCTTAAAATAAGTAAAGTATTTCTTTAAAAATAGCCATCATCTCAAGGTAATTCATGATATGTTTTCGGGTTGTTTGGAAATGCCTTTTTCAGGTATAATTCAGCAATTATTTTTTGGGTAAGGGAGTTTTCTAGATAACCTCCAGCCATTCAAAATATTCTAGGGAAGCTTTCGAATCACAAGTACAATTTTCATATATTTTCTTTTTCGCTTGTCCCAAATTTGTTAATATTTACTTGGTCGTTTTATTTACCTGAAACGTTTAAAGAATAGAAATGTATGCTTTTATTGTGAAAACAATACCCGTGCACTTATATAACCTGCAAACACAATATAATCTGGAAAAATGTCTTCCCACTCCTTTTACCAAAAAATGATGTTTGAATATTATTGGCTTCACAAGAACGAAATTATAAAATATATTTGTATTGTTGAAGTTAATTTGAAATAAGACATTTATAATATCTTACAATAAACTTGTATTTTTATACAACAAGAGAAAAAACTTATTTAAAGTTTAGATTTCTTCCGTATTTTTATATAAAAAAAATTCAATAAATTTACAAATATCTGAAGAACTTTTAAAGACCTCCAGCTGTCTTTACAATATTTTTTTCCTATCAAATTTTCAAATAAATTATATATCAATAAGATGTAAGGTTAGTAGTTTATGTGTGTAGTTATGTTTACTGACAGGAGAGGATATTGATTATATATTGAAGTTGTGTCGGATAAGATATTTAGAGGCTTTACCCATATCATTGTATTTAAGTAATATTAAGTTTTGTGTGGATGGAGGTAAATTGGCATCTAAAGTAATAGAAGAAGAATAAAATAATTTTTCTTCACGAGTTAATAATAAACGATACACATAGGAAACAATGCCAAAAGATCGTAAAATAAATTATAATGGACATTGACAAATTAAAATTAATTAAATTATCAAAAATTCTAAAGATGACCACTCTTTGTGTATAAAAGGTAAGTTTCCGTATATTTGTGGCTTGAAAGGCAGTCTATGGATTGACCTGAAATCCTGTCAGGTCGTTACATTTTTACCAAAGAATGTTGTATAGCTAAAAGAATGTATGCTATATCCACTTACGCATTCAAAACCGTGTGGCTCGCTTTATTAAAATTCAGCTTCTAAATAACGAGAGATCTAGTAAAAGTGTAAATACAAATATTTGTTTATTTTTAATACAACTTTTGTATGAATAATTTTTTTGTATAAAAAATAGTTTTTTTTTTTTTTTTTTTTTTTTACTTTTTTATGTTATATAGTTAAATTTGGAGTCAATTGATATAAATTTTAAGTAATTAATTCATAGTTGTTATATCAGAAAATAATCATGATTTTGTGGTGTACTAATAGAATTTTTTATTTTAAATTTATTTAATGACAATGTTCAAACTAAAATACAATTTATAATTATTTTACTTGAGCGAGTAAAGAAGCTAAGAACAAGGCCAGACCGTCGTACTCTAACAATGCCAAATTGCTCTCTTACCTTGTGAAGGAAGGAAGTTTTTAGTACACCTAGCCCTGTTGGCTATAGGCCGTTGGCTTAAGCCAGATTTGAGATCATAATGAGCACTAAAGTTGGAGACCATCTTTATCGATCGTTCTTCAGCAGCAGCAACGTGCCAGGTAACAGCAATTTAAAGATACATAAATAAACTATTAACTTAACCGATTCCCTAGTAAATCTATAGTTGCTAGATTATTTTTATTTACTCTCCTAATAGTTTATATCAGGCCAAAGCCACAGCGAAGCGTAACCTAGCTTTGCACCGATTTTATAATTCAATTCAACAAGATTGTTATAGTAAATTTACTACTGACAACCAGCGATAAATATATTCATACAGCTAGCCGGGAAACTGTAAATTTAGTACTATTTTGTCTGTAACTCAACTTTTTATAATCTCAAATTTAACTGCAAATAAAATTCACAAATAGAAAAATATCATAAATATTTTATTTTAATTTTTAGATCAAGTACAGTAACTTTCTATCTGAATTATAATAACATAAAATAATTGATAAAAATAAAAATAATATAAAATTGAATGAACATAAAACGCTGGTTTCTTTATTCATCATAAAGGACTAGGTTCAATATTTGGATATGTTAAAAAAATGTTTTTTTTCCCGGCTTTGATATTTATTAAACGTAAGAATTCTTATTTATTAACTTAAATTAGTGTAACACTGACTATTTAACTAATTTAATGGATATACATTTATTAGGCTAATTGAGATTTTATAGGGTCTCCCACATTCTCAAGTATTTCGATTTGGTATCATACTTATAGGTTAAAAATTTCATGACCGATACATTTATGTTATTTATTATTTAATTCGATTTTAAAGAAAATCGATATTTTTATTATTAACGGAAAAAATATTATAAAATTTAAAACGAAAAACGTAGAGCGTATGAAAAACATAATTGATAGGTACATTAATAGTTCACCTTATTTTTTTATTGATCTGCAAACGATAAGAACTAATTTCTTAGTTTTCAATTTAATAACCATTTCTTCTTGATTTGTGCTTGTTTTTAATCTAAAAATATTTTCATGGTTATTTAAAACTCATAATCATCTCACAAACTCAAAATTTTAGAATCATTTTCAAAAGATTAGTAATCTGTATGAAGTTTTAAAATTTTAAGAGGCCAATATTCTTTTTTATTGAACTGTTTAGTTTTAAAAATTGAGTATTTTAAAAATAATTTAAACTCAATACTGTGTGTATCAATATAAAGTAAAATTATTGAGAATAAATAAATTAAGTTTGATAATGTTAACGCTAATTGTAAGTTGTACATAGTTCATAATATTGCATTGTTGAAATGTTAATAAAATGATTTAAAATTGTCTATTACCTTTTGGTAAAGGTACAAGGAGAAATTGTTTGTTTTTTCGATAATGTTTTAAGGAAATTCAAATTTTTCATTTACAAATTTATCATTTTACATCGGTAAAATTATGTATGTTTCATTAAATTATATTTAAAAAAAAATTATAATTGATAGAATTTAAAGATAGTTTAAAATATAAAAAGACAAAGGCGTGTTTTGTTTACTAGTGACATACATAGTTCGAACAAATATTATTCTATTTATCTATAATGAAAAAACATGATTGATTACAAAACTTTTCAATATTCCAAATGAATATACAACTACAATAGGGCAGTTGGCACAACGAAAGTAGACTGATTGTCAGGTTGATTTTGGCAGCCTCGGTATATCTGTTGGCCCTGTTGTCAGCTTCCCACCGTAGCCATAACAATAAATTGTTATATTATTATAGCAAACTCTACTTGACAGGTAAACGCCTTGAATTTTATAAATATGTATATTGTAGCTTAAGCACAAATTTTACTAAAAGTGTACGTAAACTAGGTTACTTCCGATTTTAAACCAGTATTTCAGTGTAGACCTGAAGACCTCAATCGAAAGAAAATAAAAGTATTTAAATAATAATTACACAAAATATTGAAAATTATTTTATATAATTGATCATTTCACAATAAGCACACTATATTCTTATTTCCGCGAAATATACACTATTACCAATAAAAACAAATAAGTTAAAATTTTGAAAGCAGTGCGAAAAACGATGTTTCTGTAATGACGTTTGTCACGGGGTACGTGTGACCTAACACGTTGGTGAACCTAAATACAACAAATAATATGAATACAACAAAACTGCACAGCATCTGTCATGGCATGCATGTTTAAAATAATATATGTATGTAATAATACTCTATAGTTTACAAGCAAATGACGTCACGAGAGTTGTAACCAATCACAGGCCGTTTCGGTGGCAAATTAAATTAAAAAAACGCCATATTTTGAAGTAGATTTTTAACGTTCATTTGTCAGTCTATACAAATCATGATTTAAGACAATTTTAATATTATAAGTTAAATATTAAATAAAAAGAAAAATAATATATCTACATAGTGCGGTAGTCTAGTGATGAGAAAACCTACTTTCAAATCCGATGACTAATTAATTGTTTTTTTTTTTTTTTGGTATATTTTGTGCTTTTTTTGTGAAGGTCAATGGTCAAAGGCGTACGAAAGTTACAGACGAACGTATATAGTTAGAAAGATGTAGTTTAGTTAAACCAAAAACATGACTTCGTTCGGTTAAATAATCAATATTGATATCAATTTTGTTAAACCTCAATTGCCAAATACTCGCCAACACGATAATTCTCATCCCTTTAAATAACAGCAGCCAACCTTGTTAATGACAGTTTAACAAACATAAGATAAAACTCACATTCGTATCCACGGAGTTAAATTGGGTTAAATTTGAAGTTGTATTGAGTTTCATATGTGCATTTATTAATTTTTATATTTGCGAATTATTAATAATTATACACACTTACTTATAATATGTACTGTACTATAAAATTTTAACTGGCACGGATACAATTGGTACGAGAAAATAAACATGCTTGAAGTTGAAGTTGTAAATTGGCTAAATGATCCTCCAAAATTACGGGGGGGGGGGGGTACCACACCTTTTGAAATTATGATGTTGAATTCTAAGTCTCCTCAGAGTTGTACTTATGAGTTGTACTTGTTATCCTGCTGAATTTTTTCGAAATGAAATAAATATTGTTGGAAATTCAGTATTAAAGTGTTTTTCTGTTTTTGTAATTTGCGAAAATTGGTTAATATAAATGTACTGGTAATTTCAGGAGACTAAACCCCTACCACAAATATTTGATCAAAAAAGTACTAGACAAGGAAAAATTCTTGACAAAGAATTGACATTCTAAAATTAAAGTGTAGTTCGGGGGATAGTTGTAGCCGCATGCCTCCTTGCCGTTATAGATGTATGAGGTGCAAGGTGCAAGGTGACATGCAAGGCTTTTCTCCTCTAAACATCATTTTATTTAGTTTTACTCTCAAATATTTTCTTATTTCCTAAAATTTTGTTGACCCTCACATTTATAGCCTATGTTACCCAGACCTTAATAATTGACATTTCATTCATCAAAATTAATTGAATAGTTTAACCAATATAGTGAAACATATATACATACATACATACATAAACTGCTAAAATCATAACCATTCCTTTTGGCTTTGCCATAGTCGGCTAAGAAAATGGTTGTATCAAGGGTTGAATAAAGGGTTGTATCAAGTGATATGATGAAACAGGTGAACTAAACTTCATTTTTTTTCATTATTTGATATACTACTAAATAGGTAATCACTATTTTATAAGAATAATATTTAATGACGATCCCATATATTCATATTACAAAACCTTCATAAAATGATGTATGGAGATCGGATTAATCGATAACTGAATACCAAACAATCAATATTGATGTAATTATCTATTATCTTAAGTACCTTTATAAGTATACTTAGATGCATACTTACTGGTTTAATAACCAGTAACAAAGAAAATATGACATATCATATTACTTATTAAATATATTGTTCCCATGTGAAATTATTACTGAATAAATTATACAGAACAGATCCATGCTACATACAACACTAGGTATTCGACTATAAAAATGAAACCACATTGGGTATATAAATTTTAATATCATAGAGTGTTTATTATGCAATGGAAAAATTTATATATACGCATTATGAATTTATATATTTGGTTAGCGATACAATTGATACATGAATGTTGTCAAAGGATCGATGTTTCGTTCACAAACATCGAAGTTTAAACATCGATGTTAACATGTGTAATGCCTTGATTGGAAAAATTCACATTTTATGTGTATTAGTTGTTAAAATTTCTTTTGTTTAGTTTAAAAAATAATTTACTGCATCGCGGCACAAAAAATTCTCTATTAATATTGTATACATAGTACATACAGTATTATATTTGTAGTTAAGCATGTTTAGTTAAATTTTCTCCTTTATTTGAATTTTCCCAAATAAATGTTTCAAGTAAAAATTGAAGATTTTACAATGATCTATAAACATATTTTAAGTTTAAAGAAAATTATTGGAGCCATTCTTGGAAAACGTAGAAAACATGAAAATTACGCGAGCAAAGTGGGTCATACGATTTTAATCAAAACCTACGTGAAACACCTTGAGATAATAAAAGTGAATGTTTTATATGGCATTCAATACCCATATACACACAAATAAAAAATTAACAAAAAATCGATAAATGGATTTAAAACGTCGAAATCGAAAAATCGATGTATCACTTTTCAAAAAAATATGATAATGGAAGGGTGACATAAAAATTATTCTACCTAAAGTTATCTAGATCTCTTAAAGATGTATTTTAAAACAATCAACACTTTTGATTACGAGTTATTTATTAAACTGTTTATCTGTTGTTAAGTCATTTCATCATATTTCCACTACGTAGTTATGAAAGTTTGTTGATAAAAAATACCTCAATAATAATCTTAAATGTAACAAATTTCATGTAAATAATTCTTGAAATATTTCCCATGCATTATTCACTTAAGGAGTATGCATTAATCATATCGTTAACTAAAAAATTGATTTGTACGTACTTTCACCTTAAATTTTAGATACATCATTATAAGTCTTATTAAACCTTAAGGATAGTGGTGAACCGATCATTTCCAAATTTTAACTGATTTGATTAAGGGTGATTATCAAACTGAAACATTTTTTATAAAACATAAAAACTACTTTTTGTTTTTTATTTTACCAATTTTTATTAATTTAAAAAACGAAATTCCAACATTTTTCAATTTTTTCTTTTTTGGTTCAAACGTTTGGTTAGGGATAAATTTGAAAATTTATCTCGCTCTCTCCTAAAGTTTTTTAATTACATTGATGACGGACACATCAAAATGGACTAATTATGTGATTCTGTTAACTCCATTACCAAAATGTTCCAGTGTTCAATATTTGCTAGCATTACAAACTTCAGAAACAAACTAATATAATCCGATGTAGAGAGTATAAAAAGTGAAGTTTTTATTTCTTGAAAATCTTTACTTTATTCTCTTAAAGAAACCATTTAACATATCTTCATGAATACAAGTATGTAACATTTTACGTGTCTTTTCCTTACTTAAAAATCACTTTAAGTGTACATAATGTCATGACCTCTATTTAAACACAATACCTTAAAAACTAAAATACAAACCCAGTTATTCTCATAATTGTTATATTTTATTTGAATAAGATGTGGTTGGTATGTGTTAGTAAAGTTTTTGAAACATGAAACCTTTATAGATGCGTTACTCTTTTCATGTACGTATATTACACATCCCTAACGATATAACCATATAAGGAGCATCTATCTCTCAGAATAATGTCGTTTAGCCGTGTGTATTCCGTTTTTATTGTTTTGGATAGAAATTTATTAAATTCACCCCGAATATCGTTAATTTTTGGATATTTTGAATTCACAAGAACGGTTATAAGGGAAATGTTTTTCGAAGTTAAATGAGTAATCCATGATAAAAAGAAAAGAATAATTTTACATCATCCAGTCTTTATGTACGTTTTATCTAGGTGTTCAGAAGAGGATCTAAGATAAAAGGAAGACAGTATGGGAAGCTTTGATTCTGTAGAGGCTATTAACAATAGTTTTGAGTAAAAAAAAGTAATAAGTATTTTAAATATAAAAATATTCGGATATTCCCAGATACTTTGTTTTTTGAACTCTATTCTCCATTTTAAATGAACTATAAGATTTGGAGCTTTTTAATAAATATTTTATATAGTTTGAGCAAACATAAACACTAAACTCGAAAAACGCTAAAACACGATATTTTAAAATAGTTGGTTTACTTAATCTGCCGCTAATTTTTGTATTTTGTTTTTTTGACAGTATTTGTATAGAGTAATATTTTTATGCACTGTATATAGTTCTCACAAAGTATTTCTTCCTCTTAAAATTCGGATTTTTGGTGAATTTTTCGAAAAAACGATAGGAGATCAAAAGTATTGATTTTTGCCCAATTTTAATGAAACAATTATTGAATAGCTCCATAAGCCATTTAAAAGAGTGAAGTTCAATAAAAAAAAATTGCCTTAAAATTTGTGGTGCAACATCTGGTTACTTTACATTTAAGGTATTCTTAACATTATTTCATTGACAGAATGCGGTGCAGCTAATGTTTAGCATACTGAAGTCCATTAAGATTTTGGTCTTACTGTAAAAAGCTACCAAAGATAGAAAAAGATAAGAAAGGAAGACAAAAATAACTAGTATTATAATTTAGTACACGGCATTGCATATGTTAAGGAGACTGTGCTTAATTAAGATGCTGAGTATAACTGAAAGATGTGCAAAAATATAGATCTTTGGATAATTTATTTTTGATCCACCGTTTTTTCAAATTTCTCTTCAAGAAGAAATTAAATGAAAAGATGATAATTACAAGAAAACAGTTCTGATTTTTTCTTCTTTTAGCGATCATCACATTCAATTACTTACCCAAAAAATTTTAAAAATCTTTATTTACATCTAGTATGTCAAATGATTCAATGTCAAAAAATTTCTTACTGACTTACAAAATTTGTCAAAGAATAAACATTAAATAAAAATATCAATCATAAGAGAAGTTGTAAAAACTGTAGCTCTTTACTTTATCAATAAAGTGTGGCTTCTAAAGATCATATTCCCTAAAATTGGTATTTTTATCATTTTATTTATTTATTATATAGAATCGATTACAAAAAAGATAAATTTCTGTTTTTTTTTTTCTGTATACAATAAGATATGTTAATTTTATCCTTTTATTATTTAAAATAGTTAAATATTATTTATTTACATATATTTTCACGCCTTTTATAATAGGACCCCACAGTGTCAGTCATTTGAACCTCTTTTATTTGTAACTATTTTAATGTTAATATAATTTTTACTTTTGAAATTATTTTATTTATGTAGACATAAACACACTTACACACACTCGAAAAATGTAAATATTATTTGTTGTTGGTTTCATAATTAATGACCTGACCTAACCAGAATTTTGATGACATTTATAATTTATGTACATTGTATATGTTACATAAATCCAAAAAAAAAGAAGCTAAAACGGGAATCAAATTATCAAAATTTGGGGCTTTATATATATTCAAACAAATGTAGAATTGAAGAAATACAATAATGTGTTTGTTACTGAAAAGTATACTAGAATAGGTTTGTTACTGAAAAGCTCCTAAAAATAGGAATGCGTGTAAAACCATATTATTTAGGATATGAATTAATCCCAGAATTATAGAAGTATATTATATTTATAATTTCAGTAGATATATTTATAATTTCAGTAATTATTTTATTAAGTAATCTATACCTATAAAATTATAGTATAAAAGAATTTAAAAAGTAGTTAAATAGTTTTTAAGTGCATGTATACATTCTAGGATTACAAAATTATTATGCTTTACGCTTAATTTTTAAAAGTAGAATTTTTTTGTGAAGAAAATGGATTGATAGTTTAAAATAAGTTTCCATTCGAAAAATTAACAATACACAAATTTTTAAATTTGAAAATTTAATTACTCAGTTGATTTTCAAAATTCATTTCAATTCAATTATTATTATTATAATAAAAATTGTTGACCTTGACTTCACTATTTCTAAAATTATTTTTCACCAAAATTCATGGTTTTAAATTTAAAATTAATATAAATGTACCTATTGAATTTCGTTTATAATTTATTTTTATGTGTGTTAGAGAATAAGCTATTTTTACTGTTAAATCTAATGTTAAATTTAATCAAGATAGTGTTACGATTTACGAATTATTGACAAATTAACAACTTTACAGAAACCCGCTTATACTCAGCATTAAAATAAAACTCCGGAGTAATTACAAAGGTTTAATTATTCACAGTAACAAAGATAGTTGAATGCAAAAGGGTTGGAGCCTCATTGTAGTAAGAAGAAAAAGTAAATACAAATTTTTCAGTTAAACGGTTTTATTGAGAAAATAAGGTAAGAATGATGTGGTTAATGTCCTGAGCGCTAAGAATTAATTCGTTACGTTCTTGGTACCAGTAAACTCACCACTCCCCTCATCAATCTTGGGTATTGATCAGACCAAGAAATAAAAATGTGTGGCGTATCTTTATTTGAGGTAATAATATGGGCGTTTGTTGATAAAATTTTAATTTTATTTTTTTGTTTGATCAGTTACCTAGATTTATGATGAGAGTGGTGTGTTAACTCGTAGCTAATACCTTACGAATTATCTCTACGTTTAGCACATTATCCACAACATTATTATCGTATTTATCAATAAAAACGATTAATTTAAAAATTGTGTTTTCTTATTTTATTTCCATGTAAGCTATTAATTTAGATCATTTTTATTTCATTATATAATTTGACTTAATTTACGAGTTAAGCTCTATCATTTGATACTCAAATAATTGAGAGATTGTGAATAAAAATAAGTAATCCGTTATTTTTTTTTTTGCGGCTTTATTGAATTTTCATTTACTTTAATGTATACTCTATGTATACTAGTCAAGCCTTTTCATTTAATCCATATTGTGGAAGTTGTAAAAAAATATGTAATCCGACATTTAAAGCGGTGGTCATCTTGGATATACAATGATACTGAATACATTAAATTGTATTGTTATCAGAACTAAAAGAGTGTATCGAATATCAGATCAACCTGTCCACAGGGAAGGGGGTAAAATATAAATAAGTAAGTGTAACCATAAATAAAAACAACCAAGACTAGCTAAATAATGCTGTTTAATTATTGGTAATACACAGTTTTCTTATATCAAGGACCCATTTCTCTGGATTCTACGGTATCTTAAAGATAGTTATTACTTCTTGGAAATATGAATACGAAAGAAATTTAATGAGGAATGATTACATAATATAAATTCATAGATGATTTATCAGTTAATTAATTTGGATGTAGGTATCTAGGTATAAAATTGACAGATTCTCTCATGACAATGGTTTCTCTATTTTAGTATGTACTACGTATACCACTAATTAATTTATATCTTTTGCCACACATAATATATATATATATATATATATATATATATATATATATATATATATATATATATATATATATATATATATATATATATATATATATTTATTTATTTATTTATATATATGTATATATATATATATCACATTATAATTTAATAGTCGAACATTTAGAAATAATAAAAAACATGGTCCCTCTGATGTTTTACTTATCAAACTGATAACATTGGTATTTGAATTTTACTATTTGATGATACGTAATGAGCACTGGCCATACCCATGAATCGTAAAACTATTATTTGAAGCCAATAAAATATTATTGAAATAAAAATTTTACAAATAAATATTGACATTAAACAACATTTTTTTAAATAATACAAAGATAAAGGAATTGGATTAGAATGCGTTAAATACATTGTTTAAAGTACATTTCAATGTTCGAAGATGAGATTAAAATAGATTTATATATTTTAATCTTTGTTCTTTAAATTTAATATGCAAGTTGTGAATAGAGAAGATTAATTTTAATTTTATTATTATTTTGTGTAAAACGTACTTACTTTTGACCTCGTCGGAGAAAAAAATTTGGTGACATTCATTCAAATTTTGTTTCCTACTGATCAGACTTGTCAATTTCATGGGGAATCCGTTATTATAATCGCATTTATTTTCTAATTACGTATTATTCGAGTCAAAAAATTAAAGCAATGAACATTTTAATTTTATAAAGAAATGTTGGTTTCCATTATTTTCTATTTTTCAATTGGAATAAAATTATTAAATACTATATTATCTACGATAATATAGTATTTTGACACTAATTAGATCGTATTAAATCGTAGATAACTTTAAAATACGCAAAAACTAAAAGTACAAATTTGGAAAAGCCCGCGAATCTAGTCCTTAAAATACATATTTCTAAAATAAAAATATACTATATAAAACACACAATACACTGCCAACAATGGACATAAAACTACCTCGCGAAGAACAAATATACACACTTTTAATGTATTTGAATATGAGATGAAAGATTGTTCTACATTTCAATAATTTAATTTTTTTTATACATATTTTCAAATCAAATAATATTTTTTCATTTTTCACGCTTGAAACATCATTTTCCGAAAATTCTTTCTTAATGGATTTTAATTATTATTATTATTATTTTTTTTTTTTTTTTTGTTGTTAATTTATATTCTGCAAATACCTAATGCTCGATAATTGACAACAAATTAAATTATTCACATATAGTTTTATGTCCGTGTGAAATTTTTTTACGATTTTGCCCTCAGTATACAATTTAATTCAATTTTAACAAAAAGCTATTGATGTAAAAATACATAATGTATCTATTTGCAAAATTTCATCATAATCGGATGAATTGTTCACGATTTAACGGTATTTAAGTCAAAATATCCATTAAATGAATGTATTTAGTTAAAAAGCTATATCCATGAAACGGCTTGATCGATATATTCTTACTTTCACCATTTATACGTTGGTTCATGCTGATCTTAGATTTTTGGAAGTTAAAGAGTCATCGATTTTCACAAATTTTAAACTATAAACGTAATCTACTATCACACATATATGTATAATATATTTCATCAAAATCAAACAGTTATACGATATATCAGCATATAATTGAAAAAGGAAGTAATTTTCGAGCGCTGGTGAGACCATCCCGAACACCTCCGCTATTGCTTAACAAACATAAATTAATATTTGTCAAGTTAAACGAAAAAAATTTGCTCAAGAAGTATTTTGAAATCTGAACGAATTTAAATCTTATCATAAACATAACTCGGAAGTAAAAATGGCAATTTGTGTTTTCCTTATTCAGAGCATAGAAACAACTCGTCAAGATCTTCAGTTAAAATAGCTACAGTATTCGAACAAGTAACATCAAATATAATTAAATCATTAATTTTATAATAAATATGTGTAATAAATCATTTGATGAATGTTATCATGGATACAATATATATATAGGTAGGCAATATAAATTAAAATATTCATTTATAATCACATTTTAGATTTATAATTTATATGTTAGCTCTATGATTTATTTAAATAATAAGGGGGTAATCAAGATACGTTTTTGATTGTAATTCAAATTGGATATCTAACTATTATAATTACTATATTCAACATTAATTACACAGAAGCATATACCAGGTGTAAAAAAAAAGACGTGTGGCACTCGGGGACTGCCGCGGTAAAGCTATTGCATAGCATTTTGTATCAACTTATGCAATTATAATTTTTTATTTATTTATTTATTTTATTCATGCAGTATTGCTTTTTCTTACACCTATACACCTATATACTTTCTCATAAACAGCTGCTTATGTATTCGTCCGATTTCGGAGCAGCTCGTCTCGATTTGTCAAGCCACACCTCCTTGCCCGTCGGAGTGGGGAGCGTGAGGTTTTTTCGTTACGGAATTTCTGGATTGGGTCCCCGTGCTCAAGGCCCGCGATAGAAGCTATGCAATGATTCCGGTAATACTTGAACAATGCGATATGCACACTTTATATAGTTGACAGTTCGTCATACTGCTAGTGAGAAGAGATAAAGAAGTTTTATTTTGAATAGATAAAGAAGTTTTATTTTGAATTTCAAAATTGGATTTTGGTTTCTATGGAAATGATTATTTGTAACATATCAGGTTTTTTCGTTACGGAATTTCTGGATTCGGTCCCCGCGCTCAAGGCCCGCGATAGAAGCTATGCAATAGGTAGCTTAAAAACTAGTATCAGAATAACTCAACAAAAGTTTTGGTAGAAATCGAACTAATTTTAAAAAAGTTGAAAAATTATCTCCGGACCTAATTATAAACAATATGAAAGATTTCCAACGAGATTTCATTATTTCAGTAGAAATTCGGAAAAAATTGTAATTTTAAAGCGCTCTCATATTGTTTTTATACAGAAATTGAGATTGCTGCCCTCGAATTCATCTTTATTTTATGCATTATCAATTACATTAGAATCGGTTAGAAAATATAGTCAAACGATGCAATTTTGCCAATTTTAGTACGGCCGTTTCAGTTTCTTTTCAGTAATAATTTCATTTTTGGGAAGCTCATTTTTCTACACTTGGTACATGGAATATGCCTACGTAGAATTTTTAATATAAATAAATAAAAACACTGTTAAAGAATCATTTTTACTTCCATATCACACATTTTTACTTCCATATTGATAACAATACTTCGTAAAATATATTTATTTTGGGCTGAATGATCATTTTCAAATAATCCGTTTTCTGCAGTATATCCTTGGAACATTTGTACTGTAGTCGGTAAAATAATATTTTATAAAACTCTTTAATACTCTTGATATGAAATTTTATTAAAATTAAGGATGATCCTAAAAATTTATATTTATACTCACATGTCTTTGTAAAACAACTTATTAAATATATTTATTGCTTGCAACAACGTATGATGCAAGAAGCAATTTTAATAATATTTAACGGGGTGAAATTTTGTTTTTTTTTTGATAATGATTTACCAAAAACCAATTGATTTTCAACGTAATTAGATGTATATGATAAAGAAGCAATTTTTTTATAACGCAGTTTCTACAAACCTACATTGATCGGATTATGGGAGTTGTATTTGGCGTCGTACAAAAATTGTGTTTACCAAATATAAATATGTAATTTAATCTTTCAATAAAATCTTGCACATTTTATAATTTCTATAATAATTCCAATAGACTTGGGAAATTTTTAAGGGCGTTATGGCAATTATTAGGTGCAAAATAGTTGTAGAAAATAAAATATGTTTGTAAATACAAAGAGTAAGTATATTTTTATGCTTATTTTAAAGGAATAATGTATAAACATTTTCATGCAAGTAAATTCATCCTAATCACCCAAGCAGTCGATCGACCCATTTACAGATTAGCAAACAAAATTAAAAGAAAAAAAAGGTAAAAATATAATATTCGTATTTATTTTTATTATCAGTCCAAGTATATTCAGATAAAAATCCGAACAACATCATTTTGATTAAACAAAAGAAAGTGTTGCTAATAATAGCTTTAGATATTCATTTATTATTGAAGTAGGATTTAAAAACTCTCCAATTGTAAATAAAACTTTAATTGAGAGTTTAAAATTGAAAATTGATGAAAATAATGGTGACAATAAAAGAATAATTTGACAAAACAGTATAATTTAATTGAATTAAATTAAATAGAATATCAATTGATTTAATATTAAAAGTATTTTCACACATTTGACAAGTATCTAACAAATCATTTATTTGTTAAAGGTTCAATAAATTATGTTCTTTACAAATAACAATTCTATTACACACTTGTATTCGAAGCAGGAGTCGTTGTGTATATAAAAACATATGTATTTCTATATACGACTGTAATCTATAAGACATGGATCATAACTTGTCTCCAAATTGGAAGATATGGAGCAAATTTGTTTTTGTCCTTCAGCAACAAAAATAGACCATGAACATAAGGATATGAATAAAAATTTAAACACAACTTTTGAGATTTCTCAATGAATATTAATATTAATTTTTAAAAATTAGAATATAACAAAATATAAAATATTTAATATAATAAATATTTGAAAATACTGTTGATAAAAACTTTGGAATATAACTCGAAAACCTCAAAAAATGTATAATTATATAAAACAAGCATCTGGTTGATTGGTCGTTTCTTGGATAAGCGAACGAAGTGACCGGCTCCGCCAACAACATAATATCAATATAACTGTCATCTTGCTAGAGAACATCTTTGTCTACAGGTAATGGAGTGTTCTAAAAAGAGACTTCAAAGGACCAAAAGGTAGGTAATGAACAAAAGACGTGGTTGCTGTTCCCCTCATTCACTGTTCCGAAGCTACACTATCCCCGGGTAGTGTACATAGCCTAGTTTTAATCCCTGTATTCTCACGGGAACGGAAATTACGCCGGTGATAGAGGAAATATTTGTATTTTTGTATGTAACGAATAAAATCAAAAACTACTGGACTTATTAAAAAAATTATTTCATAAAATCTACTTTTTGCTCCTGTATTCCCTGGAGAACGAGAACAACGTGGGTGAAATCGCGTGACATCCGTTAGTTTTACAATAATGAAACATAATTTGGATTTAACATACCAATAACGAGATTAATAATTGTTAAATTCTCATAATTATAAAATAAATATTATTTTATTCATCATTAAGAAATAAACAACCATTTCGAAAACATGCAGAATTTCATATGTTTAGTTTTATGACATTGTTTCCAGAAAAGTGGCATTCTCATTTCAGATATAAGTATGAACATTGCCTAATACCAAAAAGAAGGGAGTGAAAAGGATATATAAATTGATTTTATTTGTAAGAACATACATAATAAGTCAATTTAATAAATCTAACTATCAATGTGAGGTTGCTGTATACTGTATACTACTGTTCCAAAATTCTTCTTACTTCTTTCAAAATAATTTCTGGTTAAGTGAAGTTCATAAATACCAATACATCGAGAACATTTTGTTCACTGGGAATTAAAAAGGATAATAGTTTTATTCCCGAAAACTCAAATGTATTACAACTTCTAACAAAAATCTATAGGAACTGGAAAAATCCATTTTTCAGCATATAAAAATTAGCACTGTTAGTTGTAGACCTCACTTAGAAATAAGAAAAAACCAAAATTTTCTCTGATTACATATAACGAGGGTCAAAAGATAACATAAATTGTTCTAAGTAGACTCGATCATTCAAATTAATTGCAAAACAACCCGACTTACAAGCTTACATTGCAATGAAATAAGTAAATACAATTTTTCAATTAATCGGTTTTATTATAAAGATAATTATGATGTCAACATAGTACCTAACGCTAAACGATAATTAAGGAAGGAAGGTCTTTGTTATGAGTCAACACACTACTCTCCTCATTAATCTCAGCAAAAAAAAAAACATCTTCAGGCGCTAGGTTTTTAAAGACCAAAATTGAAAAAAAAAATCATATTGCTATCGCATAGCATATTGTTGTTTCTTGTTGTTTTCTTTGTGATATATTCCAAAACCCAGAATAACAACAAGGGCACATATTTTGTGTTCTCTGATCACATTTTAATCTTATATATAAAAATGAATTGCAAAATGTGTTGGTAAGCGCATAACTCGAGAATGGCTGGACCGATTTGGCTAATTTTCGTCTTGAAATATTCGTGACAGTTCAGGGAAGGTTTTAACGGTGAGAAACATAAATAATAAGTAAAGGAAAATACTATAAACGACAATTTAATTTTCGAATACAAAATGTTCCTAGCTGTGAAACATATTTTGTCTTTTTTTTTTCTCACATGTTACAAATCATCATTTCCATAGAAACCAAAATATAATTTTGAAATTCAAAATAAAACTTCTTTATCTATTCAAAATAAAACTTCTTTATCTCTTCTCACTAGCAGTATGACGAACTGTCAACTATATAAAGTGTGCATATCGCATTGTTCAAGTATTAAATAGGAACAGAAAAATGTAAAAAAAAAAAAAAACAATCATGTTAACTTTAATGATAAATAAAGAAACTTAAAAAAAAAAAATGTTCAAGTATTACCGGAATCATTCTTGGTTCAGGAGGTCCATATATCTTTCATCAAGTGTATGTGTACCACACCAAAAATTATCGGGTTAACGCGGTCCCGGGTGTACCCCAGCAAATACCAGGTAAATACCGGGTGCATATAATGTACTGGGTGCACACTAAAAACCGGGAATCCGATTAGAAAGGATTTGAAATTCTTCCCCTAAGGGTAGAATCGCATCCTCATGTAAACGATGTAATATCATTTATTAAAATGTGAAAAATAACACAGCAACGCGTAAACCGGGTGGGTATGCTTCAAAATATAAATTAATATCATAATTTATTCTGATATGCCGCAGCTTCATTATTTAGTTATAGACAGTTGAGAATATGTTATTATATTTAGGAGATATTGATGTTGATTCGAAATAATTTATATAAATAACAAAACAATGTTTACCCGGGTCAGCTATTCAAAATAGAATTTATTTATCTCTTCTTTTCTATATTAGTGGTTCTGGACTTCCTTTTACTATTTTTCATCAAGTATATGAGAACCACACCACAGTACAATATACACGAATTGTGGGTGCACGAGGTACCGGGTGTCCCACATCAAACACGAGTGTATATATAAATATTTCGTGTCACGGGTATCCCACACCAAATAGTGGGTTAAACATCAAATACCGGGCATCCCATAAGAAAAGATTTTCTGAAATTCTACCCCTAATGGGATGAAAAGAATAGGCAAAGTTTGTATGGGACAACGGAATTCCTTCGTCCAATCTGCTTCAAATTTTGCATGCAATCGATGTAATATCAATTGTCTTTAATTGAAATTTGGTTAAAAGTTTAAAAATATATTAAGACTACATGTTTTCCTCCTGCTAAAAGATTTTTTACCAAAATAATTTCTTAAGAATTGATAAAATAGAGTTTGTAATTTTTTATAAGTGATTTAACTAAAATTTAATACATCCGCATCAAGTACTTCGAGTTCAAAGTGTTTAGTGAGTTAAAGGTTAACTGACCAACGTGTTTAGTGTGCTTGATCCGTTATTATTTGATCTGGTTTCTTTCTATTCTATAAGACTTTCTACCAGTACGGTAAGATTTTCATATAAATTAAAAGACGTATATTAAATTGTTTGCATGTCACACGAAGAAAGTTTTATCAATCAAGTGTTGAAAGACGAACAAAAGAATTAGGGGAATAATATACAATCTACTGTCGTAATAAAACCGGACAAGTGATGAAATTATCTCATTTGTTAAAGGATTCATATAAATTGATATTTTTAATTTGGTTGAATTTGCTCTTCACATACCGATTTTATAAATTAAATACATTTTATAAAATGATTATTAAAAAAAAATTCAGTTATACTTACATTGCGAGTGCATTTGCAACCCGCGATTCACTGATTTGGTTATTACTATATATAATGGAAAAATATACGTGAATAAAAAGGGAATAATAAAGGGGTTGATTTACACACTTTTTTCAAAGAATAGATGTCTGAAAGATAAACTGGCACGCATTAATTATTCTTTAATATCTCAACTTTCATATTACATTTAATTCAACATTTTTGTCAGTATTACGGCATTTAAAAAAAAAAGAACATTTGAGGCAATAATTATCATCGTATTTAATGTAAGATTTCAAATCTAGGTGTTTTTTTCATTCTTTTAGAGTTTTATTTTGATTATTAAAAAAATGCAGGTTTTAAATTGATTAGAATATAATTACAATCACCCGGGTGTCTAGCAGAAATAAAGGAATTTATTTTTTGAAATATTTGATTTTTGTTTAACTTATAAATCAATCATTTGAAAATCAAAATAATGATCACTAGCAAAGAAAACTTAAATAAACTTTGTCATGCTTCCATAAATGATCGGCGAAAAACAAATATATTTAAAATCGTTCAAAAACCTTTTCTTATAAATAAAAAAAGGTGTGGTTGGTACATCGAACTAGTTATCAAATCAAGAATTCAAATCTGTTATATACAGAATACAAAACATACAACTTAAATAAAACAGACCCCTATACATAAAATCATCACAGGGAAATAAAACTGATAAAAAAGGATGGATAATACTAAAAGTAAAATTACTATAGAAGCTTGCACATCCAGCTCCATCCAGCATAATGATACTAAAAAGATCTGACATGTGTAAAAAGAAAAATCATGAAAATATATCAAATAAACAAACAAGACATGCTGGTTTATTTATATAAATCTTAGTGCAGTTCTATCTTGTAAAGATAATACCACAAGAATGATATGTATTAGTTGTGAAAATGCAGGAATCTTTCTTCAACAATTATTTTTCAAATTAATATTATTATATGCAATTGCTGATAGAGCTTATATAAAAATCAAAAATTTCACATTGTGATTGAATTTAAATTGGGTATTTTACAATAAACAAAAGCATTAAATAATATTGAGTTTCTAAGCCTTTTATAATATGAAAACAATAAAACTTAACATAAAATTTCATGAACGGAGTGTTAGCAGAAAACAGATTCGCTCCCGAATTTCCACAACTGGTTGATCAATCAAATGTTTTTGAAATTTTCATTCAATGTTATGTTTTGAACTAAAATTTAAAATATACAGGAATAAAATCAGTATAAGTTTATATTGAACATTTTACACGAAATAAAACAATTGAATATTACAAGTGGGTGACGTTGAATATTAACAAGTTGAATATTACAAGTATGATTAAGTATGATGTATGATTTTAAAAAAATTTTTGCTACGTCGGGCTTTTTTTAAATATTTTATACCAGTTAAATCATGATTCGAGTATAATTTATTTATTTTTCTGAATAACATTTGAAAATTTCCTGAAAATTTAGTTATAATTTATATTTTACCAATAATTAGCAAAAACGGTTATAATTTTAGTAAAAAACAAGTTTTTAAACTTGATAGATCGAGAAATCAATGTATTTTTATGAGTTATTCAAATTATTTGCGTTTTGCAGAACATTCCATTTTCAATCCAATACATTACAATATTAAAACTTTATATGGTCGTTGAATGTGGCAGTGTGTATAAAAAAAATGTAGTTCAAACATGAGTATGACAATGTTCCCATGTCTATAGACTCTTCAGATGCACAATTGTTTCACATATTTTCATTGAACTAAAATAAGGTTTGCTAACTAAATGTAAATATTATTCTATGTGTATCGAATGAAAATTGCATGCAAAAACAAATATTGTACGTTACTTCATAGTATTTTCAACTAAATGAAAACCTTTCCAACATAAACAATAATATTTGTAATTGAAAGTTATAAACTGTTTAAAATTAAATAATCATAAAATAATAATTGTTTAAAAATAACATTTTTGATAGCATCCGCATAAACTAAGCGAATACAGCTAAAGAATATTATCTATATATATATATATATATATATATATATATATATATATATATATATATATATATATATATATATATATATATATATATATAAATAAATCAATTGCTGTTCGTTAGTCTCGCTAAAACTTGAGAATGGCTGGACCGATTTTGCTAATATTTGTGGAAGTTCAGGGAAGGTTTAAACGGTCAGAAACATAAATAATAAGTAACGGGAAATACTATAAACGACAATTTAATTTTCGAATTCAAAATGTTCTTGCTGTGAAACATCTTCTGTCTTTTTTTTCTCAAATGTTACAAATCCTATTATCATCATTTCCATAGAAACCAAAATCTAAATTTGAAATTGAAATTGACAATAAAACTTCTTTATCACTCTCATTAGCAGCAGTATGTCGAACTTTCAACTGTATAAAGTGTTCATAACACATTGTTCAAGTATTACCGGAATCATTCGTGGTTCAGGAGTTCCATATAACTTTCATCAAGAGTATGAGTACCACAACATAAATTATCGGGTAAACGCGGTACCAGGTGTACCCCAGCAAATGCCAGGTAAATACCGGGTGTACATTAGATACCAGGAATCTGATAAGAAAGGATTTTCTGTAATTCTACTCATAAGGGTAGAATTGCATCCGTATGAAATCGATGTAATATCATTCGATATAACGCGTGAGCTGGGCGAAGAAAATGTTGATGTTGATTAGAAATATATGGCAAAACGTCGTTTGCCGGGTAGCTAGTCTAAATATATAAATTATTGAACAATTCTGAAAATGAAATGTCATTTATGCTAAATAGGATTAAATAATAAATTTTAAACTCTTAATTTCACATTTATTTTCAAAATCTGATATTTATAATTATGATCAATAATTATTTTGATGGAAATATTCTACACTGATGGTTTCTTCAATTGTGTATCATGATGAAATTGTTCATAAACTCAGGAAAGTAACTAGAATATCAAGGTATTATCATATTTCATATTTATCCTTTTGAGTGTTTTTAACAGTATAATTATCTCAACTAGATAGCAGAAATCATGGCCGAGAACAGTTTGCTCCCCGTAAAAATAATTAAACTCCGTAGGGGAGAGTGGGGCAAAAATTTACAAAAACATGATTTTTGGTTGTAATTTTGAAAAGATTCTACTTATAAAATTATATTTTTATGTTAAATGATGCTATAATTATTTAGGTATCATGTTAGTAGTATCTTAAAACAAACATAAATGGAACGTATTAAATAAAACATATTTTTTAAAGAAAGTCTGATGTTAATTCTTGAGTTTAATTAAACGAAAGGGTAACAATTACTATTATGTAACGCATGCCAACTTATATAGAAAAAAAACAAATATTTAACATTCTCATTTTTAATTCAATAAAGCAAAATTAAATATATACTACTTCTATAGAATTGCTTTTATTATGAATTAAACAATACATAGACAATACAAAATAAAACAAAACCTAAATTAAACAAAAATAATTATTATGTTTGGAGGGGGGGAGTCATTAACAACGAACTTCGTTACGTTATTTTTTCAACTCTGATTTAATTTGTAGATTTCAATTGGTAATATTCGTGTATTTTTGTCACTCGAAAATCAATAAATATCATTTAACATTTCAAAAAGTAGCTATTTGTTAAAAATTGAATATAAAATAGTGATAAATATTCTTAATTATATTAAGAATTAAAAAAACTCTTTTAATTTTACCATAACAATGTACGATAACAAATAAATGAACAAATATAAAGAATTTTCAGTTATTTGGTTATTTAAGTTATGCCCAAAGAATATCGATTCGGAATCATTATCTGAATTCTAATTGGGGCGAGTGAATGATGTCAGCTTTTATATACTTAGATAAAAAAGCCTTTGTCAAAGATTCATTGATTATAGAAGGTGTCGCAAACAATACAAAAATATTCTACTTTTTCGTATTTATTTATGTATCTTTTAAAATTAACTTTTGTCTTCCCTTTATCCTTTTTATTCCCAGTATTCATGCATTAAGCAGCCCTTTTTCTTTATGTTTAGGTCTTTAGTTTGATATTCTTTTTCTAAAACAATCTTTTCAGAAGTATTCTTGAGAATAGGAGATTTTCTTCAGAGTTTAAGGTTAGGCTTAGCACGTGATGGAGGTTTTAATCGAGATCTAATAGTTTTGACCAAGAAATGAGTACCATCTTCATGGATGCCTGATGGTCCAGTTAGTGGTAAATAAATTATTTGCCTGATAGTTCAACTCCAGCTGTTCATTCATAGATCATTATTTTTCACTTCAGATGAATCAGAAATAAGTAATTGGGCTTGAGCGATTGGATTTGAACGTTCTGTGATACATTATGATTCAAAATCAGAGTCTTAAAAGACGATAAGAATACTTTCAACCCAAGCATTTTAGTTAGGTACTAACATGTTAATAATATCCCAACATTTTGGTTATTATAGCCACAAAATTACTTTTTTTATATTTAAAAACTTAACATAGCATTGGTTAATAAGTACTTATAAAAAGAACATAGAATATAAATGAAAAAAATTTTTGTTAAAAATTTTCGTTACCAACATTATTTTCAAGTTCGAATTGCAAATAACCAGTTCCGAGCTATACACTATATTCCGTCAATTGGAAAGAAATGCGATGTATAATAAATAAGATATTCATAAAAAATTTAGCGTTAATCCTGATATATAGATTTATAAAATGATAAAAGTGTTAATAGAGCGCGCATCTCGTAAAAATTAATAGATAGATTTCCCATTATCAATGAAAAGAAGTTTTTGTTTAATATCACGATACGTCCATGTAATATAAAGTTATTTAAAGTTTAAGAAACTACTATTAATTTTTTTTTTATATATATTTTATATCATTGTGTTTAACCAATTTTCAAAAAAGATTTAATTTTCATAATCTTATAACTGTTAAATTAAAACAAAGGAGAGAGGAACGTGGAACTCTATTGTAGAGAAAGCCAAGGCCCACCAAGGGCTGTAGAGCTAAGCAAGAAGAAGAAGAAGAATCTTATAACTGTTATGTTGTGCTTCTTTTGCGTCAGTACTTGCTTCTGATAAACAAAAGTTAAAAAACGATTACGAACAATGCAAAAATACAATGCTACACAATACTGGGGATTAAAATGTAATTTTTTCGTGTTATAGAATTATTGTCGTATTGAAAGTGATATAAAAAAAGTTTCGAATTAGAAACGTTTTTAGTTTCCTTCAGTACACGACAAACATTTGGGTATCATCCATTTCAAATTCTACATATGATAATATGGTTGTATATTAATATGGTCGATGTATCGAGTGTTTGTTCCAAGTATTACATATCTGTTGTTCATAGATATTGGAAATTTTTCAATACACTTTGCAAGTAATTCATTTCATGAAAAGATATTCCAAATAGAAAACTTCGAATAAATATCGACGATACCTTATGAATTTAATAGAAAATTATTAAATAATACGTGACTGAACTACAAATTTTTACAGAATCATACTTTGATGCATACAAATTTTAAACTTTAGCTGTGAAATAAGAAAAAAGTTTAAGTTTAGTACGAAGAAAGAAAAAGCAATTAGTTGTTTCTTATAAGACAATACCATTATATCATATTACTCTTTAACTTAACGAACAGTAAAAATATATGACGGAATAGCAAATTAATGCACGATTTGCCTATTTTTCGTCCTTAAACTAGAACTATATTCTGTTGTATCATAATAAAGATGCAACAACTATAATACTATAATTTAATAAATAATTAATTTGTATTTTATAATATTGTATTGTAATTACACGTATTGTTATGTATAGAATAGCTGCTTGAATGGAGAGATGACTGATACTGATTTTGCTGTGTATCAAAAAATAAAGAAGTTATAAGCAATCAAAGATTATTTTTCATCTCTTTTTAGAGTGCGATGAATTACATATAATTTATATGGAGATATTGATTGGTGACGTCAAAACATAGCATTTCTCTCTTTGTTTAATCATATTTTGCTTATTAAGATTTTCAAAAATGGCTTCACTTCCCTGTTCATAATGAAAAGACGCTTCAAATTTGGTAATTATGACGCCGTAATAAATCTTAACCATCAACCACATCCCACTCTTAGATTAAACCTAAATGTTGTATTGTAAAATATTTCTTTTCGTAGTTGGTATTGTCCTATGAAGCGAACGAACTACATAAATTTACATCCTACATATAAACTATTTTTTTTATGGTATTATGTTTTAATGAATTTGTACAGATGACACTTCAAAAGATTAACGCCTTAACGAAAGTAACAATATAAAATGGGAACTAAAGAAAAGGAGGTTTTATCTTGTTTATGATGTTTTTGATAAAACTTTCACAGCTTTCTTCATCAAAGAATTAATAATTCTATATTATATACTGATTTCAAAGTTGCCGGCTAGCTTCAAACAATATTGAATTGCATTTTACTTTTTAAATACGGATTGGTTATTATATTTAATAACCTCAATAACCTCGTTTAAATACATGGAAAAAATGCACAAAAAACCTACTTCCCTCTTAAAATTGCCAAATAATACCTATATTATTAACTCAAGTTTTGTCAATTGGAAGTTATAAAATTAGTTTTTATTTTATTCTGTTAAATGTTCTTAATATTTTATCGATTTACTACTATCAAAAAAGAATAGCTTAGTAGTAGAAAAAAACTTTTTTAACACCAGCCTATAGCAACAAATATTTTTTTGGTAAGGACAGGATTCAAGTCCTCAGGACAACTTAAATACCAATAAATAACAGTTTCCAATACTTTTGATAACACTTAGTTCTCCCTAAAAGGTACAGTATGCTGGACTTTTTTGTAGGTTTATTGAAGGCCGGAAATTTTGTTTTAACTAATATCAAATGGCTTACATTAAATTCCGTAAATGTTGGTATCAAACAAGATAAAAGGACAATTCCAAACCAATAACCGCTTCTTCAACAAAAAATGTACACTTGGTGGGGAAAACTCGGTAAATATAAAAACTCTATCATGAAATATACATTAAAACCGTATCCTCAGATATTCATCTTTACGTTGGTGGGAAAAGGATCAATTTCATAAGAAACTTTCCGTGATAAGCGAGGACATACAGATATAGTATATCTGGGAGTATATCTATGAGACTATGAGTATATCTGGAGTCAATATTTTATTATATTTAAGATACAAATGTTAAAAAGTATCATTTGTATCGAAAAGTATACGAACAAAACAAAAAATATTCGATTGAAAAGGAATATATAATATGTAAGAGAAACAAATGCTCTTGGCAGTGAAATGTGAAGATATGATTTTCTAATAAAATATTGTATTTGTTGCATACAAGATGTAAATAGATCGGTATCTATACCTTCATTTAAATGAGTAGATAAAAGAAAATATACAGAAAGGACTTTCGAAAAGTACAAACAGTTTTTTATATATCTTAGTAATATTAAAATATTCTATATAAACTTTTTTTTAAATAATTTTGTATTGATTGCTTTACAAAAATTTTTAACAAAATAAGCCTCTTTCAAATTTGTATTGCATTTTTTCTTGTAAAGCACTCCTAGAATCATTAAGAGTTACTTTTTTCATTTTCGATGCCAACAAATATGATACAATAATAGGCAGCTAATACAGAAATATTATTTGAACGACAATAGCATGTCAACTCTTTATAATAAGTATTTAAAAAAAAAAGACGTGTTGCACTCGGGGACTGCCGCGGTAAAGCTATTGCATAGCATTTTGTATCAACTTATGCAATTATAATTATTTTTTTATTTAATTATTTTATTCATGCAGTATTGCTTTTTCTTACACCTATACACCTATATACTTTCTCATAAACAGCTGCTTATGTATTCGTCCGATTTCGGAACAGCTCGTCTCGATTCGTCAAGCCACACCTCCTTGCCCGTCGGAGTGGGGAGCGTGAGGTTTTTTCGTGACGGAATTGCTGGATTCGGCCCCCGCGCTTAAGGCCCGCAAAAGAAGCTATGCAATGATTCCGGTAATACTTGAACAATGCGATATGCACACTTTATATAGTTGACAGTTCGTCATACTGCTAGTGAGAAGAGATAAAGAAGTTTTATTTTGAATAGATAAAGAAGTTTTATTTTGAATTTCAAAATTAGATTTTGGTTTCTATGGAAATGATGATTTGTAACATATGAAGTTTTTCGTTATGGAATTTATGGATTCAGTCTCCGCGCTCAAGGCCCGCGATAGAAGCTATGCAATAGCTTAAAAACTTTAAAAACACTTATTTCATTAAGTAACTTAAAAATTAAATTTTTTTTATCTTGTCATGTTTAGTTCCTAAGACAGCACCTTTATTGCTGAATGTCATCATTCTAAAGTGTAATTGCACCACGAAGAATGTGGGTATCGACTGAAATGTTTTTCCGAGAACAATGCGAAAAACAAACCGACGTCCATCGTCCAAATTCAATAAGGCAAACGTCCCAAGATGGCATTTAATATTTTATTTTATCTCTTAAAAACATGTGATTCTACACGAGGTCATTTTATTTAGTTAATTATCAAACGAAATATTTATTAAATAAAACTTTAATCAATTTTTATATTGTTTAACACTATTATGGGAGTGCTCAAAAGCTTGTAGCGCAAATGAAAAATATAATTGGAATATAGAAATTCTGCTTATTTTCTTCTTGCCGAGAAACCGAGAAACTATTCCAAAAAATTACATCTCTTCTTTTGGAACAAGAGCTTGTTATGGAATAAAAGCTTGTAATACTAGAATATCAAAAGGTCCGTTATTAGATGAAGTTAAATTTTCAGGTGACATATATTTTATTTCTGGAAGTGTATCTCTCTGTCATAATGGTTAAAGATAAAGTTCTTCAATATTGAAATAATATTGAAATAAGTAATATGTTTTGTTTTACATTTTCTATGCATAAAATATGTATATTAAATTTATCAATTTGCATCAATACAAATTCAAACATGGATCCTTATAGAGTTTCTGATGTAAGCACCATGCGAATTCTCTTTTGAAAATAATAAGAAATAGCAACTCAGAAGCTGCAATTTCTGTACAACGAAAGGTACAATACAAAATTATTGCCCCTGTAGTCTATATGTAAGAACATTCAATTGTAAATTTCTCATCGAAAAAAGTCCATTCAAAACGTTAGTAATAAGATTTATTAAATTTTTTTAATCATTTTACAATGAAGAATGGGTAAAAATATTTCAAATAAAATCTGGCGGTTTATGGTTATGGTTACTTGTCGAGCAACAAATTGACTTTTTTTTTAGTTTTTGTTCTAGACATACCAGCTGTTTTTAAATATATGAATGAATTTTCTAGTTGCAACGAAATAAATGCATTAAATCTACCGAATGATTATTTCAACCAAGTTTTATTAGCAGGTAACAAGTGTTAATTTTTTAAGTGCCCTACATTGACTGAATATCATTTTTTTTTTTTTATATATAATCGTAATGAATAATGTTAATTACCTGAATTCTAGCTTGAATTGTGAAGAATTTACTATACATAATGAAAAAATGTAATTTCTTATCTCTTATTGTTAAAAATGTTTCTTATAATAATTTATTTTTAATCTGCATTTAAGCCTTACAAGTTGGTTACAAATTGTGTTAACAATGCTGATATTGTAATTTCCTGTTTTGGTGTATATGTAAAAAAATGCCTATTCTTAAATAAAATAAAATTATTTTGTACGGTTATGTATGGTTTTATTAATTTTTTAATTTTTAAAGGTTATTTATTTCTATTTATTTAATTAATATATTTTACAGATATTTTTCCAGAACGTTACTGCTACGTTTTAATGCTGCAATGGTATCGAAAAATATATTGTCAACCTAAGCCATTCTTACATTACTCACTGAGAGATTCAATTGTTTTTTATCGGATCATGTGAATTAACGTACTCGTACTCTAAATACGTTCTAGATTTGACTTTCTAATAGAAATTATGTTATTGATTCGGGTTTTTTCATATTGCATATTTGATAAAGACTTGATTCAATTAATAAATGAATCTATTGTCAGATAGTTTTACTATAGTTTTTAAGACATATACTCGTAATAGGATTATATTTAGGATTATAATAAGTCATCGAAATTTCAGATCGCTATGTCTTTTAACTTATTTTGATGACAAAAATGACTAATTAAGTCTTTTTATGAACATCTATACTAAAGTTTTGTAAATGCCTTAAATAGTTACTACAGTTACAGTATAATAAAACCGACCCTATTTAGGACACAGCATAATTTTGATGATCGTACAATAAGTCAAATGA
This sequence comes from Chrysopa pallens, assembly GCA_020423425.1. Classification (NCBI taxonomy): domain Eukaryota; kingdom Metazoa; phylum Arthropoda; class Insecta; order Neuroptera; family Chrysopidae; genus Chrysopa; species Chrysopa pallens. Next base: position 73,254,768 of record CM035592.1, read on the forward strand.
CAAGTTTAAATGATTTAAAAATGCTCCTCCTCAAATACAACAAATACTAAAATGTTTTCATTGGGATATAAAAACGACATAAAACATCTTAAAAATATAAATACACTGTGTACTCCGGAATCGAATACTTTGTGATAGCCCGTACATTGAGGAATAAACATAAATGTAATTAATTATCAACTTGAATAAAATATAATTAAGAAACCCTTGAAATATTTTCAAGTCATTCATAACAATGTTAGAACAATTATAATTAAAACGAAAGTAACATGTATTATTAAATGTAGTATGTAGTATAAAATGTACTTATAAATAAAACATTTTTGTATAATTTTAAACATTATATAAATGACTGAAAAAGATATACATATTATAATAATTCACCCACACAAATTCAACCATTAAAAATATGTCCTTGTTCATATAATTAATTTATAAAATTCTTTTATTATAGGATGTCTCACAAACAAATATTTGTCAACTTTGTCAAACATCTTTTCACAATTAAATTTGCAATAGATCCATAATTACCCGCAAACAAAATTAGTCGTTCTTTTTCATAACGGAGAAATACGTTGAATATGTATTTATTCACTACTAATTAGTGACTAAGTATGAGTATACTAAAAAAAAATTTGGAAATATTATAAGTTGTTTTGCTAAGTTGACTGTTAAAGGTAATTATGAACATACTAAAAAAATATATAAATAAAAAATAAAAACTAATTTGGGTTAAAATGTCAGTTTTCTCTCCGATAACGAAAGAGCGACAAATTTTTTTCCACAATTAATTAGCGGCTATTTCAAATGGTGAAGTGCTAGATATTTGTACTAAGTTGAAATAAATAATACAAATTTTCTGAAAAAGAAAATAAAAATCTGTGCACAAAGTAAACAATTACTTTATACGAAATAGTTCTGACAATTAATGATCGATGGATTGAATAAAAATTTATCTAATGATATAATTGGTGTCGACTATAAAAGTAAGATATTACTCACAAGAAAATTATTTTAAAAAGCTCCTTACTTGTTACAGTTTGTCTTTGGCAAGGTAAAGAATAATTAAACAAATCCGTTTTGCTCTAATTCCTAAATTTAAAAATTTTATTTTACTTTCTACGGTTTTTGATATATTGTAAACGAAAAATGCAATCTACGGTACTACAAATTAATGGAACACCCTGTTGCAGTTAAATAACTCACTCACACTTCATAAATTATATAATATTTTTATATTAAGTTGTAAGAAAGAACAAAATTCTAAGAAGAGATAATATCATTTTAGAATGAATTTGTCTTTTGTCTGTTAAGGGTCTACAATTTTTCTAATAAATTATATACCAACTACGCAGCACAAAATAATAAATAAGTAAAAATTTGTTGCAGTTAAAAAACTTCTTTAAACTTATGATGTGTTTCGCTATTCAGCGTGTAGTTTTTGTAAAATGATTAGTTGAATCGTCGAATATCAAAACAAAAGCCCATAAGAAAAGGAGTTTTGGTAATTCCAACGGTTAATTCGTCGATAAGTAATTTACCCATGACTACAAATAAGTATACAATTCAGGCTTCAAAAAAAATTTTTTTTTGGTTATGCTAAATGACGATGGATTAAGATAGACTATTCACTGATGGGTCGGCTTAGAAAAGACACAGCACAGAGAATTTGTTCAATTTTGTTTACTCATAAACCAAGTAATTTTTGTTTATTCTTAAATTTCCCAATATAATAACCGCAAATACGCAGCGGTATCAAGTACTAAAAAATGAATTAATGTTAAAAATTATTCATCTATATACATAGACTGTCCGTCGTATATTAATTATTAAATTCTTATCTCCTTGTGCATTAGTTGGTGGTTTGTTATTCGTTTTGTTAAACTGAACTTTTAGACGTACATATGCAGATTATTTCATTTTTAAATGTCAAAGTGTGAGGTGAATGTTGTTTAAAATAATTTTGTTTAAATATAAATTATTAGGGTTTTGTCAGTTTATAATCAATAATGGCGTTTATAAATTTGCAAATGAAATCATTATTTTTATTTTTTTATTTTTTTAATTATCAAATTATTTTAACATTGATTATAGTTTAACTACAACGCTATATAACTATAATAAAATGATTTATGGTTATGATATAGAACCAAATATGATATTTATCAACAATGAAAAAACAATTTCTTTTCTATCTCAATCCTTAAAAACGATGTTTATATGGAGAGTTTTTATATGGAGATAATAACAGTTGACGTCAAAGGCCGAATTTTGAATGTTCAGATCATGCTTATTTTTAAAGACTCAATTGAAATTATGGAAAAATTTTTTCAGGTCCCCTATGCCCCTGCTTGATATTCAATTTTCAGAAAAAGAAAACTCCAGAGTCTTCAAAAACTCCAAGAACACATTTGCATAAAATATACTAACGTTATCAAAAATGTTTAGCTTAAGTTACGGGAATTTTTTTAATACTACTAATTTGTTCAAATATTTGTACATTTCGTTTGCTCGTAATGGAATAGGACATTTTTTGAAACTCCATATTCGGCAACAGCTACCACAGATTTCGTAAGTAGCAAAAAAATGACTACAGACAAAAATATTTTCGGTCCAAATACTCAAAACTTCTTTTTTAAAACCTTGTAAACTTCTTTGTATATATTGAATTACGTTTTATTTCTTGCATTTATAGTATGTCACAATCAATTCAAATAGTAATAAAATTTATTTTCTAATTTCTAGTTTTACTGGAAAATCTTGTGAAACACATAACTTAATTAGCCTCATTGTTTCATGAAAATTTGGAAAGTTTTGCATGCAATAATGAACATCTGTACAATACTTACATATTTAAAGTATAATTCGAGTTGATTTATGTAAATAATTTTAATTATAAACATTTTTTTATAATATTATACCAGTAATCGCTTTCATTTACGCTATTATAACAATTAAGATAATTATATTTTAAAAGGCTTTAATTACAGAATTCATATATAGATCTTTTTAACCCTTTATTAACTTCTTTTTTTTGTATTAACGTTTTTACTCTCAGATTGTTCCACAAATCTTGTTCCCAAATTGATTTACTGCGTAACGATTGTAGTTAAATGATTATCACAAGGCATAAAAACATGATCTTGAAAAAACATTTGAACCCTTTATGTATAAGAATTGAAATACAAATTTTTAATAATTTCTTTTCCCATTTTTATTGTTTTTATTGATTTTTTTTCGTATAAATATCTAATTTTCTGGATATTTAAACCATATTTTAGATAGTAGGTAAGCTTCTCAGGATTTTTATTCTATTTTTCTAATTTGCAAACAAAATTCGATATTTAATTTTCATTGTATGATTGAACAAATAGTTTCACATTATAACTAGCAATTTTTTGCTTGTATATAATAAGACCAAATTCTACACGTCACTCCAACAACTATTCATTCAATCATGGAGGGAAATGAATATTTGCATTTTTTAATTTTTTTTTTTTTTTTGGCTCTATTAGAACGTAGATCATATTAAAAACTCGACATTGCAAAATCGAAAATATATATATATACCAAATGTACAATTTGAGCATTGGCAGATTTTCTGAATATACTTAAATCAAAGCTAATTCTATTGCTTCTTAAATAACCATAACCTTGTGCAAAATTTAGTCATATTTGAAGACACGGGATTGAAGCCGTTACTAGTTTGATTCTGAGTATAGCTCATAAATTTTTTTTGGCCTAAGTAACATAGTATCATATATTCTACGAACTACAATTGTCTTCCGAACATTTTTCTGTAACGTTTTCTAATATATTCAAGACTGAAACTGTGCAATAAAATTTATTATCGAAATTATCGTATTTTATGATTATTGAAATCAAAAATCTTTCTGCACAGTGAACACGAAAGATAATAAGTGGATACTTTATTTTATTTGTTAAATGTTAATTTGTATGTTAAATGTTAATTTGTATGCTGTTGTCAAGGAAACCAAACAAATCATTTAAACTCAACACATTAAAAAAATTAATTAAAAGTTTAATATCCGCGCGTAGCAATCGTCTATCTCATCCAATTTCAGTGTTTAATAGCTTAAATGAAAGGTCTTGAGTCGCAACCCTTGAAGAAAGAAAGAGGCCCCATTAAAAATGCATCTTATAATTTGGCTTAAGAACTATCAGTTCCAATCATTTGAGCTGTTAAACAATCATATTGAATACGTTGGAGATTGTTGACACCACAACACACACTCGTCGCTTTTTTTTGTTTGATTTGAATGATTAATAATATCAGTCTCAGTGACTCAAGACTTATCATTTGACTTATTATACACTCATATTGGATGAGTTGGAGATTGATATGAGCGCAACAGACTACTCATTACCGTTTTTGTGTGATTCGATTTTTAACTATAGTTACATGAGACGTAACTATAGTAACAATGTCAAGTGAACCAACAAGTGACTTGAATGCAATTGACAGTGATAATAGTGGGAAATTATTCAGTGCAAAAGAATTAAATACGTATATATAAGTATTAGTTTATTCTTTATTAATAAATATATTAATAAATATATATTTATAAATATAAAATATTTTACATTGGTTAAGTAAGGTTTTCTAGGTTATCTTTCTTCTAAATACTTTCTTGTACTTAAATAAAAATTAATCAGCAAAATTTAAGAGAAAAATCAAGAAAACCTACATAAAATTGAGCACGATTTTTTTTGCAATTTGTGTCGATTCTACATTAGCCGAAGGAACTTCGTTCCTACCTGATGTCCCACGACACCACATCATTTTTTATATTAATTTTTTTACTACAGCGCAATCTTCCAACACATTAGCTTTTACATATATAAACAAGCATATTGTAAACAATAATATACATAAATATATAAACGTCAGCCAAAAAGAAATTTTTTCCAGGATTTTTCACCTCTCTTATTGAACACACCCATCTTTTCATATTAGTTTATATATGAACAACCTGTGTATTAAGGGTTAGAAATGAGTTTGTGCAAATAGAAGATTATGATAATTGCGCAACATACCGCTGGTATTTATTATTATTTCTGTGTGATAATTAAAATAACATACCGCTATATATTTCATAATAACTATCTCAATTTTAGTAGTGAAAGCTGTGCTAATAGTTTCAATTTAATAGTACTTATATGTTCCACCAGTTTTTTTTTTACCATTCAAGATGGTTAGTTTTTTATGCCATCAATTAAAAAATTTCATGGTAAATCTTTTCACTTTATTTACGAATTATATTTCAAGTTTACTATTTAAGAGTAAGAGTATCCTAAACCATGTTTTGTTTTTTGTTTTTTAAATGTTTTTAACGATGTATTTTATAAGCACTTTCGGGATAGTCTAAATCCAAAGTTGTTGCATGATTTTGAAAATTAATTATTTATTAATTTAGATTACCAAAAGTGCACCAGTGGCTAACTGTACGTTATTTTGTAGTAAACGTCAATCCAAGATTAAATTTCTGGATATTCTAAACTACGTGTAAAGGTTTAAAAATGAATTTTATTATTATCTTTCAATTAGTATTCTGAGCGAAAAACATCACAAGCTATAGGGTATATTTTGCTCAATAACCTATACTCTTAGAAGCACCCAATATGATACCGATAAAGTTTTACTTAGGAAATCTTAGCAATAAGTATTACTTAATATACAGTAAGGTCTTCATGTAATACCCGTTCCTGCATGTTTGTCTTGAATATAATGTGAGATGCTCCATTAGAGGCAAAGGAAAATTTTAAAAATTTGCAGTACCAAACCAGCTAAACTTGATGTGGTCCAAACAATCCGACAAGGCTTCCTTCATCAGGTTCACATCCATGATCTGCGTAACAAACCTTGCCTGATCTAGATCAAGTATAATTAGCTTGATACTTCTAAGGAATCCAAAAAATTTTTTCAAAGGTAATTAATTTCATAAATTGGTTAAACTAATATATTACTTGAATAAAAAAAATTTTTTATTTAAAAATTATTTAAATAAAAAACTAGCGGCCCGGTGCGTGCTTCGCTACCGAAAGCACGCAGTGAAATATTAAATATTAGTGAAATATTAAAAAATTTAAATTCATTTATTCAAACAAAAAACTATATTATTAATTGCTAGATGATTCGTGAGCCCGTTCTTGAGTTATAAAATTACAACGAAAAGTGGTATTGATTTATATATAAAGATAGATAGATATAAAAAAATAGTTGCATTTTTAAGTAGTGAGTATATTTAACCACGATTTTTTAGTAATTTAATGGATTTGTGGTATATAGAATCTGTGATCAGACTTGCCGCGCTTCTTAAGGCCGCTCAACATAGTCGCTTGTCGACCAGTCGTGCGCAAGGACATTTAAATGTATTTTTGACATATATGGGAATAGATGTGTTACTGACAAGGGACTATCGTCCATGTAGAATGGCTCTTGGGGTCACTTTTTAAGTTCATGCATGGAATATAATATCTTTCACAATTTTCAAACGATTATTGTAGCAACCAAAACCACTAAATATCGGTGGTAAATATGGTGATCTTTTATATATAATATGGTGGAAACTTTTCCATATTTAAGAAATTAAATGTACTAAAATTAAGTAAAGTGTACTAATTCTGGCTGCCATGAGGACTAGTGTGTCTGATTATTTAGGCTACACAGTTTCTCAACTAGAATGCACTAAAATATAATTTTAAATGCAATAAATTTTAAAGATATTATAATTCTTTTTCGTTTCTTCAAAAATATTGGAAAAGCATAAAATTCATAAATTTTTATTTACAGGTTATTTCACATTAGAAATGATTGTATTTTACAATGAATATTCTCTATTGATGGTATATTGTCACAAAAACTTGTGTACTCTAAGGCTAATAACATATATAACCATTATTGGAGCAAATGATATTTTGATGTAATAAAATATATTTAATAGAGATACGATGTGATTTTATAGGTTATTGTGTTACATAAAATTTTGGCACATATTTACAAAAAGCACAACAGTAATAAATAATGATTTACTTTAAAACATTTCTATATAGTATATATAGAACACATGAATTGATTTATATTTTATATCTTTAAAATGTATTTTTCTTATTGTACTTGATATATGCATTAAAGTTTTGATACAGGTATAAGTTTTGAAATTTAACAGTTATATCTAGCATAATAAAGCTTTTAACATTATTAATGCTCTGTTTTAAAACTAATTATGTCGTTTATTTGGTCAAAATATTCAAGGAATAATTTTCAAAAAAAATTTTTTGTCAATTAATTTTATACTGGGTTGATTGAATTTTCGACTAATATATACTTGAATTGAGGGTTCTATTCACATCGTTGCAACTTATGCTAATTTAAATAAATGATGGGTTGGTTCATGCAATAATCAACCTTGAATAATATATGCGAAGTGTAATAAGCCTCTTAATAAAACAATCGAATCTACAACCGACATTTTGGTTTCGAACAAGTATATGAAAAACTACAACCTAATTAAAAGAGTTTTTTCAATGACGAATTAAATAATAAGCGATAATTTTCAAGCCTTTCTAATGTTTATACTTTAATTTTAATAAAATTCGTTGCAAAATTAATATTACAAATCAGCTTTGTAAAACTTTCCTACCTACGTCCATTTATTATTTGTCACATAGAGCGATTGGTTTTATTGTGAGTACCTAAGAATGTTTGTTTATAAAAGAATGTTTACATGTTTCGTTATTATTTGTCATATTTGTTTTATTGCGATTACCTAAGAATGCTCGCTTGTTTATAAAAGAATGTTTCGGAATTTCTCCTAGACAAAAATTGAAGTATTCTCTTACACAAGATATTGAAGGTTGAAAGAATATTTAATGGCGATCTGATTGGACGCCCCCTAAACATTTTCAGTAGGAATTTATAAAGCCTATAGAAGCCGCAATAACTTTTGTTACGTACATTACCAATAATTCAAAACAATTGAAAACGTGTTTTGAGTGATGTAAACAATATCTACATTATGATTCAACAAAACGTTGATTATTTAGAACACTTATTCTGAATCATTTCAAATAAAAATATTTTCAAAACCCAAAATTATACATTTTTATTAAATTTCCAAATTTAGTATTTGGAATAAAAAATAATTTTGCTCATCGCCATAAATTTGAATGTTCAACATGTTAATATATTCAAATATAGAGAGAGATTAAATATATTATAAATTAGCATTTTATATTTTGATAGTGGGGATCTCCATTATAAAAAGACTAAAAATTATAATATTAGTATGATACATAAATCTGTGGACAAATCGCAAATATTTGTATATATGTGTATAATAAATATGTTTTTGTATGCATTGGGGAATCTGACGGGGGCGTTGCTTCTCCTACCGGCAGTAGCAGTTACTACTCTAAAATATAAACTTATAAATTAACATAAGATATTGTTCAATTAATTACTTGTTTTAATTTTAAAAAATACAGAACTCAGTTTTTACTAAATAATGAATGTTATCTAAGAATGCAAACGGCCATTGAAGCAGTCCACTTTTTATGTATTCAAAAAAATTTAGACATTATCCGAACTATTATTTGCTATAGTTGTTATTTAAAGCAATGGTCGATATATAATTTGATTACCAGCAATAACCAACAGAAGGCTATAGAGTTCCAATGTCAGTAAGAAATGTACGAATAATTGCCTTTCAAAATCTATAAGTGTATATGAATTCCATCGATGAAATAAAAAACACATATGGATACACAAAAGTATTCACTCACATTCAATTGTAAATTCATTGTTGCATTCGTTATATTATAGATTTCAGACCTCCATTCTTTATCGATATTGAAGAACTATAGCCATATATTGATTGATCACTGATGGTAATCACATTAAATACCACTAAGCCCATAAATAACAACTATAGCAAAATTGTGGTCAGGATAATTTATAAAATTTTCTGAATACGTAAAAAGTAGGCTATGTTTCTCTGGGTGTTAGAATTTTTTGATATTACAATTAACAATTACATTGTTTAGTAACGCGAATAAAGTATTCTGACACTTTAAATTTAGAACTCCAGTATGGACAAGGAAGGCATCTGCTGTTATGAATTTGTTCAGCTTACGATAGTTCATATTATATTTGTCAAATATCACAATGTAAATTTTATTTTGTACATTGTTGCCCTGCTGTCAAAAGAGGCCGAAAACAATCTGTATTCAACCAATTAGTAACAAACTAATTATATTTTCTATTCAATAAATAATAACCCTCTGCAGTAGGAATTTCTGTAATAACAACTTAAAGTAACAAAATTACATACATCGTAAGCTATTCTACCATATTCAAGTAAAAAACAAAAGAATAACTTTATACTCGTTTAGCTCTAGAGACGTGTAGAACCCTTATGTATTTATTTTAAATTTTTTTTTTTTTTACTCTTTTATTTAAACAATCCATTACAATTTATATTGAAAAATGTTATTACATAATACTGGTGCGTCAAAAAAATTATACAAGTAAATGGGATAAAAAGACGTTTATGGTGTTTTTTTTTTCTTTAACTTAGTATGTGCTTAGTAATAAAAAAAAAAAAGTAGAAGAAAGGGCACTCTTTCACTATAATATAAATGAATGGATCTCCTTTTACATGGTGGAATGATTGCTTTTACGCATCACTACACCACATCAAAAGATACACGGTATGTAAATACATGTACGTGTGTGTTAATAAGACTACTTATGTTTATCATAAATAATATATCCATTTTGGTTTCAATTACTAACGGTATCCGATTTGAGAATTATATATTTATTTCTGACACCAACCAGTGTAGTAACTCCATAAACTCTTCAGTATTTACCAACAACAAGAAAAGTTTACTTTCTCAAGTTTTTATAAGAATACAAGAATGACCATTATATTTTATTTGTCACCAAACTTTTATTCTCTTATTATTAAATTAGAAGAATGATATGAAGAATTTATGTACATGATGGCCTTATGAAATGAATTATAATAATTTTTCACAAGTTGGATAAACTCCAATTTAAAGCAATTCCTAACGACGTTCAGTTCAAAGCAAAAGTATTTTATTGCCATCTTTTTATCGTTACATTTTCTTGGTGGTTAATATAAATTAAAAAAAAAAAGTAAATACTTCCTTATGTATGCCACCTTACGCAAATTTGTAAAAATTATGGTTTTTATGTTTTAACCAGTGCCGGATGAACCTCGTAGCAAGAGTAGCAATTATCGCAATTGCTCCGTGCGAATGGGCACTGCATTTTTAAACAACTGATCACTCCAGATAGTAATTGTTTGAGTAAAACTTATAAGATGTGATATATTGAATTTACTTGATATCCCAAAAACGAGAAACGTTTCTTTTGCTACTAAGACAATCCACGTCAGGCAATCGAAACCGACTATATTCTTGACGTAAATAAAACACCAAATTTTATAAGGTAAACGTACAAGTTATACAAAAAGTTACTTGTATAAATGTGTAGAATTCCAGTTGGCCCGATAATCAGCTCTTTGAAAGTCTGACGTAAGCAACCACTCTTACTCGACACTTTGTTTCTTAATGTGAAAATGTAGCAGCATTATAATGACTCAAGTTAAAGTGTTAAAATTATCTAGTTATTTGTAAGGTTACCGTCTACATCTTAAGGTTACCGTCTACATCTTTTTATTATTCTTAAGAAGTTATAGAATAATAAAAAGGATGATTTGTGCTCAAATGATTGGGAGACTATCATAATGTAGCTATCATTTTGCATATTTATAATTAAACAAATGTTGTCGCTTGATATAAGTTTTTTATAAATATATTATTTTACCTTAAATTCATGAATTTTCTTAAGAAAATTGCTTTCGATATCTAATAAAATATTCGCTTTAAAATCGACCAGAATAGAAACCACGTGTTAAATACGCAAAAAAATTATAAGTTTTGAGAAGACTTCTAAGTATGTGTATTTCAATTTTCATGAAAAGTGGTTTTGTAAATAGTTCTGTTTTATTGACATCCTAAATTTTAATGCCATTCAAGGGTCGCGCGTTGGCTTAATTTAATATTTAAATGAATATCAGACATATGTTATATTTAAACTTCTATATTTATACACTGATTGAATTAAATTCGTTACAGAAGATACATTGAATTCAATTGACCTTAATCGGTTACAGTTAGTAAGGCATACTATTAAACACGTATTGAGAAATAAACTTACTTTAAATTCTGCACAACAATTCGTTATCTTGTTATTTGAATTTATTATTTTTATGACCAATTCGATATTAAAGTCTATAAGTAATACTGATTTAAGTTTCATAAAAATATAGAGAACTTTTAATAACACAATTCTAAAATTTTTTTTAAATAACAGCTGTAAAAAACTTGTAATTCTAGAAGTAAATGGAACAGGTACACTTGACTTGTCGTAATAATTGTAGACCTTACATTTAATGCGCTTTAATAACGTTAATTGAATGACGTTTCATAAAAATCGGACTGGCTGTATTTGGTTGAACATAAAAAACTACTAATATGCTTAATAATTAACAAATTCCTGTTCTCTTTTTTTCTCTTCATTAGGAATTTAATTATATTTTCATTCTTAATTTTGTGTAGTTAATAAAATAAATCTGTTTAACAATTTTAAAACTTTTTACAATTTTATTATTTACCTCAACATTATAGCTTAATCTAAATTTATAAGTATAAAACTAAAATTTGAAATTTTGAATTCAAAAAAGGACGCAACGTATTTTGAACAGAAATGAAAATTACCATTTGAAAAGAATTTTGTTTGAATTAAACTCTCATTTCGAAAAATAAGATGTAGCTGATACTATATACACAAGCAGTTTTATCGAACCCTCCTTGATTATATCTATCGGTGCGAAAGTTATCAATGCTTGACAATAGATGTTTTGATCATATCCATAATCGCAATTTAAAGGTAAGGTCCGCTTTATGCCTTTTTCGGTTTTGACATCTGTCATCCAAAGGGAGTAACAATAACAAACAAAATAGTTAAAAATTTGTATGCGAGCTTCTGAATTAATAAGTTTAGAAGATTTGACGTAAAGTTTTCTAGCATTTATGAAATATAAAACAATTTTAAATTAATATTAGATAAGTATCTAGAAACATAAATAAATGTTGTCTAAATGCGAATAATATAGCATAACGTAGTGACATTATGTCAAAAATGAAATGATATTAATGTTATCATTACAGTCACAAACATGAATGTTAAATGGTCGCAAAATACGTGAACTAAATCGTTCTTTGCATGCCGTATGTTTCGTTATGCCATTAATTTGCAATGACAAAAATTAAATAAATTGACAATAATATTGATTCTAGCCACAACGTGATATTTTAAAACAATTAACATTCCTTGAATAACAATTATTGCCCAACTTTATGCGGTTATTGCGGTACATATACTTAAGGCAGGTCAATTTCGATATAGAAGCCAAGTTAAAAATTTTCAAGAAAATATCACAGACCTTACTAACCCATTTTATTGATCTTAATAATTTTAATGACGCATTTCAAATATTCATGATTTAGATAGAACATTTATGTTATTACAGGATTTTCGAGCCATTATAAAGTTACTTTATTTAATATCGTTAAGATAGAAATAGAGTTATTTATTTATAAAGTTTCTGATTTTAGAAATATCACAAATTATATTCAAAAAACGATTATATTATAATTTCTATACCTACATTAAAAATTCGTCAAAACAAGTAAAGATAACACATCACAAAGTTAATTGAATAAATACTTAATTAACATTAAAAAAATTATCATTTATATTCCAAGCAAATTAATTGGTTCTTTAATAGAATAGGATGATTAATAAACTTTTAATTTTTGTTTTTCTGTATCATTTTTTCTAAAAATAAGGATCGATGTTAATTCTGGACATAAATATAAATAAATCGTTCAAGTTCATGTCTAAATGATTTTTTGTTTTTTCGTAAAGTGTACTACAAAAAAGTTCAATTTGGATATAGTAGAATTATTTTACAAATTTTACAATTCGTAATAAGTAAAACCAAATTATTATATTTTATAGAAATCTATTGACAGTAATAATTCTAAAGCATTATATTTACTCAATAGATGAATTATATTTAAATGTAAATATTATATGCATTAAATTGTTTAAAATGGACCTATGTTATTCCTATCATAAAATATATATCGTGTATATTCTCGCATCATCCCATGGGATTTTTCTTTACAGATACTAAGTATAATTCTGTACATACAGTCTAGCCTAGCTTTAAAACATTTGAAAATGTTAGAGTATAATGTCAATATTGAAAAACACATACCACCAGAGTATTCATGACTGGGCGTACAGTATAGTCATATCATAGTAGTATTTTTGCCTATATATTTGCGTTAAACGTTGGTACTAAAGGTTTTCCTCTATTCACTTAATAATACAGGTAGTATAATATAATGGAAGAAACCCAAGAATCTTGTTATATATATATATATATATATATATATATATATATATATATATATATATATATATATATATATATATATATATATATATATATATATATATATATATATATATTTTTTCCTTCTTGCTGGTTCAGATTTCTTAAAACATAAATTTTCTAAGTTTCAAATAGGTATCGTTGAATCTACTCATCAAGTTTCGTCTTGTACTAGTAGCATATAATTTCTTCAAAGAAAGTTCATTATTCAAAGTATAATAGAAGTCAGATTGTTTCAACAGTACTTATATATTCTTAAGAGAAATTTAAATTATATAGACCCTATTGTTAATTACCTACTGCTTGTTTTGTTAACTTGTTAATTCACAAAGTTGTCTGTGATTAGAATTAGAACGTATTCTAACTCCATATTTTTCACTTATTTGTTAAACATATTTTTTAATTATTTACCTGGAAGCATTTACGAAAATCATTACGTACAGCAGTTTGTTCCTTTACCAACTGAGTAATTTTAGTTTAGACTGTGAAACAGATAACAATTACCTATTTTCTTCAATTATTGAGTTATATTAGAAGTAAATAAAAAAATCAAACTTGACTTTAAGTCATTGGTTTTAGAAAATATAGACTATGTACTCGAAAGCGGCTTATGGCATTCATAAAAATACCAATATTTTTCACGAAAACTTTTTACAATGAAACTTTTGGTAAAAGATGTATTCGTAAATCACGAAATCAGCTTAATTGTGTTATTTGTAATTGTTTTTCCAAATACAAACTATGAAAATAAAATTGTATTAAATTATTTTTCTCGATCATTCTATTAGTGACTTTATATTAAAAAAAAAAAAAAATATATTGGATTCAATAAAATTTCTAAAAACACAAACTCGTTAAGTTATAACAAATTGCACCTAATAAATACTAAATTGTCATTATTCAACAATCTAAATCCAATCATAGATTGAAAGAAAATAATCATATAAGAAAATTGTACCATTTATATGTAAATTACATTTATAAACTGAAAAGTAATAAAAAATATTATATTTACATTATAATTTAAAAATATTTATTAAAAAAAAAAGCCAATTTAATAAAAAGTGACATGAAATATAGTTAATAAAATATATTATGATTAAAATAAAATATAAACAAAAAATAAAAAATAAACTTGAAAAAAATAATGATAATTTAAAGTTTATTATTTATTTATTTTGTATTTTATTTATTGTAGTTAATGTTACCATCAGTGTGTATAATAAGATGTTTAGTCAAATGTCTAGCAAACTACATCATTTTTGACGTATATACTTTTATAGAAACTTATAAAGAAAACTACACCAAAGGTTCAAGTACTAATCGGTTACTAGGATATGCATAAACTTTATTACTTTATGTTATATTTATATATACTTTATATATACTTATAAAGAATTTACATTCTAAAAAAAGCACTTAAATAAAATAGCGGATCGAATAATTTAAAATAAAAATTTTATTAAAGTGAAACAGACAATGACATACAACTATAGGATATAATATGTAGGAGAATGAGATTGAAGTATCTATAGGATACAACGTGCGAGAGAATAAGATAGAAGGCATTGGGGTGTGTTAAATAAGATGTTTAGTAGAGTGTCTAGCAAAATACATAATTTTTGTCGTTAATACTTTGAAACATACATAGAAAACTATACTAAAGGTTCAATTGCTAGGCTACTATGCTGTGCTAAAGGTTTATTACTGTATGAATGATTTTTAAACTCGAAAAACGTAATATATCAGAATATATTAATTTTAGTCTAATGTGTGTAACGCTAGTGAGTTAAGGGACGTAAATAACTGTATAGACTGGATATTTATCGTTTTTTATGAATGCTAATAGTCCAACCAATGATATTCAATAATTTGTCGAGTATTTAAGCAATTAACTCTGTTAGTTGTTACCTTCATTTGTTGTTCTTAATTTGCGTTTAATGTCCGGAATCATGTATCAGTAGGTTTTTGATAATTTTAGTCAATGCTAGATTTACGAATAGAAATAAAATTATTTTTCATTCATGAACAAATCTATCAGGTAGTATATCGTTCTTTTGTTAAAAATTTATAAGAATTCATTGTAAGGTTAAAAAATTGTTCATTTTTATTGGCCCTACTTTTTACTTACTAAATAGCCATTCTAGACAAATACTGACTTAAACGTTTGCATGCCATTTTATACATGTGTTAAACATAAAATACTTCATATTTTATATTAAGTTTTGAATAAATATGTTGAGTATTTTTTTTTTCATGTCAATTCATCTTGCCAATGAATAATAAAAATCTTGTACATGATAGAAACAGCTTACTGTTAAGTCTAAGTTTGACTGACTTATTTAATCTCAAACATCTTGTTACATTATTCATTTTCATATAAAAATATACAAGTGAAGTATAAAATTCTCTAACATTTTCAAGCGTTAATATTTTTATTTTATGACTATCATGAACTAAAATAAAAATTTTAGTACAAATTATTTACATCTATCATATTTTTATACGATGTTACGTTAAAAAGCTATGTGCATGTGTTGTATATGATGTATTTGAATTTACATTGAAATTAAATAGATTTCAGTTTTTCTTAAGATATTGTAGCAAAAGCATAACAAACATGAAGAGTTCACATTATATACAAAAAAATCTTACATTATATAACAGAAATATACGATCAAAAATCTTATAAAAATCGTCTGCTATAAGATTGGACACTCGTCACGTAAAGGAGTTCTCTTTAGGAAATTTTTTCGAAAGCATTTTTACAGATTTATTAGTATTACAAAATATATATTTAGGTTTCGTTAAATATAAACTCAACGGCCTACATCCCGTTTTATAGGCAATTGAATGTCGAAAAATCAATAATTTTTCCAGAAAGACATTATACCACCAAGATAAATGAAAAAGGATAGCAAGTTGAAATTCTCGTGGCAAATTCTAGACATTTAAAGTGAGTTTAATCAGTTTAAGTTCGGTAATCAGTAAAATCGGTCCATTGGGTCCAATAAATCCATTGCTTAACTTTTCAACAGTTATAAGAATTTACAAAGACAAAAAATTTGTTTTCTGGATTCTTGTTTCAGATTGTATTTCGTAAAATGCTTGAATTCGCCACAATTTTGGCTCAAACTTACCTAATTAACACATGTAATTACAATACATATTATTATTATACATACATGTATTAATAACTGTGTAGACAGCATATTTAAGGAATTTTATGAATATATGATTAAGAATAGTTCAAACAATGATGCGGATGTAACAAGATAGAAGTTCGTCGAGTATAAGATAGATGCATAAATTAATCTTTATTTTATATATTATAATCGAGTGACCAAATATCAAAGGGCAACTGTTATTTACAAGATATTGAGAAAATCCTATTTTTTTGTTTTTAGCTAACTTTTATTATAATATGATGAATTTTTTGGTTTGTGAAAAAATGACGCCAAAAATCATCATGATTGAGTATTTTTATCAATGAGTGAATATAAGGATAAAAAAGACCCGCGCTAGATCGATCTTAGATTTCTTACAACAAAACTATCAATGAATTTCACTTCCATCACTTAAAAGTCACAAAAACTCATTTTATAAATTGTCAACTAGTGTATTTAATAAAAATTCTCCTGTACGAGTTTACGTTGCCAGAACTCCTGCATATATAAATATTGCTAGTCAACTAAAGCTTATCAAAGATCGGTTTCATGTATATTAGTTTTTGACGATTGTTGCTTTTATTTTAATATGAAGTATACCTAGTAGTACACGTTCACATATTTTCTATATAAATACAAAACATATATGCAAAATTTCCGTTGACAAAATAAAGATATCTTACAACAAACATATGATATATTTAAGACATATACTTGAATTTTTAACAAAATTGTATGACAAGTTACATTTTTAATGTACTCTCTTGTTGTAGACAAACATATTATAACGTATACAAGTAAAAAGAAACTTTTGTGTCTAGATTTAGTGTCTAGTGTAATATGTTTTCACAATTGGTCCCAAAGCGCCATCAAATATATTGTAGGTAAGTGTAGTATTATTGTGAGTATACACATATTCATTTACAGGCATAGAGTTAAATTTATTTATCCTTGTAAAGTCTAGTTATCAAGTCCATAATTTAAAAAAAAAATCATTAAGAAACCATACAGTAAATTGGAGTAATACTCGGAATATTCATTAAATAGCTGTAGTCCTATAAGATTATTCTCTGTATAGACCATCTGCATGAAATTAAATTAGAAGTAAGCAAACGTCTCAAAATACACAAATACTACTTATCAAAGTTTATTATTAAAAAAACAAAAACAATATATGATTTTTGCGTCCGTTCGGCCGTTCTATCCAGAAGATTCGCATATTTTTTTTTTTAAATGAAAGGTATTTATACCCAGATGAAGCATCAAATATTCTGTCTTTCTCAACTTATACTCCAAAGCGATGTTGTGATAATTTTGTATCCCAATATATGGTTTATTATTATAGTCTCTAAGAATACTCAGTGACACAAGACCTTATATTTGAGCTATGAAACACTCAAATTGGATCAGATGGAGAAGAGCAAGGCACGAACATTCAACTTGACTTTCAAATCTTTATGAGATTTTCTCCCCTCAAAGTTAGATCTCTCCTGATCGAACATAGAAAGTTCGTTTTGGTTAAAGAACACTCATTCACTCAAGACCTATCATTTGAACTATTAAGCACTTAAATTTCAAAAATCCACAGTAGTATAGAATTTAAAATTTGAAATTTCTACTATTTAATTATTATCAACTATTAAAGCGGTTGAGCAGCACATGGGTCCATTAGTAAAAACACATAAATAAATCTTAAAGAAATCTTTGTCTTTATATATAAGTAATACAAATGAAATCTCAGAAAAGCATGTTCGCAATTATTGCTTTGTCTTGGTACTCTCTGTATGTGTGTTATGCATACGTAAAATATAAATACTCAGGTAATAATTTTGCCGCTAGACTACCTTGACCCAACTACATTAAAGATGAATTTTATGTTTTCACCATTTTCTTGTCACTGATCTATTAAAACAACGTCGTTGATGTATAAAATACAAATTTTAATATTATACGTAAATTTTAAAATGAGGTTTAATTTCGGTTTATAGGTTGACTTTCCGTCCTACCCTAATAAAGTCTAGCTATTATAGTTGTAGTCGAATTGCATTGTTTGACATGCACCATATTCACATATAACGGTAACATTCACAATATGAACATCTTTATAATACAGAAAATGTATCTCTATTGTAGCGCGAATTATTCGTCTGCACAACACTAAAATTATGACATATGATGACAGTTTAATTTGTTTTAAGAATAGCTTTAAAGATGTCTTCAAATAACATATATCATGCCATATTTTTAATATATGACAAAAATTTTTTTCTTACAACTTAAAACAAATATTAAGTCAAAAAGAATTATTTTATTGTTTCATTACAATCACTGTAATATTATAATAACATGTTTGTCATTATTTATTTTAATTATATAATTTGATTTATTTATTCTTTTTTTGTGAAAGCTTTTCTTTTTCATATGAAGCCGTTGCAAATTATGCAATAAAATTTTCAAGAACTGTGTATTTAATGTTATACAATTGCCGAGATCGATATCTATGTGTTAGTATGCGTAAGTTTAGACTTTTGTGTTTGTTATGTAAAGTAAGCTTTATTAAAACAAAACAAATTTTCTTTAGTCTTCATTTACCGTAGATTTTTATTTCACATTTGAAATGCCTATTAATTAAAAAAATGCAAAAATTGTGTATCCCATTTCAATTATGAGATAAAATTTATGCCACAGCAAATATAATTGAAGAAAAGCAGTTTGTTGGCTAAGCTGTATCATGCTGCAGTTACGGACTGAAATAAATGAAGTTTTTTATGACTTTTAGTGTGGTTTTCCAATTATAAGAACCATTTTGGAAATGACATTACAAATATTTCTCTCATACTGTATGTTATACTTCAACTTCTCTGAACAATTTCAACTTTATAAATAAGTCCTTTATAATAATACATGATTCGTTTTTTAGTAACTTTTCTAATCTTCTTCAGATAACATTTTTTATTTGGCGTCAATTTGGTGTAGCTGCCATATGAAACTATTTAAGTGCTAACAACATAATGCAAAAGGTAGTTAGCAATATTTAACACGTAAGGAATAGAAATCCATATATTTAGAAGCTATTTAAAAGAAATAGAATTTCCAAATGAATTATAATATGTAAATAAACAAATTTAAGATGCTTTGAGACTCAATAGCATGAAATTTACAGTGCCGTTTACGAAAATACTATAAACAAAGATTACTGTTTACTTTTACTAAGGAAAATCCAAAAGGATTAAAAATTATATAGATTAACCAATATTTCTTCTAATTCAGAAGTACAAGCGAGAATGTGAACAGTGGGGACTGTTTTGTGCTGTCTGCTATACAGGCAGGACATAGTATATGAGCAATATGAGAAAAGATGCGTTGAAATATTGTCAGAATCAAAGCACTAATGCAACTATATTTCGAGAGCTAACGATTTTTTCTTTGTAAGATATCGGGTTCTCACGCACTACGATATAAGTACCTTATACTTTTTACTAACTTTTAAACAATCTCAATCCTGCAGAACAAATTTTCACAGAATATTAAATTTTTGTATTAGTTCACAGAAACTACCTAAATATTCCACTTTATATATATTACCGTTGTAAAATAAAAATATTACTTTATACAATTTTCAACTTAAACATTTTAATTTTTGTACAGGCAAATGTTACAGTTCTGCAAAAACAAATCGAAGAACTGTCGAAAATATAAATTCACAATCGGTTAGTGGATAAACGTATTCTACACATATTTTTATAATATATAAAATAAATGTCTTTAATGCATTTTACCAGTAAACATTCGCATTTTGGCCGTATAATAAAATTATAATAATACCCTCTCAGGATGTATAGAAATCATCTGAGAGTATAAAGTAAGAAGCACATCTGCTAATGTTCTTCTTATTTCAGGAACCAAACATAAATAGATGTTGAGTGCATTCATATATAAGAATATAGTAAATCAAGTTGCATTATATTATTGTTATTATTTGGTATTTTGATACAGATGTCTGCAAATATTTTTACACTTCATTGAAAATGAAATACTTAGATAATATTATACTTATAGCAATGATGTTCATTTTAAAAACATATCGAATACTATTTATTTATTTTTTACTTTAGAATGTATATTACTTTTGTAAAAGAATAAATTTGTCATTATACATGGATGGTATAATATTATTGTGATGATTTATGAGTTTCATACTAATTTATGAGTTACAATTTGGAAGTACACAACTTCTTATTAGAAATGATTATTAGCAATGGCAATCCTTGACATACAGCTCAAGAAGTCATTATAAATCCACGAATATCGGCATTTCTTTTTCTACTCAATCAATCGGTGTCAATGCACGTTATCTTGAAACCGGTATTATTATTTCTTATTAGTTATTTGTTACATGTCGAAACAAGTCGAGTTAATAGAAGTCCATTGTTCGTGTTTTTGTTTTGTTATATATAACAGTATTTTATTGCTACTTATAAATTCATATACCTAATAAAACTTATTAACGCAAAAGATCCATCGAAGATAGGCCGAAAAAATAATGGATACAAACATTGGTACAGATCTTTTATGTCATGCGGATATATGTATGAGGATACGGATACAGATACTGGTATCCGACATATAGATATCCAGCATATAAGTAGAGAAACATCGATAAGCTTCATAACGGTATCTGGCTTTATTAAATACTTTTATATAGCTACGAATTTCTGCTAACAAAAAAGTATGTTTTTCACCAACTCGCTCGTGTTCGAAAAGCATAAAATATAGAAAACAGGTTTATTAAAAATATAAAAAAATCGGTAAAGAAGTAAAACTAATATACTGATTATTACATTCATATTCATATTACATTCAAGCATGTAGTTCCAAACTCCATTACAAAAAAAAAAAAAAAAAAAAACATCTTAAATTAGTTCATTTTACGTAACCCTCAACGGAGTGTAGCAGAAATATTTGTATAAATTTAAATAAGACCTAATTGGCAAATTCTTGATTTGGTATCTCAATTCACTTTATTTTGTAGTTTCTCGATCTGAGACCTAGTAATACCGATGTTTCGTAAATATCAAACAATTTTGAGACTTTCTAAAGTAATTTTATGGAAATAAGTGTTATTGTTTCAAACACGATTATTATTGTTGAAAATGTAAATTACTACAAAATACTCAATTTCTCAACTCTGCAATTAGTTAAAATTTATATTTTCTAAACTATATTATAACACGTTCAAAAATATAAAATTTTATTTGTTAAAAGAATTGTTCAAATTTTAGATTTTGAATGTAAAAATTACTTTGCTTTATAAAATAAATATAAAATTTTTCATTTTACAAAAATTAATTGAAAAATTCTTCAAATTAAAATGCAAAGAAACATTTCTTTCAATTGAATCCTGATCGTATTTTGACAATATTAATCGGAATATGGATGTGTAAATTTTGCTTAAGATATAAATTACTTGTAGGACAATACACTTGTAATTTCAAATACATATACCTAGTACATATTTTTAAAACAAAACTGTATATCCATTTAAGTTCTAATTCACTCAGTGCAGATTTTTTTTTGAGAACAATTTTGTGTACATCTTTAAAATTAAAAAAAAAAAAATTTCAAAACTCTTAGGAACTAATATTATTTTACAATAATATCCCTTAAAAGTCTAGTGGTTTATCACCAAGGTAGTAGAAAGTTTTATATTAGTTTCATTAGAAACATTCTATCCAAATATAAATACGTGAAACAAAAACTTTTTACCACTTTTACGAAAATTGGGAAAACAGATTAGTATGAAGTGTGGCACATTTCTAGTTTATATAGAAAAGAAGTGCAAAATGCTTATATTTTTTTTTTTTAACTGTACATAAAAAGTACATTAAAACAGTACAAAATTAAAAAAAAAAAAAAATAATAATTACATACTTTATGACACACACATATATAAAAGATATCACATTTTTGAATGATTATGGTTGAGTTTCGACAGATGTAACGGATTTAATTGTTATAAGTGAAATAGATTTACTTGTTATTCGAGATAATTTTACTAAAAAGATTAACGAAAATTTGATTTCTCGAATAAATATCATTATTCCTTGACGTATTTAAAAAAAATTTTAAACATGTATTTTAATTACCTTCTTGAACACCTGACAAACTTTTTACAAAAGAAAAAACAATTGAGTTAATCATTTTTAACTGGGTAATAATCGTTCAACAAAAACGCTGAAGCATGTACATACCCATACAAAACTTACACACAAAGACGAAATAATCTTGTAGAAAGTAAAATTGCAAATAATTCAGACAAAGAAAAAACAAGTTTAAATAAATTAATTTCATTGATAGACAAGATTCTAAACAAATATACATTAGTTTTCAAACTAACTGAGAAGTTTTTGATAGTGAAAGAACTAAAACTAATTTCACGAATTCTAATAACTTTTAACCGCACATAAATTTTCATGAAACATCTTTATTTCACTTTTTTTTTCTCAGCATATAATCATGAATTTGCAATAAGACGGCTATTGTACCATTTTTATTTATGTTAAGGGTAAATGAAACCACTTTACTGGTATTGTATGTGTACATGGTGTGTTTCATATCATTGGATGTTCGAAAAAATTTTGAATATTCTAATCAATATCTATGTCTAATTATGTCAAAACTGTCAAAATGTGTCACACGAGATTCGTAAAAACTGGTATCTTTTTTCGAATAATATTCATAACAGTTAATTAAAATATAATAGTATCATAAGCGTAAATTGTAAAACTTTGCATACGATGAATCAATGTCAATTTGGACATTTGAAGTAAAACTTCCAAAAACAATACGTTTGGTACAAATACATTACTTAAATTTCAGGTGGATTAAAAAACGAAATAAAATTTTAAATCGATAATAAGGTTTTTGGAAGAGCGAATAAAATAAAAGTCAAGGATTTATGGGCAGAGAAAAAAAGAGAATGAAGTGAAAAATGGTTTTTGAAACAAATATTTTTTTTCGAAAGAACTATTACTATTGGATTAAAATCATTCTGTTTCTAAAAATTAAAACTAAGCCAATATTAAATTATATATGCCTAGAGTCAAGTCAATTTTGTTAGAATAGAAGTAATGAATATTATCAAAGATCACTCTAGGATTTTTCGAATGAATTATGAATTGACCCCAATTTCCTATACATCTAGTAAATTAAAAATTTTTATGACTTAAATACAAACTACAAACGAGCACCAATATTTGGTAGAGTAGAACCAAAGTATATAGTATAAAAAACCGGCTTAATTTTCGGAAATAATAAAATTGTGATCGGTTAAAGTTATCAGGTAGTATTAAAAACTGACATTTAAGAGAAAACTGCAGTTTCATACAAAACTTAGTGCTATTTAAACAGTCTGTAAAATGACGGAAAACTAAAACTGAATCATGAGTTTTGCCCTAAACAGTCAGAATTCGAATTATGAGAAATAAATGGTTCATGTGAAAAACGTTTGTTTATTTAAAAAGGCATTATCGTAAAGCATCTCCAGCTCTAAGTGATCAAATTTTTTTTTGAAAATAACATTCCACTTTTAGAGAGGTTTATTTTTACTTAAAAGTCAAGTTTATTCATTTAATTGCTTAAAAATACTGTACTATTTTTAAAGAAACATGCGAAATTTTCAGAGAAATTTTATTTCTCAGATTTCAGTCACAGAGTTTATTAAAGAGCATCTTCTATGAAATTTTTAAAACAATCAATAAATTCCTACAGAAGTTATGAATTTTAAAAAACTGTCATTTATTAAAAGTTTTTTACAGTTTAGGACAAAACCCATGATTCGATTTTAATTTTTCACAGGACCTTTTATAGACTTTTTAAATATCTTTAAGTTTTCTTTTTTCTCTAAGCATGAGCTAAGATTAGCAGAGAGTTTGAAAAAATCGAAAAAAAAAAACTATTTTTCATTAGTTCAACCTTTTTGTTATTTCCGAAAATCTAGTCGAATTTTATTAATTTTTATTTCATGCTTTTGCTGTATTCTTCCAAATTTTGGTGTCCGTTTCAGTATTTCAGTCATAAAAATTAATTTTTTTGATGTACTAGATACCACATTCGTATTAGCAAAAAACTTTGTATTTTATACATACGTATTTTTGCTACAATGTAGTCATCACCAGTATGAATAAGCTATTCGCAGTAAATGTTTTTCGATATGTTAAACGTGTACACAACCGTTACCGAATTAACAACTTGTAACATTCCCTCGGAGAATTAATACGATTAGCTAATTCATACTGATGATGACTACTTTGAAGTCGAAAAACGTATTTATAAAATACAAAAAGTTTCATCTTAGAAATGGATATAAAACTCGAAATTTATAAAAGTAATATCTTCTAATAAATATAAAACCACATTTTCAATTTTGATTAGATTATCACTGTCATTTTTAGCCTTTGGTCTGTTTGGATATATAGTCCTGGTTTTTTAACATAAATTTTACATTTAGAACTTATTAATTGGTAAGGAGTTAATTTTTGATTTGAAATTACCGTAAGCATATTTAAATATTCTTTGTAAAAGGAAATATTTTTAATTATGATGATTTCTGTTCATAACGATATAAATGATACATTAAGTGCGGAAGTTTATTACGTTGGAAATAATTTTCTTGATTCTTCATCTTGATATATTTTAAACTGTATAATTGTTTCTGGGGGAAAAGAAAAGTTTAGAAACTCTTGACTGCTTAAAGTAAAAAATTGCTGCTCATTGTTTATTTAAAGTGGTATAATTAAACGTTTGTTGCCTTTAGCCGTTTGCGTAAAATATACACTGTGATCATTGGTAATTCTTTCATTTTTTCTAGTCCACAGCACATATAGGAAAAAGCATGGTCACTACTCGGGCACCTGGTATTTACCCAGGTATCCAATTAAATTGCTAATTTTGGCTCGCATTGCTAATATTTGCAATATTATTTACTTGGATGCGCTTGAAAAAAAAATTTCGTAATTGAACCCGGGAGCATTGGCATGATGGTTTAAGTCACTGCTAGGCTTTACCAGAAGCCCATCATGCGTTACACATTCAGTATTCAAGTTTGAAGATTTTCCCACTGATTGCTTGCTTATACTTTATATAAAACTTAAAAAAAAAAAAAAAGTTAAACCCGTTGTAAGTAAAACGATCAACTTCTCCCTCCTTATTTAATTTATTTTTCTAGAAAACTAACCGACAAATTTAAAAGTTTTTGGTGAATTCTTTAACAAGTTTTTAAACCTTATGAGATCACTGTTTTATGTACATAGATGTATGCAACTAACCCACATGTACATTATACATACGTGTGGTCGGCATTATATAAGGGTGAATAAAATATGATAAAAGGATATTTTACAGATAATGTATTTTTATACAGTCTGTTTTCGAAAAGTAATGTATTCAAGATATACGTTGAGGTTAGTTTATCTAAAATATGTTAAAGTTTTTCAATAAATGTGGCTAGGTGAAATTCGTTAGGTGCGCATTACTTATTGTCTAGTTAAATGTTAATAATCAGTAACTAAGGAACTGAAATTTTTAATTTGGTAGCAGTGATATTTTAAATTATAGCCTCCATTTACAGCCATAAAATGAACAAACATTAAAACTTTAAAATTTATCGTTTATTTGGATATAAAATTCGAGTTTGGTATTTATCAATTACTACAATAAGACTTTCCACTAACGTAACGTAATTATTGATCTTAAACGATCACCAAAATTCAGCAATATCAGCCACAATCAGTACTTCGATGGGTGACTATCTAGGATTGCTGAGTGCTGTTGTTGCATAGAATACTGCATGACTTTAGAAGTTGCAAACTGATTTAAAATAAATATAGTAAAAATATAACTACATCGATTTTAAGAAATGATATATTTTTTAGGTTTACCAGGAATTATAGTATTATATTCACTTATTGCCATGGAATTATAAACTATATGCTAATATCAAGCAGAAAATGTAAGTAAATAAACAACAGGTTTATGAAAACAAATTTTATGAAGAATAAAATGTTGTAGCCACCAGGACCCCGACGCTGTACGGCATCGCAGGGGGTAGAGACCACTACGTGACATTAGCAGATGAGAGTCGTCCAAAGTGGTTCTGAATGTGAGACACATGTAAGCTTCTTATGACAGTTATGCATGAGTGCAATTGAAATTCAAGAAAATAACATATTAAAAAAAAATGTTTTCTGAAAAATTGTTCCCTGACTCAACATCTTCCAATTTTATTTTATATATTCGGAATGTAGATACCAATTTGCATTAAATTTCAATTATTGTTTTGCCCCTTAATGATGATAGTTCAGATGGGTTAATTATACCCTACTATTATCGATGCCTGACTAAGATTACAAATATATTATAATCAATTAAGATAGTTTATTTTTTCGTTTTAATGAGTGAAGTCTAGTCTAAACTGAATAGAGTATTATGTTTACCGGTTATATAACTTAATAATCTATATCTCTGTGTTCATGATTTATGGTAAATATCGGAAAACTTTAGTATTATCGATGCCTGAATAAGATTACAAATATATTATAATCAATATAGATAGTTTATTTCTTTGTTTTAATGAGTGAAGCCTAGTCTAAGCTTTAATAATCTAAATCTCTAAATGCATGCTTTATAGTAGATCTCGGTACACTTCTCGAGCAAGAATTGATTTCATTCGAATTAGCATTCAAATGCTTTTTCTAATGATATGCATGAAGGAAAATTATTCTGGCGTTCAGTACAATTTTATTTACACAAACTATAACTCAAATATGTGTATCTTCAGAAAGATCAAATAATAGTATCTATTGTGAAAATGGTGTATGTACATTGTAACATCTGTCACATCTTTAAGAAGACGACACACAAAAAGAAATTTCCTGAAGTTTTCTTCATTCCAAACCGTGTGTGTGTGTATAGAGTATTACACTTTTCCACTACTTTTTTTTTTGTGAATAAGAAATTACAAATTTTCTATTATAAAAGACTTTTTTTCGATAAGTTTTCAATATGTTTCTCATATAATTTAATAAATGTGTTTACAAACTTATCGATAGGGTGGTATTGAAAACAAGTTTTTTTTCCTGTAGAAAGATTATCATTCAAATAGTTCACATTGTATTTTATTCCAAACATCTGTTTCCACTACATACCACACAATTCTATGTTTGTAAGTTTTCTTCCAATAAATGGGTATTTTTTCTATGCATAAATGAATTATTATGTTACAATGTTCAAACGAAGAAAAAACTGAAGGATTAAAAATATCATTTTTATGAAAAATTTCAAGAAATCAAAGGTGATAGATATTTCTAACGGGCTCTTAGTGGTCTCTTTCAAAAAAATTTCCACCTTTGCAATGGAAAACAAAAATGACAAATATGTTAAATATTTGTCATTATTTGAAATTTGAAAGGCTGCAATAAATATATAAGGACATAAAAGAAAAGCAAAACGAAAAACAAAAAACAAAAAACGTAGTATAGAGTTTTCCAAATTTTGAATAAGGCTTCAAGAGAAGGAGAATGTGCCAATCTATATGATACGGCTGCTGTTATTTCGAATAAAGTACAGAACTGCAATAACATGAAATAAATCAAATACATAAGGATGTCTGATATGGCTATATAGCTGAGAGTCATGCCGATTTGGTAAAAGACCGAGTCCTAATAAAAAATTTGAAACTGATAAAATTTTCTAATGCAATTAGAATCCAAATAGTCTGGCTTTTTAATTCATCCAATTCTAAGCTTAGAAACACAAAATTTAAAAATTCGACAATAATTCATTTGAAATAAATAGATTTCCAAAATTGAAATATTTGACATATCTGACTTAAGACAGTAAAATTTTTGACTATTATTCAAATATTTATTGTAAAATATTTATTATATTTATTGTAAAATATTTAATATCTTTCCTGCTACAATAAAAGTGTTTTCAAATCTCTATGGTCGCTAATAACAAAGTAAAAAAATGGTTTTACAACTTGGGCTATAGGAAATAAAAAATTTAACGGTGAGATGTAATGTTCCTTTTCGCTACATCTAAAAATAATTTGAAACTAAACTTATTTAATTGTTATCAAAAACATCTCTTGAGAACATTAAGTGTTACATTTAAATATTTTCACAATTTAAAAAAATTGTTTCCAGTTACTATAAATTTCATAACAATTGCATTATGAATATTTTTTTTCTAATTCAGTTACAATGTGCCTCAAGGCAAATAGCATCAAATGTTAATCTTAAAATACGTTAACAGTTAGTTAACAATATAACTTTTAAAGATAATAATAATTATAATTCAATTAAGTTCACACCTTAATATGTACAAACAGAATACGAGTACATCAAAATAGAATACATCAAAAGCCGGAAGGCTTAATAATAGACTCCACATACATATATCTTATCCAATTATATTCAATTAAAAAATTATTCTATATAACTGTGATTATATTCAATTTCTTTTATCATATTATAGTAATGCATACAGAGTTACATTTGAATGTGTATCATTGCAGGAGCTGCTGACATTGAAGTACATGGTGACATTAGAGAACATAGTTCTAGATGTAAAAAGTAATATTTTGCTACTTAGTTTTGGCGAATATAAATCTATTAATTCAGAAATTCAACTTAAATCATTCAAAAATTTTCCAGAAGAAAGTTACCAGAAGAACTTTTTAGAATTTGTTCTTCGCAAATAAAAGCAAATGCAGATGTCGCCATTGTAAACGTCTAAGCTATATTAAATAGATTTAAATGAAAAAGATGAAATGGCAACCTGCATCGATTGAAGAGATATAGTAAACAATTAGGAAATGTCTGAAATGTTTAATTTTTTACATATACTGAGGTTGGATAATCTTTTAATTTAAAAACCAGTTGCCACCATTTTTTTTTCAATTGCAAATAGTCCAAAAGAGTGAATAATATCGCAAAATAAATTTTTATTTCTTATAAGATCGTTGACCCGGAAAACAAGTAACTTAAGTACTTCCATTTACTAAAGATCTTAATTAGAGTCGATTAGGTTTGCGAAAGTGAAAAACCAAGTTCCACAGGTTTCATATATAAGGTAGTAATGGCTAATTAACTAAGAATCTATAAAACATGAGTTATAAGATATTAGGGTTTCAAGTTTCCATTGACATATTTCATCCGTAGTGTTTTATATTTTTAGAAACACGATATTGGAACATTACCGCATAAAATTTGATAATATCAAAATATCGATTAATTCTCTTTATATTTCAAACTATTATTGTTTCTTACCCATTGATTTTCGGTATTTAAAAATATAATTATAAATAACGAACTTTTAACAAAACTATTTAGATTAAAAACTTCATTTAAATGCAGTGCCATTTTGAACCCCATTAGTATAACCAAAATGGATAATTTTATTGCCTTATTACTTAAAGCACTATACTGCTCATGCTACTAAAAAGTTTGGTATTTTCTTACTTCTGTCATAATTTTGAAAATTGGACCAGATTCTTACATTTGCATTAACTGACTAAAAATATGGAAAAGCATTGTAATATTTGAAAAGTTCATCTCCAAAATGTTTGAACTTTGATTATTGTGTCCGATATTAATAATGTTTAGGAATGTAAGAAAAATAAAAAACCTTGATACAAAATTTGAAGAAATATTTTGTTTCTTTGCCTCTCTTTTCAAATTTGAAAAATCAAACGTGTATTCACTTTTAATCTGTTGAAATTTGAATGATGTACTTTAGGCATAAAATAAGATCTAGTTCGTGAATGAGCAAAATCGGTCTATTGGATCTAATCAAATTACGAAAATATTTATTTTTTTCAAAATAAACAGCTTTTGTTCAAAACATTATTTCGTAAAGTATTTAGAATTTGACGACAATTTCAGCTCAAATTTTATAAATGGTTATCATTAAGAACAGTTCAAACATTGATACTGAATTATATGTCAAGTATCTAAACGATTGACTGTTGTTAACTGAGTCGTTAACTTCACTTTATTCGAAATAAATTTTAGTTAATCAATTTTCAATAAAAATTGCTCGCAGGCATTATTATTTTTATCTTTATTTTTATAAACCCATTGTTCCAATACATGGGAACTTCAAGTTTATAGTATTATTACTAGAATTATAATAATAACAAATCTGATGACGTATATTTTTACGTAATTACATAATTACAAAACAAAATCAGAATCTACTATGATAAGCAAAGTTATTTTAAGTAAAATTTGTAATGGTTTAAATCCGTATAACATATAAAATAGATAGATAGATAAGATTTATGTAGCAAGATATTTAGAATATTTGAATATTTAAATCAACTAAACTATCACGATTTTACTGTATCTATGTATAATTTAAACTTGACATAAGTTCAAATTATTTTCTATGAAATTGTTATAACATGCTCAAAATAAATAAAATTATTTTGTATTATACTTCTATATTTGCAAGAATTCAAGTATTTTAGAGTTGAATAAATTTAAATGTTATTTGGAAACATAATACAGAATGAATCATGAATTACCACAAATAATACATAACACTTCAGACAGATGTGCAGAATTTCATTAAAATGTTCGGTTTTATTTCACACCTAAGCAAAAACTCTAAATGACTATATGGGTATTTAGAACCATTTTGACTATTATATAATACTCTTTTCATTAACTTTTTCAACTATCATCAATGGCATTATAATCTGGAATTTAGGATATTTTTGCAGAAAATTGTTGATAATATTCTTAGATAAGACACTTTTTTTTGTCAGCTTTTATATATGCTCCGTCTAATCAATTATTAAATAAATGAAGATAACAACTTGCAGTATGGATTGTTTTAATATTCGGCATGTGGTTGTAATACAATACTTGAAATTTTTTTTCAGTCAATATAGGTAAAATCGATTGTCATATAATAATATGTATTATAATGTTCTATTTATTATGTACAAAAAGTCAGTTCTAGTGGATTCACTAGAACTAATAAATCGATTTTGCTCATTCACGAACATAAACTCATTTTCTGGGGACCCAAACGCTTTCAAAATTATAGATTGTATGAACACCTTTTTTATAATTTTGTATCCTGAATATTTGCTATCTTTACAAACCTGAGATCGAATTTTATATACTCTGATATATTCTACATGTCGGTATGTCGAATTTTGAGAAATTCATATTCAGGAAGCTTTTCCCAAATGTATAAACAATCATAAGACAACCAACCATAATATTATCGTCTGTTATAACAATTTTATTCTTAATTCTATAAAACTAGAAAAATATTATTACAGAATAAAATTGTATTTCACATAATTCAATTACAATGTAAGTACACATCAAATATTATGATTTTGACAAAAATTAGAATAATTTATTTTTTTTAATCAAACATTTTATGATAAAAACCAGAAATACTTAATTGAAGATGTTGTGAAAGGTTATGTAAGGGCTGGACCAATATTAAAAGGCCTCAGAGGATTTATTAATAATAAATTTAATTGAAGGATATATACAATTGGAAACATTACAGTTCTGCCTGTAATCGAATTCGAAATATTCCCGCAAGCTTCCCGGTGGATGTATAATTTTTTCTCAATTCTATATATATTTCAACTAATTAGCTATTTATACATGTGAAATGTCAAGTCGACTTCTCTAAACGAATATAATGTATTAGTAGAAAGGTTTTTAAAAATATACTAATTCTATCCAGTAGAATCTGACAATCTTACACAAAAATGAAATAAATAATAATTGACATACAATCAAGACATAAGTTTGTGATTCGTGTCCGTATTATTATCCGTTTCTATTTCAGCAGATCTTAAAAGAATCTTTTACTTTATTAAATTTCATTACAAATTTGAATTTATAAGCAACAAAATACGTTGTAATGAGTTAAGTGGTAATTCTGATAGCTGACTTATCATAAATTACTAATTATTAATTCCAGTATCTTAATTCAAATTCATTATTTTTTAAATCAAACACTACTGTTAAGTGATATCACAAATCACTATCATTTCAATCAAAAAAATAATCCCATTTAGAATTCAAATAAATATACCAAATGATTGAGTTGAAAACTTAGGACCCGTATCCCTAATCACGTGGATCTCCATATTTAACGATCCGTCACATCCCTGATACGCACTAAGGATTTAGGAAAAAAACGTAAGAAGATTCGTAATTAACTACCAAGCTGTAGTTGTAGTTTGTAGCACTTCTGGCTGTAATTTATCTATAGCTCCAGTGGATTTCCATCCTATGTGTAATTTTTTTCAATTCCACGTTCTATTTCTGTAATCGCATATAATGTGCTTATACATTATAACGTATTAGATATATCCGATATTTGAATCTGACAATCACACACAATAATGAGACAATTTGTCTCTGTTCGTTATCGTAATAGAGGTAATGTTTTTCATCAGAATATTTAATGGTAAGTTTTCGTATCTTCATGTTTCAAAATTCAAAAAATACTATATTGTGAATTCAAACCAACATTCGGTAGGTGAATTTCGCTAAATGGTTCGTATGCCATTGCAAATAAACTATAAATTTTGTGACCAAATCAAAATAGTCGTGTACTTATATGTGGTTGTTATAATCATGATAAACTTGTCGATGTGTTAAATAATTCTATGTGCATCATTTACTTCATTCACTTGTTCAATTTATTTTGTTGTCAATACATAATACATATAAAAGCTGATAATTGGATGTAAAATGTTAAATCAACCAGTCAATCAACTATGAAAAACACTAACTATTTATATTTGTATGTTGAAGCAAGTGATGCTCGGAGCGGAGTATGTCAAAAAGTATTGCTTTTTAGTTTTTGATTCATCAGAACCGTATAAAATATAAACGAATTGTAAATTTTCTTATAATAATGTTGCTATCATTTATAAATGTAATTTAAAGTTATTCATAGTAGAGAATAATTTTCAAATTCTAAAAAATATACAGTTGAATTTTCTACTTTTTTAGAAAAGATTGTGGTCTTTTTTAATACAGAATGTAAAGAAAAAATATATTTATCTGATTTTTCTATTTAACGAAAAATAAACAGTTTGGTATTTCTTAATTTGAAAAAATATTAATCAACAATTTTTTTTTAACTTTATCATTCACTTTGTGTCATAGAGTTAGAGCTTACAAGAAAAGATTATTCAATCTTCACAGCCGGTGCATAATACAGCCCCACATTTATTTTGAAGGGCTTACTGTACCTTTTTCGTTGCAAAATTGCACATCACCAGCCCATCACAAAAATTTATTATTGTGACGACGGCGACAAGAGTATCAGCGGCCTATTAAAACATCGTACATTTTAGTTGACACCATTTCCAACTGAGCTACCGTGACCGAGTTGAATAGTATCTGATTATAATAAAATAATTACAAAAGATTATAGTAAAATAATTACAATAAGATACAAAATCTTTGATTTCAGTGTGGTCCTCTCATGTAAAGAAGGAGATACCCCAATTGAAACCACAAATCTAAGTGGACAATCACTATTTATGTGGCATCTGTTTTGTGGACACAAAAACCATAAAACGAGAAAAAATCTACATTAACTCAGTAAATGGTCATTTAACTAATATTATTTTCTGAACCGCATGTTTTTAGACTTGACATACATAATATAATATATCAAAGTATATTTAGTTTAGTTTAAAGTTTGCAACGCTATGGCAATTGAAAGAATACTTTAATGAAACATCGAAAAGGATACTTCCACTTTTACGTTCACGTCTAAATCACGTCTAATTAATAACTAGATGTTAAAGTAGTTTTTGAGTAATAAAAGAGCATCACTGAATTACAAAAATCAGTTCTTCAAGCTAACAAAAAGCATTCCGGTCAGTGCCCACTCTTGGCAAAAAAAAAAGTAATTTAAACTTAACTTACTGTATCAGTTATTATTATTATTTATTTCTTCACTAATTAGACACTAAATTCCTTGAACATAATAATAAATATTGTTCCGTATGAGTTAAAACATTTTCATTAATTACCTGAAACAAAAAGAAAAAAAAAGCATTAATTACAATCCATTCCCAGAATAATATCATCATTTATAAATGACAAACTTCATAATAATGTTCTCATAATGTTTTCTCTCTGTATTTCGAAGAGTATACCA
This sequence comes from Chrysopa pallens, assembly GCA_020423425.1. Lineage (NCBI taxonomy): Eukaryota > Metazoa > Arthropoda > Insecta > Neuroptera > Chrysopidae > Chrysopa > Chrysopa pallens. The sequence goes on from CM035592.1 coordinate 73,289,737, forward strand.
AAATTTTTTCAAAACAAATCAATATTTCGATCTTGGATAGAGTATAATAGAAATAATATCTAATAATCCATACTTGTTTTTTTTTGCATGTTTTAAACAAAACATAATCTCAAAAATATTTAGACATATCTACCAATACAAATATTACACAAAAACATCAGGGCCAAAATGAAACGGTACCATAACGGACGAATCATTTTTCTATTAAAAAAATCATCAAAATCGGTTCACTCAGGCGAAAGTTCTGAGGTAATAAACATTAAAAAAAAAATTATAGTAGAATTGAAAGCCCGCTTTTTTAAGTTGGTTAATAAACAATTTATCTTCGTGAAGGATGGTAATTAATTAGACACATATGTACATACCACACAATTAACATTTTGTTCCAATTTTTACGAAATCGAATATTTTAAAAAGGACTATAAGTATCAATAAATTTTACAATTAATAAAAAATTGTAGTTTCTGATTTTCAAATCGTCAATTTAAGGATTAAATATATTTAAAATTTTAAACTGTTATTCGCGATTCAAGTTCAAATTTCAATTTAAGGTGCAATATAAATTTGTATCTTAAAAGGTATTAAAAAAAAAAAAACAAAAAGAAAATAGAATACACTTTCGGAATTAGAATATACACAACCACCAACACCCTCCCCATATACATAACAAATTACAGCCAAAGAATTTTTCTTCCAATTAAAAATAAAATTCTTCCAAACAAAATATCATTTCAAATCATCAAACGTCTGGATCATCCACACGGAGCTACTAGTGTTAGCAAACATTTATATGTGCTTGTACCAAAACCTGTAGTTACAATTATTTCAACGTGACAGGCATCAATTAACAACAAAAAGAATAATATTGGTAGCCGTAAAAACCTCTCAGTTTAAAAATAAGTGATCGAGATTTCTAAGAAATTTTTGAAATAATAAAAAATCACTACTCATATATTCGATTATACCGGATAATCATTCCATTTAGTGCATTTCTTTTGTTTTCATAAGAATCAAATTGATATTAAACACCATTATTCTTATAACCCAAAATTATAACACATTTGAAAAGAAAATAATAATAAACTACAGATTCCAACATCTGCAATGATGCGTTTTTAATGTAATACCACATCATTTGATTCAATAAATCTATTTCATTTAAGTTATAATTTTTAGTAAAAATAATTATTATATTTCTTTCAAATCAATTTCACACAGCACTCATTTTATGAGTCTCATTTTATTCTGTGTCCGTTGTACGTTGATCGTTTTGCGATTTTTGTTATTCTTTTTATAGTTATTGTATTTAAACTCAAAGATTTAATCTTTAAAGGATATAAAATATGTAAAATAATAGATAAAAGGTTGTGTATCTTATTATTAAATTATACATAATATCTTCTTTAATGTAGCTTAATAATAAAAAATCTAATTTGGATGTAGCTTAATTATGATAAGTGTAGCAACCTTTTCATTTTTTCCTACTACAATTACTAAAAAATGGATATCCGTCATTTTGAAGCTTATAAGGGCCTAATTTCAGAATTTTTGTATAGAAAACAGTTATTCTGATTATTAAAATGAATCAATTATTTGTCAAATTATTTCTTTACCCTCTTAGTCTCCAAATCTGGCATTATGTAACTTTTTGAAAGTCTCATAAGTACGTTCTGGTGAATGAAATTTGGCTCAGCTGAAGAAACGCTTTGCTGAAACTGAGACCAAAGACAAATTTTATAGAAAAGACATTAAAAACTTGAATAGGATCGTTGGAATAAATGTGTTTATTTGTAAATATTTTTGCCTGCAAATGAACGTTGAAAATACGTATCATTTTTAAAACTGACATATTCACAAATATTTATGAATGCTTACATATGTAACTTCGACGGCGTTGATCTGTAATTCAAGTGAGATATTTTGTACAAAGTATGAATCCCCTTACCATTTTGTGTATGGAAGGCGTTACGAAAGAGAAGGTTAGATCACATACCTCTGATTTATGTCTGCGAAGTATCGTTAAAATAGATTCGTATACTACGTTTTAATAATTGTAATAATTTTTAAGAAGTAAAACTAAAAAACTATAATCCAAATCTTTCCTATTTCTTTTGCGTGTAAGAATATATATTTCTCCATTATATTCAAATCAAATGTTTTATTTTTCAATGGGTTTCAGCTATTAAAATTTAATAATTTTTAACTGCCTTACAATGCAGTACGTTTAACTTTTGATCATAATCAATCCTATTAGACATATTTAGTCTATAATTATTTAACAATCATAATGCCTACACACAGTATTATAATAAATATATGAAAGGTCTATTATTATAATATATATTAATAATAATATAAAAAGAAGAAAAAAATAACAACGTCAAAAGTCTCATAATATATTTTAAAATCATTTGTGGCTACTACCTACGATTATAATTTGAAACTACAATTTGATTCAAAAAAATTAAACCGACCATTGATATTCCAAATATAACTTCTTATATTCAAATCGTTTGGTAAATAATCGATAATACTTTATATTTTTTTCTTCAATATATATGAATAAGTTAACATTTCAATACTGAGGGCGTATGGCTCTTGCCTTTTTGGTAATTAATTTCTATTTTTCCTGTATAACGCGCTCTCTTTCCAGATCTGTACTCTCATCTATTAAGGACTCCCTATAGCTAAGTTTGATCTCCGAAATTTCTTCGTAGGATGTATCTTTCCTAAATGAATAACCTAAATTTTCGTGGATTTGTTTATATTCCAATTTTCTTCTCCGTATAACACCATACTTACAAAGAAGTATAACTTCTAACGCGTGTACATAAGTACACACATACATTTTTTTTTTTTTTAATATTTATTAACCAAATATTATAAATATATAATATATACTTACATACCTAAAGCCCCATAATAAAGGTACTTACAGACTTATTTAAACAGACCTATAGCCTCCTGGAAACAAATTATTTTGAAAGCACATGACTCCTTTTAAGGAATTATTTGCCTTGCTACTACTCTATGTCTCTTTCACTTTTGTCCTTAAATTTAACCCCCGAATACTCAAATTGCTGTACTCTTCTAAAGAAGTTGTTTTTTCACTGTCAACACTTTTAAAAAACATAATTTCTCATTTTATATCAGAATAGTTTTTATCAGGACTAACATTGAATAAGACATTGTATATAGATATAAAAAGTATTAGTACCATTAAATTTTTTAAACATTCATAGGTTCCAATTTTGTTATTATGGTTATTCATTCAATGCAGCATGTAAAGTTGAAAGATGAAAAATTTTATTGTATTTCATCTAAACAACAACAACACCTATAATTTTAAATTTCTTTGTTAGAAGTAAAATTCTTTTTTGTCATAGATTTTTTTTTCTTTATAATTTGGTTATAGATATTTCCTTCATAAAATGATTCTCAATCCAAACTTTGTAAACATACATATTAGACATTTTGAAAAAACGCGTTTATTCCGGTAGCTCCGCCCTGCTAGATAGTTTTATCACTGATATATAATCCTGATAAAAAAAAAATGTGCGTGTAACCTTTACGCGCGATTGAAGTGAAACTTCTTTGGCGTTGACGACATATATCACTGAAATGATTAAATATTAACTTAAATAAATAAATATTATATTATAATTTAATTATATTTATTATTCATGTGCTTTACAAAGATTATTTAAATGTTATATTAATATTATTCATTCGAAACAGGTAATTGAATGTCATTATAATTTCTTAAAATAATTGAGAGTAGCAAATTGAAGGTTAGATCAGCACATGTCAATATAACCTTGTTATTTAATATTATAAAATGTCGCAATTGTCAGAAAATTTATTTTTAATTTACTTATTTTAAAAGTAATAAATAAACAAGTATATTTAGAGATTTTCAAAAAATTTAATTAAGTCAAGAAGCGTGTATTATATGACATATACTTACAACCAATCAGAATTATTATTTTTAAATGGAGGAAACATACTTACAACCAATCAGAATTATTATTATTTTTAAATGGCGGAAACGTTACTTCCGTCAGAAAAAAAAATCTGAGTTACTCCCTAGTCGCGCCTAAAGAAGTTTCACTTCAAAAACATGTGTAATAAGTAACTGTTTATTTGATAATACGATAAGAAAAAGTATATCAGATGTATTTGGTAACTGTAGTTAAATAAATTATAAAACTACACTTAAATTTTTAATGATAAAATGTTGATTAAAACGTGCTATAAAAAAATATTAAACTTTTAGATGCATTGACATTAAATTCCTATACTGTTTTGGACATTTTCATTATTTTCATAAGTTATTAAAAATAGTAATTATTTTTTATTGCACAAAAAATTATAAATTATTAAGGATACATTTAATAAATACTAGACTATGAAACATTTGAATTGGAGGGGTAAATAAATCGAAATTTCATTTCGTATACTCATAATAGTTCAATGTAATTACTTTACCGATAACTGCTATTATAGACTGTGACTGTGATAAATAATCTCGAAGAGCAAGATGCAAGATGGACGAAAAATCATTCAACGGAATTCTTTGTATTATGAAACTTCGAGTAAAAATGCCTGACCGAAAACATTATCATATTGCTAGAAATGCCAATGAAAAACGAAATCGATCTCTTGGTTTTCAAAACTTTATATGTCTAGATGTTACTATGTTGATGTTGCGACCAGTGCGACAAGACACTTGAAATCCATGATGAAATGGCCAAAGGTACAAAAAGTATTGGAGTACTAAAAAAGTTTCTCGACTCAAGATCATATCCATTAGCATAAAGATCAGGGTGAAAGTAGTAAGAAACAGAAACAGATGCAGAATATTTTCTAAAAAGTAAAGGACATCTGAGTCCTATATTTCTCACATATATACACCACTTTTCCAAAAAAAACATAACATTTTTGTACACTGTTAACTTAATAAAGATCTAGACGCCAATAATGTTTGTTGAAAATTATTTTTATTTTAGCAATTAATTTTTAAGATATTACATTAAAACAAAGAATTTATATTGCTTGGGTGTTGTTATTGTAAACGAATTACCACATTGTAACCAAGTGAAATAACAAAAAATTGTACTAAATTTTATTTTAAAAGTTTTTTGTTTTAAAAAAAAGTTTTCATATTGAAAATATTAAATGAAACCCCCACCCTCCTAACAAACTTTATAGAAGATATTTTATACAGAAAATTACATACCTATTGTAAGCATTTAATATTACTAGTAATTTATCCAAAGCCTAGACATTTGTTTAAACATCTCTTAACTTGAAAAAAATAACAAAATCGAACTCTACTACGCAATGTGAACTAAAAAGTACAAAACAAGAAAATATAATTTCTTGGCATAAGATAAAATGATGAAGGAAAACGGCACTTTGCCGTAATAGTTGTTAGAACTAAACAAAACACATAAGGGGCAATAATTTTAAATTTTTGTAAATTATTTTGACAACTAATAATTTTACATGTTTCTTTATTTAAAATATTTTACGTTTAAGTGGGTACTGTTAATTGGTATGTTTCTTTGGGCCTGTTTATTTTATATCCAAATTTTTGAGACCGTGACAAATCGGTTGAGTAGTTCAACTACTATGGTACAACATACTTATTGGTAATCATACCAATTTTAAGGTTGATATCTACTTATTTTAAATACCTTGCTCCAATCTACCACCAAACAAACAAAATCTACCAACTTTTTAGGTGTTTGTGCTTACGCGCAGTAGTGATAATGTGGTAAGGCTATTTGCAACAGTCAATTTATTTAAAACATCAAATGGGAAAAAACTGAGTACGGTTATTCTCAGTACTATACTCTAAACAATTCGTAAGCGAAAATGCTGACGCATTAGAGCAACCTATACCAACTGAAGACAATTTTATATTATTTAATTAAAATATATATTCTTTTAAACAATTAAACCATAAAAAATGAATAAAACCGTATTATATTAATCTTAATATAATTCAAAAACTATGAGCAGATGTCCTTGAAATATTTTGTATCTCAAATTAGTTATACTGGAAGAGAAAAAAGAAAGAAAGAGAAGCTGTCAAAAATTACCGTACCAAGATGCCACATAAATCGTTTTAAATAAAATCACGCAACGTAGAATTTCAAGAAAATCAATATACAAAATTTAAAATGATTTTGGCTTCAAGTTAATTTGGGTGCTTAAATTAATTATTTATAATTGCAATCTTAAACTATTAAATTATAATAAAAAAATGATCATGATTAATTATTATTCATTTTTTTTTTCTTTTTTTGTGGAATTCTTTTATAAATATTGACAACCATTAATATTGCTTTATTATTGGCTTCCATATAAAATAATATTAAGTTTTTCTTATCCAATAAAAGAAATAAAATTAAAATGCCACATGAGTATTCTCGAGCCTTTAGAAAAATATAAAAATATAGGCTGTAAATCAATCTACTTTTCAAAGAAGATTTGGTTGGAAACTATAAATTTTACCTCCAAGACAAATGTCGGCTTGGCTACACTGCAGCATACGTATATACAATACGGGTATACGGACATATATACACTGCTAAATCATAACACTAACTGTTGGTTTTGCCGTAATCGGTTAAAATACCAGTTCATTAGCCGATTTATAAAAACAATTTGTATATAAGTTTTATATTCATTGCACATTTCAGTATTAACAAAAAAAATTTTGAATTATTAAGAAACGACTTTACTGGATTAATTACAAGATTCGTAATTTATAAAGTTTAAATCTTATATATAAAAATGAATTGCAAAATGTGTTGGTAAGCGCATAACTCGAGAATGGCTGGACCGATTTGGCTAATTTTGGTCTTGAAATATTCGTGAAAGTTCAGGGAAGGTTTTAACGGTGAAACATAAATAATAAGTAAAGGAAAATACTATAAACGACAATTTAATTTTCGAATACAAAATGTTCCTAGCTGTGAAACATATTTTGTCTTTTTTTTTCTCACATGTTACAAATCATCATTTCCATAGAAACCAAAATATAATTTTGAAATTCAAAATAAAACTTCTTTATCTATTCAAAATAAAACTTCTTTATCTCTTCTCACTAGCAGTATGACGAACTGTCAACTATATAAAGTGTGCATATCGCAATGTTCAAGTATTACCGGAATCATTCTTGGTTCAGGAGGTCCATATATCTTTCATCAAGTGTATGTGTACCACACCAAAAATTATCGGGTTAACGCGGTCCCGGGTGTACCCCAGCAAATACCAGGTAAATACCGGGTGCATGTAATGTACTGGGTGCACACTAAAAACCGGGAATCCGATTAGAAAGGATTTGAAATTCTTCCCCTAAGGGTAGAATCGCATCCGCATGTAAACGATGTAATATCATTTATTAAAATGTGAAAAATAACACAGCAACGCGTAAACCGGGTGGGTATGCTTCAAAATATAAATTAATATCATAATTTATTCTGATTTGCCGCAGCTTCATTATTTAGTTATAGACAGTTGAGAATATGTTATTATATTTAGGAGATATTGATGTTGATTAGAAATAATTTATATAAATAACAAAACAATGTTTACCCGGGTTCAGCTATTCAAAATAGAATTTATTTATCTCTTCTTTTCTATATTAGTGGTTCTGGACTTCCTTTTACTATTTTTCATCAAGTATATGAGAACCACAGTACAATATACACGAATTGTGGGTGCACGAGGTACCGGGTGTCCCACATCAAACACGAGTGTATATATAAATATTTCGTGTCACGGGTATCCCACACCAAATAGTGGGTTAAACATCAAATACCGGGCATCCCATAAGAAAAGATTTTCTGAAATTCTACCCCTAATGGGATGAAAAGAAGAGGCAAAGTTTGTATGGGACAACGGAATTCCTTCGTCCAATCTGCTTCAAATTTTGCATGCAATCGATGTAATATCAATTGTCACCGCAACGTGTCCGGGTATGCTTTAAAATATATATTAATATCATTATTTATTCTAATTTGCCTTAGCTTTCAGCCTTAAGAAATACAGGAAAGTTGTTAAGAATATGTTATTATACTTAGAAAATGTTGAAGTTAATTAGAAATATGTGGCAAAACGACGTTTGCCGGGCCAGCTAGTATTATATAAAAATATTAAGTATGCATCAAACATTTGTTGTAAGCGCTTACCAATCAATAAAGTCGATTATGTATTCCAGATATGAAATGTAATGTTTTTAATTGTAAGTATATTAATTAAATAATGTTTTATATTAATATTAGAATTGTTAATTAAACTTGTCAAACGAATAATAATTCTTGAATCACCGTTTTAATATTGTGTTTATACATGCGTCTTCATTATACAACAATATATCATAAGAATACACATATTATTTTCTTTGGATTATGCCGCGGATACTTATACATCATACATGATTTTATTTGTGGCGCTAACAAATCAAATCAAATTTTACTAACAACAAACATTTTCTCTAAAAATAAAACCGACTTCAAAGATAACCTTTGGTTGTCATCACCAACGAATTAAGTTTTAACTACAGTTGAATAGTTTTCGTTAGTCTATTTATACTACCCGTAAATATAATTGATGCATGCATCTTGGCGCTTAACGATTGCAAGTAGTTGCTTTTTTTTACCTATTTAAATACTCGATTATTATGCTATGTTCAGTCGTTTTAATTATGCGTGGAAGAATCAAACCGTCACGTGTTATAAGTCCACAAGTACCTACATACATTAATATTTTAATTCTGTTCAAATTTACTTTTTTTAAGTAAAAATAAAAATCAATAATTTATACATATATTTTTTCTTTTGATAATGAGACATAATAAAGTTAATATCGTATACATATCGTTAATTTTTTACACTTCATTAACAGTTCGTGTTGATACGAAAAAGGAATGTTAAGTTATATTGGATATATCAATTAACGGAAATATACCGAACTGATGGAAATTCGACTGGATCCGTCCGGATCGAAAACCCTAATTTTATGTGACAAAATCCCAAGTTCTACGCATTCGGTTTTATTTATACAAAAACCAAATGGTTATTTATATTTTCAATTTGAAGGAGTTAGAATAATTGACTAGACTTTTTACTTCAAACCGATTTATTTTATAAAAGTGTTGAGTATAAACTATAAAATATTTTTTGTGACATAGTAACAACAACAATGTAAATTCTAAATAAAGGACTTAATTACAAAATCAATAAATAAATTCATTAGTGAAATTTAATTAATGTTCTTTTTTATTTCATAATTATTGTATTTTGAACATCATTTTTTTAAATTTTATATTAAATTTGGTATTATATATTCAATTGAATATTTATTTCAGGCCAAAATATTCATCTTGCCATAAATGAAACTGATCCTATCACTATATTAACATATAATTTTTTACAATTTTGAGAATTCGAAATTAAAACTGAGAATGATAATTATCTTATTACAAATAATTTTGATAATTCAGATTCAGTAGTGTTGAGCGCACATTGATACCTGGAACGTAGTTTAATCAGGCCACGTGTTCGCTATACAGACTTGTGAATAAGCAACGGAAACTATGTTGCATAATGCGTATTAGTATATAAGACGATTGTTTGTAACTATTGCTTCATGTGGTTATACATTTTAATAACTGCAGACTACGGCTTCACGGGAGCTGGCAGACAGAATTCCTTACCAAATTTCACCAGTTTAAATTAAAAAAGGTTTGGTTTTTTTCCATACATGGGCTAAACACTATCATTTAAATATATTTCATAACATAAGAAGGTCAACAGATGTCACTTATACCAGAATCTAGTGAAATAGTAGAATATTAATGTTGATCTGTATAAAAATTAAGACTTGTTTATTTAAAAATATCCGTAGAATCAACACAAAAATCCTAAAATATTTTCACTACTTAGTTACAACTACAAAAATATGATGATATTTTCCACATGATATATACAAATTTTAACCACGTAGTGAACCATCGAATTAGTCTTCAACGTATACAGTCGAAGCGATTATGATAAACAAAGACAGAAAATGGTTAATATAACCTCTATTTTAGGAATATGTAGAGAGTGTCCATAATCATGTAATAATAATCAAACACTATTTATGGAATAACGAAGACTTTGCGATACGAAAATTCATGGAACTAAAAAATTTTTTCAACGATTCGTTTGTTACACTCAAATTTAAAATTTTATTAATGCATTATGTAGGTAATTTCACAGTTATATCATTTAATATGGGTATTGTCAATTGTGTTTCGATTTAGAAATAATAATTTTGCTTCTATGTTAATAATATTTTATGTGTTGACGTTTTGGAATATCCTGAGCAACTTCCATTTAATACTCATCTGCTAATAGCTTAAAACCTATTGAAGGAATATTAATGAAATCATGGTAAATAATAGTGAATGTGGTCAGGAAGGCGCTCATAGCATCGTCAGCAGTCTATTTATTATTAAATATTATTCCTCACTCACCTTACTTCACTTCATTATTCACCATGTGTGTTTCAATGGCTATCATTGAGAAATTGAAGTTCATAAAGAATTGACAGACCATCCGCCATGTTCATCAGATCTGACTTCGAATGATTCTTTTCTTTTTATTTTTAAAAATTGGCTCATCGGTGAACGGTTTGCATCAAATAAGGACTCATAAATGCTTATTTTGAGGTATTTCACTGTTAGACTTTTCTGAAGGATTAAGAAAGTTGAAGAAAAATCTATCAAATTGTATTCAACTAAAGAAGGTGATGATTTTGTTGAAAATAAAAACAAATTTAATCAGAAAACATTGTTTTTCCTGTCTTTTTCTTGAAATTTATTGATCTATCTTCAATGTTTTAAATTGACTACCGTCGTATGAGAAATTTATCAAAGCACTCTTTACATTTATTTAATGAGTTTAATATACTTAGTAGAGATAGATAACATCCTGTCACTTTTGTACAAGTCATATAATATATATAATTTGATATTATTATTCTACAAAAGTAGTTTTCATCATACATATAGTCTAGAAAGTAACAAAATGATGGTAAACCCTCTAATCCTATAATTCCAGTCACTTAATGAAACTCACTAAGGGGTTTAAATACTCAATAATTTATCATAGAAAAACAAACATTTTCGTATACATATTAGTAATAATATGTTATACTGCTAGCTAAATTTGTTAAAATCTGAAATATTGTGAATCAAATTGAACCATTTTGGTTAGGGTTTTGTTCTAAGAACTGTATAAATACATGCAAAAATAAAAGTATTAGAATATGATGCTTTGTAAACAGCCGATGATTGATATGAGCCTTTAAGATCACATCAAAACAACCATGTTCAATCTAAATATTATTTAAAATTAATCAAATTTTATATGTTTACTTTATTTGGTACTCGACGCGTTTCTGCCTCAGAAGAAATAATTGTGAAATTATATATTTGATGAAGCAATTAATTCGGTATACATTATAAAATAAATTTGTCCTTAACAATGTGTCTTTTGGTATTTAGTCTTTTTCTGACTGTGAATTTTGAAATGATACTGAAAGGAAAAAGTTAATGACAATAAATTCTCTTTCAAATATATCTGACGTTACACCACTTGCCCCACTTATTGCTAGTAAATTTTACTAAAACTATATCTAGCCTCCACGCAAGTGCAAGCAATGACTTGCCAAAATCTTATCGCAAACGAATTATCGATATATCAGAGTATAAAATTCGAACACGAGAAACGACATTGTAAAAATTATTTAAAACGTTTCATAAAAAAATGGACTTAAATGTCGGTAAATAACCATATTTCGTTGAAATTGAGATTAGTTCTATTAGTGTACTATTTTTATTATTTGAATTTTTCATCTACCTTTTATGGTTAAAACGTTGGGTCAGGAATCGACTTTGCTCATTCATGAACTTAAACTCACTATTTAAATTTAAAATGAAAAAATTTGCTATCAAAATTTCAGCTCGGCATCTCTTTTCGATTTCGAGTTGTCGTAATGACGGATGTATAGACATTTTTTTCGAAAAAAATGAATAATTACTTTCTTCAAGTTGTATAAATTTTCGGGTTTGTTTATTATTAGCAAATTTGTTATGAATAGTGCACGAAAAGCTGCTTTTAACCTTCACCAAAAGATTATTAGTGCTGTCAAATCTTTTTACCTTTTAAACAAAAATTATGAATTCATGAAGGAAAACTATTCGATGCTTTGTTTAATTATTATGTCTCTAGTTATTTCATCAGTTCTATAGTTTTAGTTCTTTTATTCTTGGCGCCATAATATAAGACTACAATAGACTGGAAAGTTGTTTCTAAAGAATATCGAACAGAAATTTTGATTTAAGTTTCGCATTTTCTGAATGTGTGGATAATTATACAAATTATTAAAATTACGTATTAATAAAACTTGCTTTAAACACAAGTCAACGTTATTTAATATTTGGGAAATTTTTACAATAATGGAATGATTTTTCATGCAATTGATAAGAATTTCGTATAATTCACTGATACTCTCGGATTCTTTAACAAAAGCGGGAAATTTTTTAATTAGGCTAAATTAATGCTACCAATGGTAGATTAGATCTATTGATATTAGAAACCAAATTTTGACTGGGACATTTATAAAATCAATATGAGCTTTATCCAGACAAATATGTGTAAATGTTTTTTTCAGTATATTTTTCATTAAATTTAACCATCCGTTGTTGTGTTGATTAAAAATGTTGTAGCTTCAAAACTATTTTGAACATGAAGCAAGAGAGTAATGGGTTATTGATAAATTTCATCTTAAGTTTTTTACGAAGCTCCGAGAATAGGTATGGTTCCTATTTCAGCCAAAATGTGTCAAGTGTAATTTTGTTGTAATTTTCGATGTGAATGAGTTCGTAACAATGTTTACACAGTCCATTAATAAGATCTGACTAATGTTAAAAAATACGATATGTTTGTTTCGGATATATTCGAATGTTTCAGACCATTTAAATCGATTTATGCATAAAAATGAAAAAGCGATGACAGTGTTCACATCTTAATATATATTCTTTGTGTATACCTTATGTTATATTTCACGATATACTATAAAGAGACGATTTTTATGAGTAACTTATAATTTTAATAGTTTTATTTATAGCCAACGTTTGCTGATTTCGTATAATATTGTGTACATACATGAAATATTTTAATAGATATGTTAATAGTATAAATAAAAACTGTAAACAAGATGTCTAAAAATCATGAAGCATACTTCTCAATTTTTTTTTTTTTTTTTTTTTGGTTTCAGCTGCTTTCAGCTATATAGCCATTAACCAAAGGAGATTATTATTATTATTATACAACAACAGTACTGCTAGGTGGTCACCCATCCAAATACAGATTGTGACTGCTGTTGCTTAACTTTATTGATTGGTCTAAGCATGTCATTACGTTACGAAAACCATGTATATGAGTAAATCAGTCCATACTTTATACGTGCCATTAAAATATAGTCAGGAAAATTATAATTGGAATGGTCCTATAATAAAAAAGATTAGATATTAAATATTGGAATTTATGGAAGCAAAAAAAGTAAAATAAATTATTTAAACAACTTTTTGTTTTTATTTGCAATATCTTTTTGAATTTATTAAATTTCGTTGACATAGGTTTCAGCTTTTATCCCATTGTCCAAACTGTAAGAATATAATTTGTACAATTTTTTTATAAAAATATTTAAAAAAAAAATACACCCATTAAATATTACATTAAATAACTCCAATTTTGAAAATTAATAAAAATGATATACAGTTATAAAAATTCGTAGAATTATCTCAAAATAAATAAGTATTTACAAAAATAAATCAGGAAATAATTTAATAATTTTTTTATTATTTATTTTTATTTTTTATTTGTTCAATATCATAATTTCAGACACGGAAATAATTACTAAATTTTTATTTATTCTTTAAATAATTTTTATCAATATTTAGCATTTTTATTAATTTTCAAAATTTGACTTATTCAATGGCGATGTGTTTAAATATTATTGTTTAACTATTTGTTACGTAATTAATGTATTTTGACTATTTTAAAAGTATAAATTCCTTGGATGTAACTTCAAAATTTATAAAATGTATTACAATTTATTACAGGTTAAAAGTGAACGTAAATAATACATTTGTTGATTCAGCTATTAATTCAATATATTTGAATATTTTCACCCGGTTGACACATCATTTTTTTATCGGAAATAAAATACAGTGGAAATGCATTATTGCAGAAAATACATTTTTTTAAATTTGTATTTAATACTTCGCTTCAGGTGACATTGGAAAAACTGAGACAACTAAACTCATTTTGTCTCGGAATGTAATTTTCAATTCTGTCATCGAAACAAAACTCAGCTTTAATTTTTCTTATTGTGGTATTGTGAAAGTATAATTCAGGATGGTAAAAGAAAGAAGGAGATACATTCAGTTATTTAAAATAAGTGAAGAGCTGAAACAATCAGTGGCGAGCTAAGTTCAAATCCATCTCCTAGTGAATGTTGATATTGGCAGCACAGACATTCAATCTTTTTGTTTAAGTTTTTTAAATAAATTCTATAAGAGAAAGTATGGTATATGAATTTAAGGGTCGAATAAAATAGATTCAATGCAAAAGCACAGGAACAAGTAATCACTAATGTGGCTTAAAACATGTTTATCCCGACATTTACCGTCAAGAAAAGGAGCGACTATGCCTACAAACACTCAATAAGATGCTTATACCAAAATAAGATACCGCTTAGTGTCTCATTATAAGAGAATAGTAGTTGAACCAAATTTGCGTTTCAATGATATAATTTCTTCGATAAAACATTGTGCAATACTTTTCTGTTATAAGCACTTTCTCTGTATTTTCAATACTAAAACTATAAAATGTATAAAGTCTACATCAACTTGAAAATATAACTACTCGAAATATATCGACAGCGTCTTCTTGAAGTTTTCGTCTTGTATTATCTAAGTACGATCGAGATGCAACATATAGAAATTATATCATACATACAGTCTAAAGCAGCAAGTACACCGGAATCTCCTTTGAATATACACGTTAGCCAACGTTTGATATAGAAATATACATACAAAATGAAGAAAAAGTAATGTGATAAAGTGAATTGTCTATAATTTTCTTGAAAATTAAAAAAAAATTGGGCTGTGTCTAATTCCAGATTAGTCACTTCTTCTTCTGAGAAACGCCTTAAAGATAAAACACCAGGCGCCATTAGATCTTGTGATTTGGCTGGCTAAACCAGACCTTGAAATTTGGAGATCTCTTGAGAAGATTTTAATATACTATATTCTACCTGTTAAAAATTTATAACAAAATGGAATCCATGCTGTGCTTATAAACTTTGGTCATTACTTTTGCACCACCCTGTCTTATTGTCGTAAGATAGGGCCACATGAATTCTGGTTATTGGCTCGTTTAGGTTAGAAAATCTAGTAATTGAAGAGCTTTTGTTAACATATGTGTGATAAAGTTACAGTGTTGATTTCCTAAAAATTCTATGTACAAGGAATATGAAAAATACAAGGAATATGTTGGAAAGTTATAATGATTCAAATCAATCCCAATGTTAACTTCAAAAATTTAAAAGAATAAAATTTTCAAATTTTAGTTTCAAATTATTTTGTGTTGTGTTGAGAGATTTATTCATAGTAATTTTGGCAGCGTTTATCCTTTCCATGGATTCAAACATGATATTCATGGATATTCAGAGTATTCGTAGCCATAATTTAAGAAAATTTGCCCTTCCATGACATAGAGGTTCTTAAGTAAACCTGTATTTTTTTAATATATAACCCCACGGATAACATTTTACAGAGTGGTTTGAATGATTCGTTTTTTATTGGATAGGGTTTACTTCAAAATTAGTCCAACTAAAAAAGAAACTTAAGGAGACAATAAATAAATAAAAATTTTTTTTTCGCAAAAAATAGGCCAGATTAAAAAAAATTCAAAATGTAATAAAAAGTTATTCTAAATTAAAACTTACTTGTAACAAATTACTTTTCGAAGTCAGATAACGAAATGTAATTAATAACAAGAAAATTATACAATTTTTAATTTAGAATTGTGTGGTTCATCATCATTAAAGTTACAGGGTTGGTGTTTTAGATCAGGGGTTTCTAAATTTCTAATATTTCTTTTGTTAATGAAATTTAGTGTGGTATATACTAAATAATGAGTATATTTGAAAAATGAGTATGTTTAAACATCCTATGCCCCTGTTGAGACATTTTATTTTGGAAAAATCCTAATAATGAAGCTTATTAATGTATTTGTACATGTCTCTTGTATTAATTATAGCAATGCAGATCTTAACTATCGATTCCTGAAGAATTTGAATTCCTCGGCATACTATTTTCATTATTACCAAAATTTATGTCTTCAGTAGACACAAAATTCTAAAAAGAATTACGAAAAATTGTTTACGGCATCCAACCTGTATATCTACCGCGTACATATTAAGAGTATGTAAACTTTAAAACCAGTCAGTCAGTCAGTAATGGTGTACATAAGGATTCTTGAAATGAGCGACAATGTCAAGTCAAGTACTGTTGTTAACAACCACCGTATCTCATCTCTTATATATAATGTATTATCAAAAATCTTTCATCTTCATTCAACAGATACAACCTACAATTTAACTATAAGTCTTCTTTTTTTCCAATTTTTTTTATATAGTTACCTTCAAAAAAAAAAAAAAAAAAATATTAAATACAATTTTAAAAGAAGAACGAACTTAAACATTTCCTTATAGGAAAATGATTGAAAATCTTAAGTTGGAAAATTCAATTGAATATGCAATTAAGTGAAGTTTGTAGTTGAAAAATATGAAAAATAATTTTATAAATAAAGGGGATAAATATGTGTTTTTGAAGTGATGGGAAGTAAATAATGTAATTTTTTTCTTGCTTAGGATTATTTTCATATAAATATTAGAAAAATGTGTAAAGCTTAATAATTTGTATTTTCTAATTACTTTCAAATAGTAAGGCCACAGTAATGTTTTGGAACTACTTCCAATAAGTTTAATATATTTGTAGTTGGAAAAAGGATAATTTTTTAAAGTTAAATTATTGCAAAGGCAAATTATTTTATAGAAGAAATACATAAACGTAGATTTTATTTAAAAATTCTTGCAAAATATACATGAAGTAGAAACATACTAAAGTTAATAACAATAGTTACTAATAAGGACTTTATAAGTCGAAAGTGCACTCAGTAATTTTAAAAAAATTTCAAGTGAAAATTACACAAAGTTAAAAGTTTCCATTATTTTATGTTTTATAAAAATAGAATATGTATTGTTTTGAACATTTTAGATTAAAACCTCTACATTTGTATGCTTATGACCACGGAGCATAGATACCTTTCACAAGGTTGAAAATTTAGATAGTTTTAAATTTATAAAACATTACCGTACATAATAATAGGAGCTAACATTGTAACAAATTGTTTATCAAAAAGGTTTTAAGCACAACTTTTATTTGTTTTAATGAAACAAACATTGTAGAAAGTTGACTTCTCAGCTACTTCTAATGGCTGATAACATCATAGATTCATGGGATCCAATTAAATAATTTCGTTCATTTATGAAAATAAATTAGAAATTTTGAAAAAAGTTTAAGCAATTTTTAGAAATTCCGTTTATTTATGAACATAATATAAATTAGAAAGTTTTGAGTTACCTTGAAAACTCTATGGTAAACAAATATACAAAGAAAAATTGCGACACTTTGTGCTTATTTTTTAAGTTTTATTGGTGTCTTTAATATTTAGACGTTTAGGTTACACGTAAATTAAATTTAGTATACTGATATAAACGCTATATTTATGATAATGTACTGATATAAAAGTAACAGGTGAAGTGAAATTATAGCTCGGTTAGTTGAAGATAACAACTAATATCATTGTTTGGATTATTTTAATTAGCATACATAAAACACTATAAATATCCAGTCTATACAGTTATATAAACTTGTATAATAATATGTATTGTAATAATCAATATGTGATATTTTCCTAATTTGAGCTAATGTTGTAGCAAATCTTTACATTTTACGAAAAAAAATTTCAAACAAAAGACCCAATGGATCGATTTTGCTCATTCACGGCCTTATACTCACTTGTTATGTAAGCAATACGTCAACAAAATTTCAGCTCTTTTTGTTTTTGAGTCATCGTGATGACGGACATTCGGAAATGCACTAGTTAGATGTTTCTATGAACACCTATACCAAAATTATTTGAGGTCAATATCTCCTAATGTTGCAAACTTTATACAAAAATTAATATACTATGGCTTATTATGAATGTCGAGTATAAAACCTCGACAGTAAAAAATGGCAATTCACTAAAATAACTGATATTATTTAGCAAGTTTTCTTACTGTGTTTCTATTCAATTTTGGATTTCATGGAAATTCACAAGTAATTGCTCAAAAAACATACTATATACTTCTAGTTAATCAGAACAGAAAAATCGATTCGCAAAATTTTTCTGTATAGTATAACATAATTTTCTGTGTAAAATGGCGGAATTGCATAGTGTTTTGTTTTTAATATAAACTTTTTTATTTGTGATGTTCAGAAAAACTGACTTGTCCAAGCGTTTATACTTTAATCAATATACATTTGTGTCTAGAATATAGAAAATCAATTTTGCAACAACAGCAAAGAAATGTATTTTATGTTATCAGTTTCAACAATATTGAAATACGAACGAAGAACATGAATACTAGAAATGTTTGAACGCAGTAAATAAATGATTTCTTTTTACTAACTTTTCAGTTTAAGGCTTCTGTATTCACCTGAAAAATCAAAATCAACACTGAATTCATCCCTTTACGTTTTGAACTATCTGAAATGTTTTAGTACTGAGGAACAAATGTGCGCAAGGATATATATATTGAAAACAAAGTTTAAAAAAAATAAAAGTTTAAAAAAGTGCAGATACAACTAACAGAGTTAATTGTTAAGACACTCGGCAATTATAAATATATTTGGACTATTTTTAATTAGCATTCATGAAATACAGTAAATATACAGTCTATACATTTATATATACTTGTATAATAATATGTATTGGAATTACCAAAATGTGATAATTAGCTAAATTCAAATAAAAGTTGTTTGTTTCAAAGAAAAAATTTTTTTGAATTTACATATTTCCTTTATCTTTTATAGTATAAAAATTTGGGTCAAGGATCCATTGAATCCAAACACCTATTTTGTTTCACGTATTTAAACTCAGTTTTTATGTTTAAAATACATCACTAAAATTTCAGCTCGTTATTTCTTTTGTTTTTGAGTTATCGTTATGACTGGCGGACGGATGGACTGACGGACAACTGGAAATGGACTAAAAACGTGTTTCAATGAACACCAATACCAAAAGTTTGTGCAGTCAGTATAGGTAGCGTTACAAACTTTAGACTAAAATTAATATACTCTGACATATGTATATCGACTATAAAAATTGTATTATCTTAGCTTTAACTTCTATAACTCTATTCAGAAAGACATTGATGTGAAATGAAAATGCCGCATCCATAACTGTTTGTTTTTATTTTGTTTTGTAACAAATATTCTCATTTACTCTTTACTTCAAATAGAATAAAATCACTTATATAAACAAAAACACAAAACAATGTACCACCCATTTAATGTTTTCAAAACGGTATAGTAGGTTTATATGTAATGAAAATCAAAGGAAATTCAACTAAGTATCTTGAAATGAAGAATTGGGATGTTGTAAGTTACTTGATCTCAAAACAGAATAGTAATTTATTTTAATGAATAAACAAATCGTTAACATTATTAAACGAAATTTTAAAATATTCATGCTTTCTCTAACCGTATATTAAGAATACATAAAATTGTAGTATTAAAGAATCAGTAATTAGCATAAGAAGAAAGTTTTTAGCTCAGAGAAAAATGTCAAAATAAATACAAAAAAAAAAAAAAAAATATAACAATGCGCTTTTTTACGTTATTTTATCGTAGATAAAGAAAAACTACTGGAAAGAATGTATGTTTAATTATAATTGTATATATTTATATCTTTTTCCCCAAATAATACGGAAATTAACTCCAAACGCACTGAAATTATGCAGGGAAATTTATCTTCAATAATCTCGTTGAATAAAAGTTGTGAAAGGAAGACTTTCTGCAGTAAAGGAAATGATTGAAATTATATTAATATAATTTTTTTCATGTTTATTATTTTTTTATTTTGTTTTTTGTGGATTATACAGCATATGCAGTTTTTATAATTTCGACCATTCGAATCAAATAAATTGTACAACTTAACAAATAATTTCCGTCTGCAATGGAATGAAATAAAATTCGATTAAAGTATGAATATTAAAATACAGCTTAAATAAACGTGTTAAATATTTGGGATTCAATTGTAAATAAAGCCTAAAAAATTTGAAGGATGTTTACTGAATAATTACCGCAAAGTTTAAGAATAACTTAAACTAAATTTCTCTCGGGCAAACTATCATTACATTATCTTCGATCATTACAATTATAATTTCTTTTAACACCTAGCAACAATACAATTTAATAAACAAAAAGTGAACACATAGCTATTTTTGTTGCTATAGTAAGACACATAAAGGTTAACATTTTTATATTTTATTTTTAGAGCAATATAAAAACAGAAATAATACAAATTTTTCTATTACCGATTAAAAAACAAACAGAAAAAAAAAACATCAAGAAGTAAGAATAAAGTAAACTTAACATTATTATGTCAAAACAATTCAATAAATTTTAATAATAAAATAATAAAAGTATTTTTATGGTGAAACATTTTCAAGTTTTAAGAAATTTTGAAGATTTATAACTTAAATTGTTTTAAATTTGTAATAATTTATTTTTCATAATAAGTTAACAGTTAACTGGATTTTCTCCGTAACATTTACATAAGCACCAAAAATTGTAATAATTATATAGCATAAAGTTTATGTTCTAAGAATTTATCGGGACGTTATAGCCTTTGTTTTTAGTTTAAGTTTCAGAAACAATCAATTATTTATTATGTTGTGCTATATACTAGACTTTCACACGATATACGGGCAAGATTGAAAAATTTTTACAATTTAGCATATCAATAAAATCATCTGCTACGCTATACTACCTAGCAAATTTGTCCCTGACTGCCACTCACCATGTTTATGCATAAATTAAAATCAGAGGTCCTATTAACAATCATATATTGCAACATATATAAATTTTGAGCCAAATTTTAAATTATTTTCTAATATAATTTTTACTGTATAACACTTTCTCTTTTGTTTTGTTTTTTTCCATTCAATTTCCATATCGATCGTTTAATTTTGTATAAAATAGATTTTGATTTTCGTATCGTTATCTTGTCTAGACACTATTTTTCTCTATTACATTATTGGTCCATTCGCAATTAAAATATTTATAGGTAGTTTTGTTTATTAAAGTTATGTACAAACAAAAACTTATTTAAGAAAATATATATTTCGGGTAAACGCGCTCAATATTCATACCTCTAAAGCAATATTTTTTTCTGTAAAATTGTTATACTTTATTTCAGAATAATGGACTTTACAATTTTCTTCATGGAGAATGGTAATTGAATATCATTTACATTGTGAGCTCATAATTTTCTATGGTGATATTTAGGCAATAAATTTATCTGGCAAAGTTTAATGAAAACTTGATGAATCATTTGATCATGCTCAGTTCTATTTTTATAAATTTTCTACTTAATTCGAATTTATTAAACAAAAAGTTAAGAAGAAGTTATTGACGTTCAAACACTTAATATTAATCTGAGACCATTTTCAATTCATTTGCTGTTTGGAAATGAAACTACGTTAAAAAATGTTACAAAACTCTGATTTAATACGGTTCACTAAATGTTTTATCTTTCAAAAACTTGCATTTGTTATTGAACGATTATTTTATTTGACCTTAGCTTCGTAATTTCGATTAATATAATTAAAGTGCTCTGAATGTTTCATCATTTAAACAATTGCATTTATTATTAGATTATATTTCATTTAAGAGAAAAAATTATACATTTTAAGTTTTGTCATGCTACAAAAACAACCAGTTTTTCGAGCCCCATATAAATTAGACTAACTAATAAACTAAACAGAACTTTTAGAGGCTTTTCAAAATTACGAAAGACTTACACGATCGAAATCTTACAAACGATAAAAATGATAATTGGGCTTGTATCATTTTCTATAAAAAAAATAATGTGGTTTCACAAGTGCTTTAGATTTTTTATATAGACTTCTATAATAAAGACAACTTGTAATGTAATATAGATTTTATCTTTTTTATTTTGGCGAACAAATAACTCAAAAAACTACGTTCCAAATGTAATGAAATCCAGTATGCACATTCTTTCCTACCGAAAAGGATTCTAAAGTAAAAACCAAAATTTTATTTTACACTTAGAAATGTTCTTCATGAAAAATTCTTCGACTTGTCTGCTGGTTTCATTTCAAGATTGTGCATACTAAATTTCATAACATTAGGTTAATAATTTTTTTTTTAGTTATTTGTGCGCGAAAATTGAAAAAAATATAATGTCTAGAGCAATAACAATAGAAGAGAAATTGTCTTATTGTAAAGCCTACAGAAGTCTCTTTCATAAGCCCAACGATTTAAAAAAGTTGAAAAAGAACCAGCGTTGTTCGTAATAAATTCTCAAACATACCGAATACAAATTCATAGCCCATAAAACCTTAGAAGCATTTACATTCAAAAATAAAACTTAGGCACAGACTTATGATTGTAAATACTTTCATACATTATCTATTTAATTTATCTACCTGTTAAAATGATAAAAACAAAACTTTTAACAAACTACATTTAGAGATAATAGTTTAGTTCGATTTAATTAACTTCTTATGAACGTCGGGTATGAATAGCTAAAGTATATTCGAACTTACATCATCTACTACATTTAATTTTCTATTCAATACTTACAGAATGTTTCGAGTTTGATATAACAATAACACTTCAAAAGATTCTCTACTTCCTCTTATTTTCAAATAAATAATCGAGATAAAGATGTTATTCAGAAAAGCATGCAAACAAAAAGTATACTTTTATTGCTTTTTCATTTCAATTAATTGAATAGTAGTTAAGTTGCGGTGAGTTGGTTCAGAAAAAAGATTGTCGTTCATTTCTACAGATTTCATCGTGGAGGATATTTTTTATAATACACGCTAAGAGACAATCCAATCAGCCTTCAGGGTGAGCGGAAGAATCTTATTTGAATTTGAGATTCGTCCTTTTTTATGAACCTATAGCGTTAATGTCGATGTTGTTAGATATTCGATATTCTGTGGCTAATAATGTATGAACTTAAATTAATATTTAGCCAGTTAAATAAAAAATACACTGCTACCTATAGACAGAAAAATTTCTCGATATGCATGTTTATTCATAAATTATAACAAAAACTTATCACTGGGAATTCGTATAATAAATACACATTTTTATCACATATTTACCGGCTGTACGGCCAAGTGAGTATAGGCACTAATATCTTAACCTATTTGGTAACTTAGACTGAACATTGCGGGTTCGAATCCAGGCATAGACAATTTCATTAATTATAATAATTTAAAAAAGGGGCGGTTGTTTGAGCAGACTGCAGTTGCCTAGATAAGAACAAAGCAATCAGTTCCACCAACAATATAATTGCCAAATTATGGTAGTAGACATCTGCTCATTCAGATGCTTTCTAGGTAAAAGGAACGCGCTTGCGGTTTCTCTCTTAACATACTTTTTATTCCATATGTACTTTGTAACCTTTTATTCATAAGCAGTTTTGTGCACACAAAAACAGAGTTCTTCTATTTTAAGAAATTATTATCTTTAATAGCAATTGACTGATGAGTGTTTGTAAAATGATCCAATCCAGAAAACTTCCAACATTTTATAAAATAAAATTTTAAATATTTAAGTAATTTTGGAGGTATGCACATTCTTCTATGAGTATTTTTAATAACATGGCAAAGCATCCGACGTTGGTTTTAAAAATGAAGTTTTTATAATATCACTGAAACATCCGGTAACAAGAATATTTCACTTGCATATTTCTGCACACAAGCAAGGAAATTTCTATGATCCAAGATTCCATATATCGTTATGAATAAAATATAAAGATGATATACATAAGATATTCATTAATGAAGAGAATGAAGACACGGTAGTTGAATTTCAAATTGAAAATCATGTACATTTATAGTAAAATTTATTTTCCATTACAATTTATAAAAATCTGACTAGTGATTACACAAATGTTTTTCATTTTTATTTTGTTTTAAAAGAACTCCATTTCAAATCCATTCGTTTCAAAAACATTCATATTAGTAAAATAATTACCACAAAATAACTTTTTTCCCAAAGAAAATGCTACTTGTGAGCTGAAATTCTTTAACAGTGTATTCGTTATATTTATGCATATCTATCAATACTATTTTATTTTTATAGACAAATTTTTGAATAAAACTGTTTATTTAAAAAAAAAAAAATCTTAAATTCTCGTATTTATGATTCAAGATTTGTAATATCGACTTGTTTACAAGTTTAAATTATCTTTCGTAGTTTCCATTTTCTATTCAGAAAATTCGTTTAGAAACTATCCAGAAAATCCGTTTAGAAACTGTATTCTCTAGAAAACAATTTTAGTATTATGAAAATAGAAAAAGTTTACATTTTCTCATCATTCCACTAGGCGAAACATTTGACATTTAAGTATGACAAAATTGAAAATACAAAAATTGAAATAAATAATTCTAACAGCTGAAAAATCCTCTTAGTATATTTTCTCAAATATTGTCTCGTTATATTTAAAATGGTACTCCAGGAAAATCATACCTAAACAATAAGAAATCACTTATTTCTAGTATTTATAGCTTGATGATTGAAGTTTCTAATCGCTTGGAATCAATTATTCCAAACATGAAACCAGTCGCAATTAAAAACCTACAATTTTAGCATTTAAAACTACAGAACCTTTCGCCAAGCATTATTATAAATTTATATTTTTTTCAGTGAATAAAATTTAGTTTTTCAACGGTTTTTCTCATCTTATAAACGGAAACGGTAAAAGGAAGAATTATATTATATCATGAATCAATATGAGAATATTGAATCAAACGAAAATCAAACATTATCTTTATTCAGAAAAGAAAATTTTTATGTCAAAATTCATCTATAAAATTCGTCTATAAATATACATATGCAAACAAAAAAACAAGAGTCTGAAATAAAGTTTACATAAAATTTTGTCAAGAAAAATTCCTTTTGGGGAAATATTATATTATAAAATATTTTACACCAATTTTCATAAATTTTTCTTAAAGATTATTTCACAGATGGCTATTTATTCGGTAAATAAATTGCCAACAAAATAAATAACAACAACAAACAATTTGTTTCCATAAAATTTTCGATCTTGAAGAAAATTTGCGTATATGTAGATAGATCTTATTGGCTCAAAATTGTTGTTGAAATTGCAGTTTCGGTAGAAAAAATGCAAGCTCAGTAAGAACTCTTTTTTGCAGGTACGAAATGCGAGTCAGTTACCTATATTGATTTTTGTGCATTATTTTGTACAAAAAAAAAAAAATATTTAATTAGGCATATAATGACATTTTATAAAAGATATAAATATTATAAACAATATAGATATTCAAGAATGTCACAAACTTGAATAATTAAATCATTTAAAATACCAATGATTTTTTTTAAAAATATATTTGTAGATTTCACATCGTTTTCATCTTTTTATGAGAAAGGCGCTGATATTTTTCAAGTGAAAACTTCTTTAGCCACGTTGAACACATTTTGGTAGGGAAAAATCTTATGGGTTCGCGTCACCGACATGTTCACGACCTGCGCATGTCGCTATGCGCCTTGTTGGATGAGTGAAATCTCGTGGGTTCATATAATAATAAAAACCAGATATTTTTAATATTTTTTTAAAATTTAATCTACTATTTTCTAAATTATCTATGAATTCAACTTAAAAATCTTGATTTTATATGGCAAACTTTTGATCTTTGTTGAATATTTGCCTTTATTGATTGAACTACAATTTCATGCATGTAAATTATAAATAAAATATAAAGGAACTAGATAATAATATGAAAGTCAAGTAACATAGTAAATCTAAACAGGATACTTTTCAATTTTAAACTTTGATACATACTTTCCGTGTTCCGATCAATGTATAACGTGATGAACTATTAAAAAGGAAATATTAAGACTCTCTATAAAGAAAAATTGTCAGTCAACTAAAATAGAAGAACCTACCGAGTGCGTTAAAAACACAGACTGTTTGCAATGAATATTGGCGGAGAATAACAGAAAATTAACATTAAAAGATTTTTTTCTATATGATTTTTCAAATTATTGGTTTATTACCAGTTTAGTTCGTTTAAAAGATGTAAACAAACAAACTAACTTAACTTTGAGCATCGTAAAATATACTTACAATGAGACTAACCAGTAGTGTCCGCCTGTTGGTTCGTTACCAAGTTTCAATAACCATGAAATAAACCATTGTCGACTTCTCAAATAATCGTGACAATTTCCCATTAAATATTTTCTCGCGTTTTGAAAAAAATAATTTCAACTTTATTCAAAATACATAGCTAGAAGGTAATAACGGCACATCTTCCTCTTCTTCCTCTCGATTTCTATTGTGTTGAAAATGGGAAGCCTGCAGGTCTGTTTTTCTTCGTATTATGACTATGTGCTAAGGATTTTGCAATTCTTAAAAAACGGAGGTAAATTGAAAATGGGATTTATTATGGAATAAATAAAAAGTTTAGATTATAGGAATCCAAAATTTTTTCATGATAATAGCAAAGGTAATTATTTTGAAAAATTGCCGCAACATACATACGGAAGGCATAACTTTGGTATAAGTATCAAATTAACAACAATGGTTTAATATAAAATAATTTAATAAAAACTTTTTCTGGATTTTTCCGACGTTGCTTCTTTGTTAAAATTTTCATTTAAACAGTTTTTCTTTCAAACAAGACATTAAAATCTTATAACAATTTGGTTAACATAAAAATTTTACCGTAAATCCAACACTCACTGTTGGCGATGCGTTCAGGTAAGGCTTCCAACTTAAGAATTCTTATTCTTAATAGTTGACGCACATTCTTACCCAATTTTTTTCGTCAATTTATCAATTATTTTTATTTCATGGTCATGAGTTTACTTCACAAACTACAGAACACGTTCCTAAAAGAACACGTTGTATTTTTTAATATTATACATAAGGGAAATTAAATAGCGATAAAAACATATCAATGACTATCGACAAGTTAGTTGTACATTTTCTGTCGAATACTGATATGTGTTCCGATCAATGATATGTGTAATTGAGCTGGGCTTTCCGATATACGTGACTTTAATTCTAATATTCAATATTATTGGTAAAACAAATATTATTCTCTAGGATTGTTATCATTGTTTAATTGACATTTTGATAATAAATAAAATAATTTTGGTAAAAATATCGAATAAGTACAACATTGCGTGGTGGTTAGTGATTCCAAAATTTTTTATTTGTTTTTTAAAGAGGTGATATGTGACAAAATTTAAAATTTTTGACATGAATTTTCTGTTGCATAACAACAATTACATGTAAATGAATCCAATTTATAGTATTCGATAACCCACAAGTCACATGAATAGCGTTGTATAGCGTTAATTATCATTAAAATTTCAATGTAGCGAAAAATAGAAAATAATCAATCTGGAATTCAATTTTAAAAGCAAAACAAAACCTCCGTGTTGGTTTTTTATCATTTTTGTTTTGTTAAAAACACATTTATATTCGGCGTTTAATAAATTTAATATTAGGCGTTCTAGGATACATAATTGATAAAATAGTTACCGTCGTTATAAATTGTATATCAATACTTATAGTTAATAATTTTTTCTTGATTGATACGTGTAATTATTTAATTGTACCTGAAATACCGTGAAAAACGAAAAAATTTTAATACGATCAAAATTATAATAAAATAATGATGCGTTTTCCCAAAAAGTGAAAGAAGACAAATAAACACGTTAAAAATGGTCAACCGATATTGTCTGATAATTTTTTTGTTACCTGAAAGCATAATGTTTCAGGTAACAAAAGAAAAAAAAAGTTTCAAAACAAAATTTAACGACTCAGTAAGAAATTACATTTTTTACTGTGTAATGTGAAACAAAGCCAGGCTTAAACAAATCTTTTGCATTTGATATTGGAATAAATATTAAAATATTTTTTAATTTTCAATTCAAGCAATAAATTAGTGCATTTTATAAAAAAAAAATTTATAAATGACAAATAATAATAATACGGATGGGGTTTTACTTCCGTTCTTCAGACATACACGTTTATAACAAAGGTCACCCACATCATTATTTTCAAATGTAGATATACTACAATTTTATCTAATTGCATATAAATTATTATATAATACGTTCTTTAAAACTATTGTACTTCAAAATTGTTTTGTCTATTAAAATAATGTTAGTAGTTATAAATATAATTAATAACCAATTGATCTTATTCAAGCAGTTAATTCATAATAAATATTAAATATTAAACAACAAAAAAAAACCATGTAGAATTATGTTTTTGAACTATATATTATTCATTTGCATGGTGACAACAAAGTGTTCTAAATATGTCACTACAAATTCAAATAATTTTCATAAATAAATATATATTTGCTTTGTTTGAATTCATAAACATGTTATATGTGATGCCACAAATATTGACAAGTGAAATGCGATTTATATATAGGTGTATATTTTATGTATTTTATGTGGGCATATCAGTATAAATATTTTGAAATAATAACATTTTTATTTTCTAAGAGTTAAAATGTCAATTCATTCATTCAATGGTCGAAATATTTCTGTACATAAACTTTGAGCTCCTATTCCACATTGTTTATTAGATAGAAAATTTGAACCGTTTTTTCGAACCTTAAAAAAAATCCTATATATATATGTTGATAACAGAAAGTTTTCCTTATTATGGTTTTATATGTATAATATTAGAATTTCCCGTAATTAATGGAATTAGATAAAAAATTTTAAAAAATGAACCACCTTCAAAAAAATGAACTTATCAATTTTTTTAGTACAGGATAAGATTGGCACCGACTTTGAAAGGTAATTAGTCACAAGGTTATTATTTACAGAAGTTTTAAATTTAAAATTATTTCAACTTTTATTTTTAAGTTTATTTTTTTTGAATGCGGTTCATTTTTTGAAAAATTTAATTTTTTTTTTTTTTTTTTTTTTGTATACAATCACAAATAATTTTTTGTTTGGATGAAATTGAATTACTAATAATTAGTTTTTCACTCTGTCTCTCTGCGTAGGGACATCAGATTTTAGTTTACTTACCAGAGTATAACTAGTGGGATATTTACTTTTCATCAAAAAATAATTATCAAAATCGAATCATAAACGAGATTATTCGCGAACATACGTAAAAAGTATATAAATACCCTGTCGAATTGAGAAACCTCTTTTTTGAAGTCGGTTTATAAAGTTTAAAAGAAATTTATATAAACAAAATAAAATTTATACAGCAAATAAAAATATATTCACATTTGTTTGTTTTCTGTGTAGAAATATAAAACTGTTTCAAGTTGATTATAATGTAACAAAAAAAACCGTTCAAAACGGATGACAAAAGGGTACTTTAATATACATATAAAGTATTCACCCTTATCATTTTAATAATCATTATCAAAGGTATTCGATCAATATTATTTGACAAAATAAACGATTCGTTATTAGTACTAAAAAAAATACAAAACACTGCTATTGTGAAATTTGGCAGTTAAATTTGTTAAGTGAAGCCTTAAAATTTTGTAATATTGACGAAACAAATCAATTTAATAGAAGCTTAACTTTGTTTTATGTGCAATGAACTTGGTGTAACAACGTTGCATGTGGCAAGTATTAAATTAAAATGTTATTTTTAAATATCATAAAGAACTAAATATGCCAATTAACCAAGTACTTATACCATCGAAAATCAAGTTTTAATTCAGTGCGCGAATTATTAAGTGCATTTAATTTTATCCATATCATCTAACTTGCACACAAATATTATGCAAATAAAAATTATCTTTTCGTTTGTGAATTTAATATACATTATTACAGCCGGGACACTACGAAACAATACAATATCTACACCCACTACATTGTCAGTTCCTTATTGTTCTTAAACATTATAAAATATATAATCATTTCAGTTTTTTTCTTTCACTAAACCCATGATATATAACTCAGGACTCGACTCCCTCAATCAAAGAGCAAAAATTACTTGTATTGAAATGAATTTGTAACACTAGACCATGAATTTCCTTTATATTATGATCTAATAAAATATAGCATAGATTTTTAATCGTACGTGTTGCATACAGATATCAGTATTTATTTTTATTGTTCTAGTTATTCTTGATACATATCAATGATCATCGTATTCTCCATGATTATCAATTGTACTACTGTTATATAAATAATAAATTGGTTTTGTATTAAGGGTAGCGTTGTTTATAATGTTTATTATTGTAAGGAAATAGTAAAACCCGTTGAATATTATACTTTTAATGCCACATGGGGCTTATAACTCACCTGTTAGAAAGCTGTCGTGAGCGAGTAGTTACTGGTCATTATTGGATAGTTTTGTGACCAGACTTAATCTTAAATTGAAAGGCAAATTGTGATATATATTATTCTACAACCTCATAACAGAACGGTTTGTAAAAATAACAAGCATGTTTATATGTTGACAATTTTTGCAGGTGTTATTTAAGTGATTATGATCTTTACCCAATTACTGAAATTCTAACAATTTGTGTAATTATTGACATAAAAAAGTAAACTTTCAATTTGTAATTACAAGCTTCGATTAAATTTTTTTGATATTTTTTTAAAGAGAATTTTCTTTACATATTAAAACATCAAGGTATTTGTCTAATCTGTTCTAAAGAATCTATCTTACCTGCCTAAACCCGTTAATTACTTTAATAGACATAAAGTATCCAATAATATTTATATGAGATAAAAGAATAAACATTTTTGTGAAAATACAACGCATTCAGGATCGGTGTACATGATGAATTGCAAAAAATGTCTACACCGAATGTTCTTAAAAGCGTTCCTTATCTTGGCTATTGTTCGTATTATTGGGCAAATTAAACTATTTTGTCGAGTTGTTCCAAGCAGTTCATTAATCCAAATTGATGAGAAAAACATTATTTAATAGTTCTTAACCAGTTTAAAATACATCTAAATGCCATTATTCAAACATATTTGTATACCTTACAACAAGATTTTGTTAAATATATGATTATTTTTTTAATAAAATGTTGTAGTAAAGCCATAAAAATGACAAAAACTTCCAGAAATTAACGCTAAATACAATTAAAATAAACATCTACGTGTATTGGTTGAGGTTGGTTCAATTCTCAGTTAAATTTAATCACCCTTTACATTCTTTGTATAATTACAATCATTACTTATGAAATATCTATGAGAAGAGTTCAACTAATTTAAAATGTAGCACACATAAATTTTGAAATATTTTGGATGTAAGAGATTCCGCATGGGACATTCGATGTAATGATCCACGTTTTAAATATTACAAACTGAACAAACAAAATTTAATACAATAATAAAGGGGGATAATAATGTACTTTATATAGAATAAAAAAGGGTTTATCATTTATTA
This sequence comes from Chrysopa pallens, assembly GCA_020423425.1. NCBI lineage: Eukaryota > Metazoa > Arthropoda > Insecta > Neuroptera > Chrysopidae > Chrysopa > Chrysopa pallens. The sequence goes on from CM035592.1 coordinate 73,321,608, forward strand.
TAATATATGATTGTGTAATAGTTATGAGAGACTAATAATTGATCGATGGGTATTAAGATAAGCACACGAAGGATTTTGTTAAATAAATAATACATAGTAAAAATAAATTAATAATCGATCAAATCTGGCCATTCTATTTTAAGAACGAAAATCTGAATACGAGTTTTGAACTACAACATGGTATATAGAGCATAATTCTATATTAAAAAACATGACCATCGGTATCAAACGCACGCGTGACACCAATGCAAAAAACATTATAAAATTTAGAATATTCATCTAGAAGGTGAATGAATAAGGTTCAAATTGTATTTATGTAAAAAACTTATTTGCTATTCTGAAAATCTAATCGATTATATTTAGAGTTTTGCCGACTATGATTTTAGTCGACTAGCCATTTAAGTGACTAGTCGCCGAGGTTACCAGACGATTAGTTAGCAAGCTGATCACAGAAAAAAAAATTATGTTATAACTTATATTACAGTATATCATGTAATTTTAATTTAATATTACTGATTCTAAAATTAAAATAATAAAATATTAGCTAACAATCAAGTTTTTTATTTTATATCAGACTTCTTAAGCAGATTTTATTAAGAAATTCATACAAAGTTATAAGACAGACAGTCGGTGCTCTTTACCGAAAACTCGACATCGAAAGTGGCCAGATAGTCGTTGTAACCGACTAGGCGCCGATTAAACAGAACAAGTTTAATTATAATAAACGAATTTTACACGTTTTGAGTGATTCTTAATTTACAAGTCATATTTCTAACGACTTCCAATCGCTTAATAAATATTTTAATAAAAAAACAGAACAACAATTACCATACAGATAACATATATATCCGTAGCAGCATGGCTTTCCTGTTTTACTTAGTATTTCAAAAAACTGTTTGCCATAAAATGGTTATCTGATTATGGATATCTAAGATTGTATACATTACATTTGCTGTTATTAACCCATTCCTCATGTAATATTCCTCATAGTAATCCATACCTCAACTTAAGTAAACTAGCCGAGCAACCTCTCAAAAATTGTTAACCGAAAATTTAATTGTAGATATGTTTTTTAGGTAGCGGGAGTGTATTTTTTTTTAAATTTGGAGTAATTACCAGAGTAAACAATCAAGTATATTCGATTTAATTAAAAAAAATTAATATAAATCTATTTTTAGGTAGATTATTATAATTAAAGCAGATTACACAAAATTTATAATTAATTTCATATCGAATAAATCACATTATCAAAATTAAACATTTATATTATGTTTAAGTGACCGAAGAATCTTCAACTTTTTTCGACTTTTAAGTTATTTCGTTCATTTTCCTTCATTTAAAAATTCACCACTCAGTTTAAAGTAATGTTTGTATTTATGTCACCAAATTTCTAGCCTAAATAAGGTAAATGTACATAATTCCGGGATAGTACAGCAGTTTTTACATATTTAATTTACATATTTTGAATACTTCAACGATATTGAATTATTTAAATTTATATTTTGTATTTTTTTGTATTGTTGGTCAGAGTATCAATGGATGTGAAAGCCAGATTGACATTGATAATTTTAATTTAAACATTATGAAATTTCATATAATATTACTAAAAGTTCTTAGTTTTCACTTCTAACGGCACACCCGATAGCTGCCAATAATATTATTTTTTTATTTCGGCATAATAGTTGATTTTCAGTAGCACAAAGTATGTTTCAACTACAACTAATTAAAATTTGAAAGTCATATTGTAGGTCCATATATACAAAATTGTTGTAACCAATGCACAAAAGCAAGAAAATCATTATTTAAATGAATGATTTGATAGAATAAGTATTTTTAACGTGAATAAACTTTTAAGATTCACGTGTTTCAAATCGTTTATATAAATAATTTAACACATTTGTCAAATACGATTTGTGAATATCTACATATATATATGTTCTAAAACCTACCTTTTAACTTGTGAGAACATATATTCCAGTCGTAATGGTTTTGTTTTACCAAATAGAAACAAATAATATGTAATAAAATATTCGTATACTAAATCAGTTTTACTCCTACTCAACCAAAGATGTAAACAAGTTGCAATGTATATGAATTTTAGAGATGAAGATCATTACATTGGATTTCAATTACGTGTTTATGTTTATTAAAGTCATTTTTGTCATTATCTAATTTTGAGGTGTATCATCCATAAAATTAAGCAGGATATAATAAATATCCTTCAAATAACAATTACGATTCGCAAAGAGACATTTGAAAAATGAATAAAAAACAGAAAATTTAATGATGATGAGTATCTACGAGAAAAAATGTTAAATGATTTTTAATTAAAAAAAAAAATTGCATTTCAGTTTATAAAATTAAGTATTTATAAAAAAAATTTAAGCAAGAATATTTTATTTAATAGAGTTAGAAAGTCCATTAAACAAGTGGTGTAAGAACAACTCACAAGGAACACACGACGAACTTTCCAATTCCGAGAATGGATGTTAATAAATACGAAAATAAATATTTGTATCTTTTTATTTTAGTTCTTTTCTTCAAGGATAAACGGTTGAAACGACTTTTCTGAAAAAAACTTCACTTAACTTAACGACTTCGATTAAACCTACATAATAACGTATCGAATGAAAGCACTTCTACATTGACATCATTATTTGTTATACACACACAAAGACTTATTTCTGTAAACACGTTAAATTTGTGTTCTAGTAACGAAAATATATTTGAAAATTCGAGACATAAAATTGATTTTATTACAACAACAACCCACTACGGAAGTTAATAATTTTATTTGAATAAGTTGGAAACAAAAACTAAGCGATGAACTAAAACATTCATTTAGTTGCAAAAACAGCGAAAGAGCTTTTTACAAATTTTTTTTTCATTCTTAAAAAGAAAAATGTTATAAAGTCGGTATATTTTTGTATGTATGACCATGCATGACTTTATACAAGGTATTTCCATTTGGATTATTTCCACTTTTGCTTGATTCGAGTTGATTCTATTTAAATTTCAAAAATACTTCAGCCCTAATTAGATTAGGGAGAAAAACAAATTGTTAATGGTAATCACCCAAAAGACATATTCCGTGTTTTAATACAAATAATGTAAAGTTTTATTCTAAAAGCGTCATAATAACTTCTATAATAAATTTCAGAAATTCTTCCTTTTTCTTACTTTATTCAAACTTTTTTCATTATGAAAATAAATTAGTGGACGCTGTTACACAAAATTTTCAAAAAAAATATATTTCCATTTTTTAGCTCGGATTGCTATTGAATGATTTTTTTTTTAATTTTCAACACTGTATTTTTTTCTTCGAGATTTTTAGTATAAAATGATTTTGAATGTATCAAAACAATTTAATCATTGGTCATTTGCATTGGTTATTTCTGTAAACAAAACGTTACAAGTATATTTTTTTTGCACGAATAAATAAATCGTTTAAAATATTTTGTTATGAAAAATTGTGTTGCTTTAAAATCTGATATAATAATCACAATATGTAAAATTATTTTTGTCAATTTTCCGGTTGAAAACAAGAATGGCCTGTAAGTAAAATACTAGGTGGTGTTAATATATTATACATAGAGCAGCAATCATTCAAGAACTTTATTCTCAACTTCTTTAAATTCCCTATAAATACATTCGTTACTCTCCATCTACTTAGTATAACTATAGTTTATATACTTTAATCTTTGTATATCTCGTGAACTTTTATCAAACAACTCGTAAAACAGCTTGTGCAAACATTGATCTTTATACCTATATATAATGCATGAAACTTTGCAAATCTTAAATTATATTACAGGATTGAAATCAAACTGATTTTAAAATGTTATATTTAAGACTCTTTCAAATCAAATTATATTGTATAGATAAATAAATTTGTTGTAACATTGAAAAAAATTTAGAAATTTATTGAGATACAAAATAAGTAAAAAAAAATGTGTATATTATCATATTAAGTTTATAAGTAATAGTAGAACCGCGGGATTTACGATTGCAGTATTTATTTCGTGATGTAGGTACATGAATAAACAAATTTAAAATTGCTCACAACCTCAAATAGTAATGACCGTAATTAGTCTTGGTCTTGTAGTTTTGATCTTGATCTTGGTTTTTGCAAGATGAAAATTATCTATACACCCACAAGACCAACACTAAGACCGAACAAGCAAGACCGAAACTCAAACCAAGATCGGGTACTCAAGACGAAGACTAAATATATGACTAAACTAATAACAGCTAATACATGAGTCCAAATTTGACAAATAGCAGCTATGTCAAACTGAAGCCTTTTATGCGGTATGTTAAACAAATATTAGAATGTATTGCATACGAGTATTATATAGCCTGTTTCGATTAGTACAGAAACAAACAATTCTAAATATAGCACTTAGTTCAAAATCACAAAAAGCAAACGGGCGAAACGAGTGACGTTCACGCATGCAACATGCAGCAATGCATAAGAGTCAGTATTACCTTGAGTAAAACGCGTTAGTTGTCTGTTTAACTAGGGAATTACAGTAATAGAGTTTGCACTCATTACAAAATTACGACTCCGCAAAGTTGCAGCTATGCAGCTTATTATGATTGCAATGAAACAAAGTGTTCTATGAGTTAATTAATAATTGTGAGCTATTTATAATTTATGCCTTTAATAATCTTTATAACGATAATACTTAGAATATGTAATAAAAAAAACGTTAGTATCAGATCAAATAAGATGAAGCAATACCAAGACTATACAAGCAAAACCAATATCAAGACTCAAAATATTTCTATGCAGACTTATATCACTAATCTGCACACACTTACTTCCATAAACATTTATATAGAAAGTCTGAAGTGTAAGATAAAAGTCTGCATCGTATAAGTTCTACATTAAATATTCAATTCATTATTTGTTTTAATATTGTACAACTATATATAAAAAAGTTAAATTATCATAGATAAAATTCATAAAGAAAGTAATAAAGAAAATAAGTATATTAGAAACTTTTTGAAGAAATCTATTCTTGAATATAATTAATAGATATTTAAAATAGTAATTTTGGTAAGTAAATTACATGCTTATTCCATTAAAAAAATAATATTATCCAATATTATTTAATCTTCATTTATAATAAGCAAATAAGAATAAAAATTAAACTTTTCGAAAAAAATACAACCAATTTAAAATTAATAACCCTAAATAAAACTTTAAATAAAAACTTATTGATATATTTCTTATTACATTAAAAAGTTAATATTTAAAATGTTGAAACGCTGGACTAAAAACACTACAGAATTCCGGAAGTTTTTCTTGCACTCATTTTATAGGCCTCATTGTATATTTTTTATGTAACAATTTTTGTGTTTAGAAAGTACGTTTAAATTTAGTCTAAAAAAAATTATTGAGTAAAAATCACTTCAAATTAAAAATAACAAACAAACCTGAAACAAAAATAGTGTTAAAATCGTTTTTTCTTATTAACATTAATTAAAAGTTACCAAACAATTTTCAAAGAACATTTTGTTTTAAATTGTTCAGTTATTTTCATATTTAAATCTTTGGTTTATTCGGTTAAAAGCCGCCAACGAAGGTAACAACTTACAGAGATAATCATTGGCATTCATAAAATATTCTAAATAATATCCAGTCGATACGGTTATAAACTATAATAACAATAATAATAATAATAATAATTTATTTGTAAAAGACCACATACAAATTACAAACGTACAAAATGAAATTAATATATAATAAATATATTAAAAGTGTGCATTAAAATCATAAGGAATGTTTTTATCAATTAGGTAAAGTTGAAGTAATCTTTTAAAATGAATAAATTTGCTTCAGTTTCTTATTTCGAGAGAAAATGTTTGATATAATTTGTATCCCATATAAATGGGTGTTTTATGTTTTATTTTCAAACCTGTACGAAAATTAAGCCTGAGTGTTATATTTTATAGATTTGTTTATTTATAGAATAATAGTATTAATTAGAGATGAAATAATGGAGAGCTTTACCAAACCTTTTTTTTTTTTAAATTTCTTGCCTTAGCCACTTTCAGCTATACAGCCAATTAACCAAAGCGGATTATTATTATTATTATTATTTTTATACAACAACAGTAAACAGTACTGCTAGGTGGTCACCCATCAGATACAGATTGTGACTGCTGTTGCTTAACTTAATTGATTGGTCTAAGCCTGTCATTACGTTACGTCAGTCCGAGGTCAATACCAAACCTTATACGAAAAAATATGTCAAAGAAAAGTTTATCTAAAATAAAACATTTGTTTCAATTAATTCTTCTTTAGGATTAAAAAGTAAACCAAATTCACTAAAAAGTTATGATTTAAAAATGGCAAACAAGTGGGCGAATAAAGGCAAATATACTACTTACGTGATCCTATGAACGCATATCAAGATTTTGTTTGTACGGACAATATTATACAGCGTTTCTTAATTTACACAAAAAGTCATTGACATACAACATTTATGTTGAGAATAAAAACGAAACTCAACGACTATTGATGTGTTTATACGCCTTCAATTCAAATGGTTAATGTTTTTTTATATTTCCAATTAAATAACAATATGGATTGTCCTATAAATTGATAGTTTGAATGAACTCAAAAAATTTGATTATTTTAAACCTCCTACTATAATCATTCAGTTAATTATACGACATTTATTAAAAATGTCATTAATTTTTATGATAAGAAAATTAAATCCACTTACTTAACTGATATAAGATTAACTATATTTTAAATATTTAAAAATGATTCTACTCATCATTTATATTAATTATGTTTTAATAAGATGATATAATAAGTGAACATTATAATTTTAACGGTGAAATAATTTTTTTTTAAGATTTTAATGTCTTCAATGTTTAATGTTTCTAGTTTTTAAAATTTTAAAACAAACAACATAATAATCTATGAATGTAACTATAATAAAATATATCATTTGTACACTAGGTGTGGGTAGTAACTATAAATAATATAATGTTTATGTAGGATCTTATCATATCTTTGTTCATTTTCCCGTTATTTTTACGTTCTACCTATTATTTTCAAAAATTGATGTATATTTTGAGATTTGATATAATTTTCAAGGATAATTTATATATTGTTTGGTTTGCATAAACGGGTATATAGGTTTGGAGCTTATATATTTGGGTATTATAAATTTGTTGCTTATAAATTTTAGGCTATTAGGCTTCGAAGATAGAGACATTCCTAAAATTGTGAATCCGCTGACCCTGTTTAATTTTTAATAGCGATAAGATAAGTTTAAAATAAATATCAAAGTTTTACTTTTTTTCTTATTTACAAGAAAATATTACTTACTCAACAAAACTCAAAAAAACTGGTAATAAAAACTTCGTAGAAAAGAGATAAAAATTGATAGAAAAGAGATTAATATTATTAAAAGTTTAATGTTATTAATGAGATGTCATTTTGTTGAAAACTCGTCGAATAATATTGCAAAATTTTATAGTAATAAATTAATTATTACAAAATTGTTGATAAATGAAATTGACTACATTCTTTTTAAGAAATATGTTATGTACACAGAATAATGTACGTACTTTTAAGAAATTAATCCTACACCATATTCTTAAAAATATTTATATATGATTCAAATACAATTCATTTATTTTATGTACCTGCTGCTGGACGAATTTCATTCCATGCATAGAATTCAATAAAATATGGAATTTAATTCTTTTTGTCGTGAAATGTTTGCATTCATCGCAATTTTAGCAAATGAACCCATACAAAAAAAAAAAAAAATATATATTTGCTAATGAATGCTAATGAATCAAAAAAGTTTAAACATTGGCGCTCGCTCATATGTCGAGTATCTAAATGATTTATACTACTAGTTGTTCATCTCATCACCTATTCAATTAAAATAAATACATAACAATAGTTTATCATAATGTGTTAGCCAATTTTATTTTATTACATAAATTAAAAGTGTTTGATAGTAATAATTAAAATAACTTATGAAATATTTATTGATTTTTGTCATAATCGAGAAATAGAATTAGATAAATAGCTCAATCATTCTGTGGAAGCAAAGATAAAATTATATTTACTAGATTATAATATTGTGGCAAGTAAAAATTATTCTCTGATTATGCCAAAAATCAATAAATGTATTATACAATTATATATTTTAAATATAATTAGTAAAAACTTTTAATTTATTAAATGAAAAACTAAGCTTTTAATTCAAAATCCAATATTGTAATGTGTATGTTATTATTAATTAAAATTATTACATATTGATTTATATGCATTGAATTTGTCCAGCAGGAGGTACATAATCTAAGTGAATTACATTTGAATCACTGCAGTTGCAATTAATTAATATAATAAAATCTTTTATGTGTTTCCATCGAAGGATTAACCTTAAAATAAATCAATTTTAACATAGTTTAAACTCAAAACCAAAATAGGCGTAGCGGCCTGAATTTTACTTGTTATTTATAAGTAAAGGTACCATTTTGAACTGACTAAATTTTAAAATACACCAAAATACTAAATTTCAAAATTGTATATTTTCTAATTTTAAATAAACACGAAGGAATTCAAGTAGATGTGTTTTGTTTTGTATTTCAGTTTTGTTTTGTATTTATGAATATTTTAAATAATGTTTGTAAAATTAAATCGCATCAACTTTTTTACCTGTTACTGCAGTTAAAAGGTTAAACGAGAATTTAATAACTATTTTTTACTGAAAAGCATGTGTGTAATTGCTCTTCGAGCGGTTTCTATCAAACAGAATTACATGCTTCATAATAAAAATATACTTAAATAATCATTGGTATTAATCTGTCGATTATTTTTACATATTGTATTGTATTTTGGCTTGCATATCGTTGTTTTGGCTTGCATAAGGTTAAATTATATTTAGTAAAATTATTTAAAATATTAGAATTTTCCGCAACTGAAAGTCGACAATTCGAAATAGAATCAAACACTTGTTTAAAGCTTAAACTATTACAGAATGGAAAAAAGAAAAAGTACAAATTTTTTTGTAGTATGTTTATAAAAAGTCCTTAAAAATAATGATTTCTAAAAAATTATTCATATTAGTCACAAAAAATAAAAATTTTTGAAAAATAAATATGATTCCTTGTCTTAAAATTACATGAAAATTTTAACCTTTTTTATAAAAATAAAAACGCTGCCTACTATATTTTAGTGATGTAATATCGTTTTATAATATTGAGAATACTGGTATAATAACACATTGATAAAAAACCATAACCAAACACTTTATTTACTTTATATTTTACTAATTAAGAGTTGATGGATTGAACTGACCAAAGCAACTAATAATATTACCGAAATGACGTCACATCGTGAAAGTCTAGTGTTTTATGTCACATGATAGAATAATAAAAATATTGAATTTTACGTTTAAGGTAATAAATTAAGCATGTGCTTTAATGACTTAAATTTAGAATATTTAACAACATTTCTACATAAATTTTAATTTTTGCCAAATTTCATGCTTTATTTTTACTACCGAAAGTATTCTAATAATGGATTTTGAGGTGTTTTGAATAAACAATTGGAAGTTAAGAATAACTACCTCCACACAAACATCAAGTTTTAAGGAACAATGCTATTTATGAATAAACTAGTAGCAAATCGTTAAGAGAAAAATCTCACTATGAAATTGACCTATGAAAACTTTTAGTTGTTTGTTATTGTTAATAGATTAACTAATATATTATTATCATGTATTAAGTATACCATTGTTTATGTGATCAGTATATTGGCATAATGCTCGACATTCAACAATCATGTAAATGTTGTTAGTCTATATATTTCAACATCGTTAGTATTGCTCAAATTAACTAACAATTGTTAAGTCTATAGAGTACACATTGATGCAGATATTATGTTTTGGATTTCTTTTGAACTTTAAAATGTGGAAAAGTATAAATACACATTCGTTTCAAAACAAGTTCAAACAAATGAAATAATTAATATACAGTCTGTACAGTTAAACATTATTATAGACAGAAAGACAGACAAAAAAATTTCTATAAAACTTATTTTCTTTTTTTAGGGGACCGTTAAATGTGTTTTTCGAGAAAAGATTTGGTATGGAAAATGCAGACTAAATGAGATTAACAGTTATGCATTGGCCCGTTTCCCTTCAGAAAATATTCAAAATATTTTATTTAAAGATGCCAATCAGAATTTATTCAAAACAAGATCTAAAAGAAAAGCTGAATCAAAACTTATAAAAAAAAAAAAAAAAAAAAATTGGATATAATTCAAAATTTATATAGAGTTCTTATAATAACTTCATTATACGACACCCTTTCTTTACTCTACAATAATAATTCTATGCATATTTGGTATACAATTATTTAATAATAGGAGAGCATCATCTAATAATATTTACTCAATAAATTTATTTACATTGAATAGAGTATATTTGTGATATCTTATGTTCATATTGATCAAGTTATTTAGTCAAGTAACTAGTAGTTTAGTAAATAAATACTAACACCTGACCAAAAAACATTCACTCCTATAGTTTGATAATTTAGTCAAGTAACAAAATATTTAATTTAAATTGGCTACTTACAGTACACTATAAGTATTCACAGTCAATTAATTTAATTTAATTTGTTCTTAAAATATGACTATCGATTTACAGGTATATTAAAAATTAGTGTATATTGGAACTACAGCTTAATGGCAAACAGATTTCTTCATTTGTTTATTTTAAACTTTTATTATTGAAGAGCAGTGGGAGTACTTGCACACAAAAAATATATTTATAGTAGACTGCTATGTGAGCTCTGAATATCGCTTTCCATCAAAGTTTTTCCTCATCATTGCTCTGGGATAAATATAATTATGAATAAAACTAAAACAAATATAAATAACCAGAAACTGGGAAGAGATTTCTTTAAGAAACTGGAAAGGGGTACTAAAAAAGTAACAAATTCAAAATCATTTTTCATTCAAAGATCACAGTGAATGTGTTTTCTTCCGAACATATTTTTTTAAATAATATTATTTGTGGTTAATTTTCCACGTAGATTGTTTAAAATGATTTTTTTATTTATTTTAAGTCACTTTCCAACCATTTCATACAGTGACTACTCTATTCAACACCAGCAGGCAGCATTCCCAAGTGGTCACCCATCCAAGTACTGACTGTGTCTGGTGTTCCTGAACTATGGTGATCGGTTGAAATCAGTAATTTTTTTTACTATATTTATAATTATGCAATAAGCATTTCACAATTGCATAACGTTTAACATTTCATAGTTTTTATCTGTTAATAATCCTATCCCAAAGAATATAAAATCTGGAAATTAATTTTAATTTCTTGTTATACAACTCAAATTAATTTTTAATCAGAATTTATAAACATTCTGTAACCGTGTTTTCTGAAATGTTTTATTTATTATATGTTTTCTTGAAGAAAGATGATAAAAAAACTTTTCATATTCACTCTAGTAACTTTCTTCATTTTTTAGATATTTATATTTTTAATTTTCCATTTTGACACTTTTACGTTATTTTTTATTACCCACAAACAACTACTCATAAAATAATATGTTTACTACCAATGTAATAAAAAAAAATATATATCATACATGAGCTACGTAAACTTATCAAATTTTCTGTTAGAAAAATTTTTCTGTTAAGAAAATTTATCGATTTAAAAGTATAATAAGTTCAGAAAATTAAAAAAAAAAAAAATACAATAACATTTATCGATTCCGAATCTCATTGGCTCCAGCTATAATAAGTCGGCTTTTTCTAGTAACTCGGTGAATAGAGTGGCAAATTGACTGTATTTGATGAAGAAGTTTCGGAATATTGATATTTTGAACAAATCAAAATTAAAGTATTCACTGCTATAGAGTTATATTTGTAGAAAATTTGCCGACTTGAATATTTAAAACCTATTTAATTATTTATTAGGCGAGATAAGTGGTTATTTTGCTAATTTAAATAGAACAATATTCTGAATCGGAATAAAGTAAGCGCCAAAACAATTGTATTTATTATATACCTGAAATACATACAAGAGTTTTAGATTGCATTGTTTTTGTTGTAAAGTACACTTATTAAAATTTACATTATACTTTATTACTTATTTTTCTTACTTGAATTGGTATCAAAGGATTTATATAGTAAAAATATGAATATTAATTTTATGGAATCACGGTTTGTTTATGTTTATAAGGGTAAGATTATTTTAGTAATCTATAAAAATTTTATTATCCTCAAGTCACTTTTTTATTTTCCACAAAAATTTTATGAATCTGAAAATTATAAGTACTTTTCACCTGCAACAAAATGCTAAAAAAGTTGTGTACCTACTTATAATCCATACAATTAAATATTTTGCACAATTTCACTTGGCTTGTGGGCATATAAAAATCAGTTATTTTAATAAATATATTAAAAAATTCCATTAAAATTCTAACATTTTTGCAACGCCGCGTTTTATCAGTAAAGCAATCTCTTAACTGAGAAAGACTCTCTTATGTGTATATATGTTTGTATACCTGTATATTTGTTCCTGTATTTTTCAAAAAAGAAATATATTGATAAGTTTCTGTTTTTCTTAGATAATAAATCTTTGAACTTAGGGTACATTGTAGTTTCATCATAGTTGATTTTTTTTACATATTGGCCCTTGCGTAGATTTTATCTGCGCCTCGCAGAGAAGTACTCCTACTTCAACAAATGAAAACCAAAAATAAAATCTTATTGAACATTAACTAGTTAAAAAATATAAATTTTTCAAAAAGAACAGACCTAAATTTAAGTAATGGTCTACAAAGTAAAAAAATAATTTTTAAATAAGTAAATACTTCAACAAATAATTTTCTAGTGACCAATAATTTATCAGTCGAAGTTATCGTCAACGAATTTACTTTGTCACAATTTCTCACAATATGATAATTACCGACTTCGAATAGTAATTGGTGACAAGAAAATGGTTTTTATTTTCATTTAATTTAAAATAATCTTTTAATTTTTAATCCATGTTTTTAGATCCAAATTTATATTGATAGCATTGAAAAATATAAACGTAAAATTCATTTTGACTCTCCTTTCATTTAAATGTATAAAACTAAATTTGTACACAAATAAAAAGTTTTTTTAAATAAACATAATGTTTTAAAAATAAATCTACAAACTGACTCAAAATACTACGAATAAAAAAGGAAAAGTATACAAATTAGTCATTATTATTCAAATAAACTTAAACTAATAGACCACATAAATTTGATGATACAACAACAACGTATCGAATTGTTAACTAACCGTATGTTTCTCGAAATTTTTATATCCTTCATAAATTACAAATTTTAAAAATTCTAAACTATTAAGAATTCCTAAAAACTAATAGAGAATATTAACATTTTAATAGCTTTTTGAATATATTAATAAAATATACAATAAGACAGTATTTTTATACCTTGAATATTTATAAAAAATAAAATATATATTAATTTTGCATGTGCATTAATTCATCGTCCCAGAGTCTCCTTGCCTTACTTGTATCAAATGGCCTAAAGATTTGGACATAACGTAATTACCAATTAAGTAGAATCCAATTATAGTTTAAGCTAAAAATTGATTCGTTAGCGTCGAGTTTGAAAGGCAATGGATCACAAAGAAATTATTTAATTTGAAACAATTCCTTAATTCATTAAGTTTTTGTTTGTTTTATTTTTTAAATTTATTTTTTATTAGGTCACTAAAAAATATTAATTTAACTTTTAATGTTGTATTCAACGAGGTAATTTTAAATTCTTGTTGACTGTGGATGACAAAAATCTGTTATATTTTTATTTAATTTTAATTTTATATGTTGACTATTTTCAGAAAAAATATATTTTCGCACCTTGTCGTTCATGATTAATATTATGTTAAGTCATAGTATTTATTGAATATTCTGACACCAGTGTAGTGAACCAGCAAAAATTGTTGTTACTTTTTTTTTTGAAATTTTCCATAAAAACAGCTGATTAGTAGAAATTTAATCGTCTGAAGATGACCTCAAGGGTAGAAACAATTATGACAATATTGAAATTTATTTAATTAAAATAAATTTCATAAAAAATTGGTGGATATTGCAAATTATTTTTGTATTAGTTGTTAAATTTTTTATTCAAATTTATATGGAACCAATTCAAAAGTTTTCCTTTTCCAATATTTATTATACACATAGAACTACCTACTTTTATGAAATCGATTAATAAAAAACAATTCACAAAAGGTGTCAGGTCTATCGATTGATTTCTTTTATATAATAAATTAATTCATACAACAACTGTTATTCAACAAATATAGAATTAATTTTTATTATTAACAATATGTAATTAATTGTAGTAAACATACGGTATATATAAAACATATAAAATCGGTAACGTTTAGAAAACATTTTATGAAGCAACAAGATTTGATGAGTTTAACCATTAGGGATCATAATATATGGCTACTATCTATCGTGTTGTATTCGAATTATGTTCAAATTATAATTGTATAATGAATTCGAATAAAATAATTGAACTTATACTTCTTTTGGCGCGTTTGGCTGAGAATGATTTGGTGAAGTGCACGTGCACGAATCCATCAAAATAACATGATGAAGTTTGCTACAAAAAAGAATTAATAAAATTCTTTACATGACTAAGTTAACTTCTAGGTATGGAAACTGAATAAAGTAAATATATACTAACTGTATTATTATTGTCCACCTCATCACCAGTATTAATAATAATAATTAAGGTTCTTTTCTCATAATACCAACAACAACAAACAGCAACAAATTTTCAAATGACACTTCAAATGGTACAGAGTGTTTATTAGGAACTCATAATACATTTATAAATATTGAAAAATCATATTCTCCTGATATAAATAGTAATTATTTTTCACTCTCATAGGATGAGGGCTTAAGCTACTTACTTACTTACTTACTTACTACTTACTTTTTTTGCTCTTGCTCTGGCTGTATATATTTATATTTTTGAAGTTATAAAACTTCTCTAAACGCGTTGTTTGGAGTGAAATTTTAAGATACGCGTGCATCACTGTCACACAAAATTCTAGAAACTGTGCGGAAAACCGCTCATTAAATATTATATATAAGTTACAAGCCACTGAGGATGAACTGATCCGAGTTCCGATTCAATCATTACCAAAAGACGATGCTATGGCAGTAAATATAATTTTAAAAATAACTTTCGTATAATGAGAGATTATGTTACACACCCATTTTTTTCATTAACTTTTAATATGCTACAAAGTTAAGACAATTCAAATATAATTATTTAATAACAAAATTATTTAATTACTTCTCTTAGTTCCTTTCAAATACTACTGATTAAGATAGAAAATACCGATGTGGGTTGCCTATGTTATAAACGTGTCTATCTGAGGAACGGAAGTGATATCTCGTTATTATTATTATTATTATTCCGGTACACACAAGACCGAAAAAATATTAACATTATAGATATTATTTCAAAAACGTATGAACTTTTAATTTCGATTTTCAGGGTGAAACGAATAAAATTACTCTCAGCAAGTAAATAAATGCAAACGGTACGTTTATTTTAAATACAAAAATAAATCAAGTCAACAAATGAATACATTTAAACGAAGTACTCTAACCACTAAATAAAGTAATTGTGTATGTTCTGTGTGAAGAACATTTTCAAACACTGCACTTTTGCTACAATAGCCGTTTTACTATTACATTAATTTTTAGGTGATTCTCAGAATGACTGAATAATTTCAGTTTATTTTAAAACGAACTCATTTGGATGATAAGTTTACTTACAAGTGACTATGAAAATACAATTTATATTATTATATTTATCAAGAAGTAAATTAGTACATACTTAGACTAAAATAGTTGAAGCGTCAGCTAAGTGTTATTATTTCTCTCCTCGTACACATAAAGAACATATTTTATTTAGATGGTTTATGCTTTTTATTGGGACATCTATAATAAAGACAATATCTAATATAATATACATTGTATTTTTATTTTAATCTTCGTACATAGAAAACTAAAAAAATAATTATCCGAATGTTATGAAACTAGGTGTTCACACAGGCATCCAAAGACATCAAAAAAGCATTTCTTAAAGTTTATACAGAAAAAGGATTCTAAACTAAATAATCACTTTTTTTTTTAAATTTTTATAAATGATTTTTACCAAAAATCTCTTTGACACACCCTCCCGTTACATGTCAAGATTTTTCATAGCAAATTTTATAACATTTGATTATTTGCTTTTTCAGTTATTAATACGCGAAAATTGAAAAAAGTAAAATTTACACCACATTAGAGATTAGATCTTGAGGTTTTTTATAATATATAGCCTATAACCTTAACCTTCCAGTGTTGATTCTATTCTCTAGAGTTGAATTCCACAGTTTTTTAATGAACTTCTATGTGTGTGTATTCAATATTTCGTGTACGAGAAACATCATTTATGTGAGGCAGATGTTTCCAAGCTCAGCCCTTCTTTTATGACTGCATTTCTAACCTTACTAGCGAAATTTGCTCATAGACTGAAAGTTAATTTCATCCAGAATTTTTCGAGCGAAGCGATCTCCAAGGCTTTCATGAATTGAATTCAAATTGATAGTTAAACTACTAACTATTAAATCTGACATGTTTCGTTTCAGCAAATCAGACCAAGGATTCCTGTTTGTGTGGCAACTTGTTTTTAGTGATATTCAGTAAATGTTGATGTCACCAAATGGGCTTGTTATTCCCACAAACTTGACTGCGTTATTATTTTCTTTTTGATTTGGTATAGAAAGCTTAAAATATTTCAAATAAGTTTATTAAAAATATATGTAAGTTAATTCAGGGCTAAAAAAATTGACGTTAGTGACTTATGCTCGGGTTATTATTTTCTTTACCAGGACTTGAAATTGTAGTACATATTGTAGTACATACAGTTCAGAATCGAACCCAATACGACTTTATTGGAATTATATAGAAATTAGTAATGCTTCATTAAATTTGTTAAATTTAAAAATTCAATTTCTATTAGCTTTTAGTTAAAAATGAATACGGCATATGAATTATATAGTTGACAGATATTTGTATATATTATTCCCCTGCTCAATTCAGAGTTCAGATGAAAACTTGAGAAATTATTCAAGTGCGCAAAAGAAATGTACAAATATAAGTTATGTGACAATAGGATAATCTTATGCTAAAAATATTTTGAATTCATCACAACAAATAAACTTAATTTAGACTTAAAAATTTTGTATCCTAATACTTAAGAAGTGTTTAATTTAGCGCATACATAAACTATACTTTTTCATCGAATTATTGTCAAATGAATAGAGTTCAGAAATATTATAATTACCAAACAAATACCCCACGCTTTTCCAATAAACTGTGTATAAATTTGTGTTTTAAAGATATTTTTATATTCCTTTTGGTGTAGTTCATTCAAGTTAATATTAGTTTTATCCTAATTTTTTAGTCTGTCATTTTTCTAATATAGAAAATATAAAATAAAAAAAATTGTAGTGTCTTAAGAACAATGTAACTACAACAATAGAAATAACAAAAGTGGTGTTTGCAACAACATAAACTACTAAAATATGTGTAATAATTATAATAATTTATAGTCATATCTTGATTTATGAACGTAATAATGATCTTATGACCTTCTGTTCCATGTAGACAATATCATCTTAGTGACAACAATATAAGGTTAATAGGTGTGAAAATAATATATCCCATGTTGTTCCATGAGTACAATGAGACTATTTCAATTGTTTTATCTATAAAAAGTAAAATATAATGTATGAATATGTGGGGGTACAATGGTTAAATGTATTGTGTACAGTATGGCTCATAAGTTCTAAATTAATCATATTTAATGGAAAAATGTCTTGTTGAAGTAAAACTTCTTTAGGCGCGACTAGGGAGTAACTCAGATTTTTTTTCTGACGGAAGTAACGCTTACTATAGTCTGTGTAGTTTCCGCCATTTAAAAATAATAATTCTGATTGGTTGTAAGTATGTTTCCGCCATTTAAAAATAATAATTCTGATTGGTTGTAAGTATATGTCATATACTACACGCTTCTTGACTTAATTAAATTTTTTGAAAATCTCTAAATATACTTGTTTATTTATTACTTTTAAAATAAGTAAATTAAAAATAAATTTTCTGACAATTGCGACATTTTATAATCTTATATATAAAAATGAATTGCAAAATGTGTTGGTAAGCGCATAACTCGAGAATGGCTGGACCGATTTGGCTAATTTTGGTCTTGAAATATTCGTGAAAGTTCAGGGAAGGTTTTAACGGTGAGAAACATAAATAATAAGTAAAGGAAAATACTATAAACGACAATTTAATTTTCGAATACAAAATGTTCCTAGCTGTGAAACATATTTTGTCTTTTTTTTTCTCACATGTTACAAATCATCATTTCCATAGAAACCAAAATATAATTTTGAAATTCAAAATAAAACTTCTTTATCTATTCAAAATAAAACTTCTTTATCTCTTCTCACTAGCAGTATGACGAACTGTCAACTATATAAAGTGTGCATATCGCATTGTTCAAGTATTACCGGAATCATTTTTGGTTCAGGAGGTCCATATATTTTTCATCAAGTGTATGTGTACCACACCAAAAATTATCGGGTTAACGCGGTCCCGGGTGTACCCAGTGTACCACACCAAAAATTATCGGGTTAACGCGGTCCCGGATGTACCCAGGTAAATACCGGGTGCATATAATGTACTGGGTGCACACTTAAAACCGGGAATCCGATTAGAAAGGATTTGAAATTCTTCCCCTAAGGGTAGAATCGCATCCTCATGTAAACGATGTAATATCATTTATTAAAATGTGAAAAATAACACAGCAACGCGTAAACCGGGTGGGTATGCTTCAAAATATAAATTAATATCATAATTTATTCTGATTTGCCGCAGCTTCATTATTTAGTTATAGACAGTTGGGAATATGTTATTATATTTAGGAGATATTGATGTTGATTAGAAATAATTTATATAAATAACAAAACAATGTTTACCCGGGTCAGGTATTCAAAATAGAATTTATTTATCTCTTCTTTTCTATATTAGTGGTTCTGGACTTCCTTTTACTATTTGTCATCAAGTATATGAGAACCACAGTACAATATACACGAATTGTGGGTGCACGAGGTACCGGGTGTCCCACATCAAACACGAGTGTATATATAAATATTTCGTGTCACGGGTATCCCACACCAAATAGTGGGTTAAACATCAAATACTGGGCATCCCATAAGAAAAGATTTTCTGAAATTCTACCCCTAATGGGATGAAAAGAAGAGGCAAAGTTTGTATGGGACAACGGAATTCCTTCGTCCAATCTGCTTCAAATTTTGCATGCAATCGATGTAATATCAATTGTCACCGCAACGTGTCCGGGTATGCTTTAAAATATATATTAATATCATTATTTATTCTAATTTGCCTTAGCTTTCAGCCTTAAGAAATACAGGAAAGTTGTTAAGAATATGTTATTATACTTAGAAAATGTTGAAGTTAATTAGAAATATGTGGCAAAACGACGTTTGCCGGGCCAGCTAGTATTTAATAACAAGGTTATATTGACATGTGCTGATCTAACCTTCAATTTGCTACTCTCAATTATTTTAAGAAATTATGATGACATTCAATTACCTGTTTCGAATGAATAATATTAATATAACATTTAAATAATCTTTGTAAAGCACATGAATAATAAATATAATTAAATTATAATATAATATTTATTTATTTAAGTTAATATTTAATCATTTCAGTGATATATGTCGTCAACGCCAAAGAAGTTTTACTTCAATCGCGCGTAAAGGTTACACGCACACACTTTTTTTATATGATATAACTAGAAATAAAAATTCCTTCAGAATGTTTTAAAAAACAACATGAATTTCTAATTTAAAGAACACTTATGATAAATGTTTTACTACACTATTATAAAAATTTTATGGATCATATGCGCCGGTAAGCTGGGAATAGTTTGTAATAAAAATGAATATCAATTTTGTCTAATACTGTACAGAATATATACACTGTTTGTGTAATTTGTAAAGGTTACCTACAGCCTACTATATCCTTCATATATGAGTATACACACATTCTGTTAAAGTAATATATTTTTTGACGTATTCTTGAACTTTTTTTCTATTGTTATGTTTTTTCTAATTCAGAAATGATTAATTAATGTTCTCTTACTCATTCAAAAGTTTCTGAATGTTAGTTATTGTTTATTATAATATACACCGTACGTTACTTAAAACGCATACTTCTCAATTGGGCAATGTTAATTATCCGAACTTTGAATATTAATAATTCAAATTTAAGACAGTCATTTAATGGTAATTGTTTAATAATACCCTTAATGATATAAAAAAAAAATTTTTTTCCTTATACATTCGTAAGATTTATTTTTTTGGAAACAATATACAAATGAATTTTATTCCATATCGGAAACAAAACAAGAAATGACATAAGATATAGGTATGCTGAGTGTAATTATTTGTTTCAATTGATGTTCATTAATTTCTATTATTATTGTTTAATGATTTAATCTGAATTTGAAATTAAAAATTTGGAAGCGCCGGAGCGATTTCCATAAAGTAGAAACGTTTTCTTTTACAGCAGTTTTCAATTACATTTTGGCATCTTTAATTCTGCGAATTTTCTCTGTCGATGTAAAATAAATAACTTTAAATAACTTTACAGAATGTTGTCTTTTTAATGAAATATGATATCTTTTTGTTTTTATTAAGTTTGTGTATTCTTATAATATATTAGTTATTAACTCATGAGAAAGATATGTAGGTATCATGTCAATAAAATATAATTTTATTAAAATGTAGTTGTCGAAAATAACTTTTATACCATATATAAAATTTATGTAGGTATACAAAATTTAGTGTAAAGTTTGAAACATATTAAAATATCGTTGGCACTATCAAAACATTTACTTGCACACGCATTTTTCCGTCACCAAGATAATTCTCAAAACAAGAAAAAGATAGCGAGTTGAATTTGGTGTAAGTTCGTGAATGAACATAATTCGTCAATTAGGTCCCTTCTGGGCGTGAGTATAGCTAGTAATTGAGTATAAGTTCAAATACATATATTATTACATATATTTCCAATAATAGATATCCTAAAATATCATTGTGATGTATGAATATGTTGACTTGAAATGCTATGGCCTGATTATCTTCACCGATTGAAATGCCAATTTGCATAAGAGGTGAGAACATGCATTTTTCATATTTCTGTAATTTTCTGTAATAGTAAACTAGCTAAACGTACTTTTTTTTTCGATTTTGTACCACAATTCATTTTTCGAAATATCCAAAAAACCATTCAACATTCACATTTGCATCGTAAATATTTTATTTTGTATATTACACATCCCTTTATTTTGTATATAAATTTTTTCATAAAGAAACTAGTTATACAAAGAGTAATTTAATTAAAAACTCATTATGTATTTTAACATATAACAAACACCATATGACATTACAAATTCATTAAGGAATTTTTTTTCGTTTAATAAAAAATTAAATAAAAAGTATCAAAATACATTAATAATGCCCGACATGAAAATACCATTTTCAAGGATAATTTAATTTTCAGTCATAATATTACTCCACCATAATATTCCTGCATAATCAATCGAAATTTTCGATATATAAGACTTGTGTTATTTTGTACAAATTTCTTTAGAAAAATTTTACACCATTTTTACATAACATTTCTACCATAAGTATATCGAAAAATTTAGTTTTTTTTTCTTCAATTTCGAAGCAAACAGTTACGTATGTTTAATGATCAATTGTAATTTGATAGAATAACATATATGTTTAATCATAGGTCTGTTTATACCGTATTTGAATCTTTAAATTAGTTCTACTCATTCCTTGACTCGGGCAAAAATTTCTTTGTTAGAAATTTAAATAATTTATGAGTATTACTTTAGTTTATTCGATTATGTTTAATTTATCAATAAATATTTGTTAACATTTTCTTACCAGTATTTACATATTTCTTTATTAATTGACTGCATATTTCTTACCTGGAAAAGAAAAGTTAATTTAAAAGATATTCATAAAAATTTCTTTAACATTATTTTCTTTTCTTTAATATTATTAACTTAAATGAAGGTATTAAGATGAATAATGAATTTAATCGAAGAGAGAAAATTAATGATATTTTTTTAAATCTTAATAAAGACAGTAATTGATTTAAGTCTGTTAATAAATAGTGACGGATTAAGTTTGGTATAATAAAACATTATATTTATTCATTGTAGTATTCACCTTAAGATATCATCCATTTAAAATTCTGAAAATAGGTCGCAAACATAAATTTTTATTATGATGAAAAATTGAAATAAAATTTTTTAATGACCCTTATTGAGGCAATATTTCTAATGCTTTTAAAGCTTAAATTAAGCGGATGATACACTTTTATTTGCATTTTATATGATCTCATTAAACATGTTAAAAAATAATGCATGCTTGGGGGAATTATTATTAGATAGTTATAAACACAAAATATATACTTTTTTTTAACAGAGGAATTAAAATAAATTATTTACTATTGATTTTTAATAAAAACGATAATTTTAATTTAAAACAGTAATTAGGTTTGTCTAACAATTTGTTTGGTTGATTCGTCAGAACATATGTTATTAAATATTTGTGATTCTACAGTAAAATCAATAAATATATAAATGTATAATAACCTAATTTTCATGCAAAATTGCACAATAAGAAGTTATTTATTTTATGGTTGAAATATTGTAAAATATTTTCTATAAAATTTATGAATGAAAGTCTTTGATATTTGCCACCATAGATAACATGGTGATTTATTCATAGAGAATATTTTATGAATGACTTAGAAATGATATTTCTAATAAACAACAGATGAAATAACATAAAATCAGTGACTAACTAACATAAATGAATTATACAATTTTAAAATACTAAATTCAGTTTAATTATATTTAATATTTTAAAAATAATTAATTTTTTTTTTAATTATTAAATTCAATTTAATATTTTTATTTATTAAAGCCGAAAGATACAGAAAATAATAGTTTAAGGAATATATTTAAATGATGTAGTGCATTTGGAGAAAAGTTTGCATTTAAATTTACACTATTTAAATACATTTAAATGATGTAGTGTAATTATTTCTGCTCGTTGATAGACGGTCATTAGAAAGTCTTAAACCAAAAAGCCGGGACTATGTTGATCTCAAGATATTATTTTCGAAAATGCAAACTGTGCAGTATGTCCATTTCTGCCCTTTTTATCGAAAAATAGGTAAAATAAAAACTTCTAGAATTATATTATTTTATCATCATCATCCCAAATCTTTGGCTTTGGTAAGTTAAGACTATATCATGAGATCCTCTGTCAGTCAGGAAAATATCTTCAGTCTTAAATTTTTTTAAAACTTATCTTTCGATCTAATTTTACATATTTTCCAAATTTGCATAAAATGTATTAATTAAAAAACCAAGAAAATACGCTCTTTGGGCTTGTGGACTAAAAAGGATAAATTACTTTTGTGCCATTAAATGTTAAAAAGTATGATTTGATCTCTGATGACTTATTATAACTCAATTTATCAAATATAGAGGTCCTCATGGTTTTGAGAATTGAATTTTATATATAAATCAAAAATTGTTAAACATTGTAATCAAAAAGCGAATTTTCTTGGATTTTGTAAATTGTATTATTTTACTTAAGTTTAAGACCAGGGCGACCGTCTTTAGAAGGCCCACACTGAATTTTATTGATGTCATTATCAAATGAATCAAACTTTAAGAATACGAGTAGACCTCCTTGTTCGTTTTAAATTACAAACATTGAAAACTAACTAAATGTATGTTTAAAAAAAAATATATAAAAAAAATTATTTAAAATTTATGTTTAAGTATTATATTTACGCAAGTCTTTTTTTATTAATAGAGCAAAATGTAAACAAATAATTAAGAAATAAATCAATCAGTAGGTATGAAAGTTGTTTTGTTGTAAAATAAAACATTTCTTTACAATGAATCATATATGAAGTATAATAAAATATTACTTTTGATATTTTTGCAAAAGATATACAAACAAAAGTTAACTTTTTTTTTTGTGAAAAAAAAAATAAATAAAAATATTTATTTATCTTTAAACACATAAATTAAGACATTTTTTACAAAATTCGTAAATTTCACAGACATTACATCTTTTATATTTTAAAAATAGCATAAAATTGTTTTCAATATACAAAGATGGATAAAAATTTTGTATTTATAAAAAAAAAGAAAAAAAAAAAAGAAAAAGAAAAACATTCACATTAATTGAAAGATACTTTTCTTTTACCTTTTCAATTATGCAACGTAAAGATTTTAAGTGCAAATAACTTATTTACTGTCGGTAATAATAACTAAAAATCAGTACTATAATAAGCATAAGTATTTCTTATCTTTTTTAAAACGTGCCATTTGATAGTTTTAGTTTGTTATTAAAGAGTTACTGTAGCATGTTTGACATACCAGTTTGTTTTTTGGGATTAAGTAGATTAGAAAATGAGTTATATTCTAATTCTAAGAAAGATTCTATTTGTATCAATTTAATTAATTATGTCAAGATTTATAATGAACGAGGAAACAAAGACTTATCAATATTTCCTTATAAAATATCAAAATATGGATAAGAAAATTAAAATAATTTATGCATTCAAAGTGAACTTCTCAAAGAGCTATATCAGAAGGTGTATTAATTGAGTTTGAGCTATAATTCTTTGGCCTGCGGCGCTCAAATTAATAGTTCTTCAGGAAACTATACTATGCATTAATTTATTTTCTACACCTCAATTATGAGTTTAATGTTTTATCACAGCTTAGTTACCTCTTCAAAGAAAAAGTATGTCTACTCATTTGCAATACACTCGATTTCAATAAAACGATGTTTTTAGTAAGTATTTACTCTGCCTAAAAAGAGTTACTATTAACTAACAAATAAATTTTTCTGATAAAAATAAATTATTTTTTGGCAAGGTAATGATACTGTAAGGTCGATTTTCTATCCTAGAGATACCTAGAAAATTTTAGATAGCACATAACGTTTCTCTTTATGTCCTCGTGCGATCGAAATTATACAAGACATTTTACAAACATTCACTAAACATCTAGAAATAAAACAACGTGCCAATGTGTAGTCGAGGCATTCAACAAAAGGATCGAATAGAGCAACAATAAATTATGGACCTCGTATTTTGCAGAGACTATAATTAAAAATTCCCAAAGCCATAAATCAAATAATTTTATAAAGATGTCAAATGCACAGAAGCCATATCGGTTATTAACAAATTTAAATAAATATAATTAATATATTAAAAAAATAATAATATTTTGAAATAATGTTTGTGATGCATTCTTTACGAAGAGAGCACAATAATGTGTAAATACAAAAAAGGGAGATAACCATACAATAATATACAAAAGGCTTGAATAATTTCCAAGAATAAAAGGTGTCTTGTATATATTTTAATTCGTGTGTGGTCGAGTTGGATAGATAGATACACTAACAAAATGTGCAGGATTTACTTGCATATATTTGCAATCAACTTTCAGTACGTAAGAAGTAAATACATGAGATAAAAATCTATAAACTTTGCACCCTTTTTAACAGCCTGTCAAAAAAATTTAATGCATCACAGCAAAATCACTACGGGATTTTTTCATTAATTTGATACAAAAATAATTTATTTTTTATGGTTAACTTCAAAAATCACATGAGCAAGTAAGGATATTCAAAATAGGTCTGGGTATTGTATAACGAAATACAAAATATGACAGTTCACATAACTAAACTTCTAGTTCTAGTATATTCCTACAGGTTAAATTTTTTGAGTGATGTTATGCGAATTGGAAATTTGACTCTTTTTAGAACGTCTTGAAACAATAGTAACGATCACCGTATTTATATTCGACACTCTTACATACGTAATATATCAGAATATATTTATTTTAGTAGAATTTGTAACGCTATCTAATGTTGATAGCACAAACAAAATTTTGGTATAGATGTTCATAGAAACATCTGATTAGTCTATTTCCGACTTCCGTCCGTCTGTCCATCATCACGACAAATAAAAACTAAAAGGAAATAGAAAACGAAATTTTGATGGCGTATTCTAAGCATACAAAGTGACTAAGTTCGTGAGTGAGCAAAATCGGTCCTTTGGGTCCTATCGATCTTAGACCAAACGTTTAAACTATAAAAGATAGAAGAAAAGTTCAAATTGAAAAAATGTTTAATTTTTGGAAACAAACAACTTTTGTTTCAAATATTTTTTCCACAATTTTAGTTTAAATTTGGTTTATAAAGATATACAGGTAATAACACTACATATTATTATTATACATGTATACATTCATAACTGTATAGTCGGGTTATTTATAGTATTTTGTGAATGCTAATTCTAAATTGTCCAAACAATGAAATTCATGCATATGTCGAGCATTTCAACAAATAACTGTGTTAGTTACTACCATTGATAGTTTTGTATTCAATTTCAACTTAATATGCTGTTTACTTCATGGACGAAAAGAAATATATAGGGATTTTTGACGACTGATTGTGAGCAAATATATCACTTAACTATCGATAAAGGAAATGTAATATTGACTTTACCTGGATCTTTGTTAGTATTCACGTCATGTTATGCTGATTTGTGAGAGGAAAATTGCTGAAATACATACGATAAGTTATTTTCAAAAAGAAATTGGTTGGTATATCGAGTATTATACATGACAAAAACACCGCTGCTGGGAGCCCATATCTCATGTCTACACGGACACTTTGTTGGTACGTTCCATGTTTAGAGTTAAGTATAGCTTACAGTCGATCACAGAACATTGTTATTAAACGGTGCTATTGTACTGATTTATAATGCACATTATTATACTGTGTAAAGTACCATAAAACTAGAACATTTGTTACAATAATAATGCCACATACAACGTACAAACGATGTTCTACCTACTAGTATAAAACACCTACTCTACCTGTATTTTTAAAGTCGAAATATCATCATTTGCAAACCCACGCATTGCAATTATAAGTTCTTAGAAAATATTTAAGTATTGAATTAAAATATATGTCACTTAAGGATAGCCATACATTATACTATTCTTCTTGCGTATGTAGTTTCTAAATAATTTTTGTAATCGTTTTGCAAAATAGCTTTTTGCTCGTTCAATCTGACGGTTTTATAAATGAATGGACAAAACTATTATTATGATTTAAGTTTGGCTTTTAAATCTGTTGAATTTATTATCGATATCCAGATTGTATGTATTGTTAAACCAAAATTCTAACCATTTTCAACACAAATGTTTTTTAAAAATTACTTTGACTTACAGGTTATTAAATTACAGGTTGATGCTCCTTGAATCATCAATGAAGGAATTGTATCATTTGAAAGTCATCATAATCATGCCACTAATGAATGGTTCTGCAGCATTCAAGAATTAACACATGCCAAGTATTGTTATAAACGGGAATAAAAAATTCACTAATTGATATATTATAAAACGGATCACTAGGAAAATAAAAATATTTTTAGAAAACACCATCGATTTTGATAAAATATATAAATAGGTAATGTGATAATCTCTTATCTCATGCGGAACCACATGTGGAAGTTCAAAATGCTTGAACACTACGAGACAGTGAATATATAACAGAATAATACAAACAAATCCGTTAGATATACCACTGCATACACGGTAATCTTACGGAAATAACTTTTAATAATATAATTGTAAGAAAAAATGATTTTTATTTAAATAATACAAGGTATAAAACTAGTTTTTAAAAAAAGTCCATTAATATAACAAATACAATAACATAGTTTATTTTTCGAAATATTATAAATATACTTAAATTTTTGGTCAAATCGAGTTAATTTATATTACCATACAATAGTAAAATGCTCCTTGGCCAAGTTTTCGATGTGAAGTTTTTCATGGAAATACATGTTTTGAAATCCTCTAAGTAACAAAAAGGAGTTTTTGAAAATTGAACTGTCCGTCTGTTTGTCTAGACATTATTTTCTTACTTTCTGAACAAAGCTCTTGAGTGTATTGCTTTTTATGATCACATTCGTTTATATCTAATTAGAGGTATTTTCTTCTTACCCTTTCATAACAATATGTATGGATTATAATGTTTTTTAATTGATTGTTAATAATCTATACATAATAAATGTACCCACAAAGACTCATGATGGATCAAGGCACCACCTGAACCATTGATTGTAGAGATCTGAAACATGGAGGCTGTGTTTTTTGACGTAAGCATCCAATAAAAAAGGATTTTCCGAAATTCTATTTGCAATGGGGTGAAAAACGGGAGTAAAGTTTGTATGGGATAACGTGATTTCTTATTCCAATCTACTTCTAATTTTGCATAAACATTCTTTACCAGAATTGATGGATGACGTATACAACATTTAAATTGCCCTACGAAGTGGGTGGGCAATAGCTAGTTGATTTATAAGTAAATACTGATCATTGGACAATGGTATAATTGATACACCAATGTACAAATGGGTAAAGTGAATATTGTAAAATAACAGAGAATTCGACATATGATAATTTCCTCGATATCTCTATTGGATTATAGGGCATATTCTAAGCCACAAGTCAAATTTGAAGAACAACTCAAGAGTTATAAAAACAACTAGTCTCGTTACGCCACAAAGAATTCGTAATATGATGAGATTTTATAAGATTGTATTTTGACGTTTTGAAAATGATTATTATTATTATCGTTTTATAATATAATAAATAGATCCTATAAATAGATGTTATTTTACTGCGGTGCCTTTGAAATTATATACTCACCATAAAAGTTTGTAATATTATCTCCAGCTTCGATGGCAATGATAATATTAAGATGATCAAATTAAGTTTCTGTTAGTTCATTAACGTTTAATTCATTTTGTTGCATATGATTGGGGAATTAATGTTTTTTTTATTTTTAAAGGTATTATGGAATTTCATACAATATGTGTCAACGAAATGACTTAGTAAATTCGTATATTTATTGCTTTAATTGACTTCAGATATACGATTGATTGGTGAGATAATCAAAACATTTTTATACTTCACAAACATAATATGTCAGAGTATATTAATTTTAGTCTAAGTCTGTAACGTGAGGAGATATTGATCACACAAACAAAATTTAGTATACGTGTTCATAGAAACATCTAAATAAATTCGGTTATTCGTCCGTCATCATGATAACTCAAAAACGAAAAGAGAAAACGAACTGAAATTTTGACAAATTCTAAACATAAAAAGTGAGTTTAGGAACGTGAATGAGCAAGTTCGGTCCATTGGATTCAATGGATCCTGGACCGAAATTTTAAACTATAAAAGATAGAATAAAAATTCAAATACCAAAAATATTTATTTGTTTGAAACAAACAATTTTTTTTTGCAAACAAATTTTTTCGTATAATGTTAGAATTCGCCACAATTTAAATTCATTTAATTATCACATATTAGTAATTACAATATATATATATATATATATATATATATATATATATATATATATATATATATATATATATATATATATATATATATATATATATATATATATATATATATATATATATAATTTAATAATTTTTTTAAAATACTATAAATATCCAGTGTATATATACTTGCATATTATATATATATATATATATATATATATATATATATATATATATATATATATATATATATATATATATATATATATATATATATATATAATATGCAAGTATATATACACTGGATATTTATAGTATTTTAAGGAAATTATTAAAAATATTCCGAACAATGATATTCAATCATATGTCCAATATATAACCAAGCAACTCTATTAGTTGTTAGCTTGTCACTTTATACTAAATGTTCGTAAATGCGCTACCTATTGAATGAATAGATGGTGTGTTGTTTTCTTATAGTATTATTGTTATGCATGAATTGATAACACAAATAGATAAGTTGCTGAACCAATATATGCGTTAAGTATTCTAAATCTAGTCTTATACAAGCGATTACAATTTTGTTAGAATCGAATGAATATTTTTATTAATATTTTATTGATTGTGTTTTTGAGACGAAATGCATTAGTGTTTTTTTTTCATTACTCCGTCATTTCTTTTCAGATCGTTTCTGATGAAATAGAACAATTATTTAAATTTTCTACATTAAACTTGATGAAAATCAAAGATACTGTAAATTACTTAGTATTTGTTTAAATAACAAATTTAGCTTAATAAGCAAACACCCCATTATTAAAAAGGTAAATTTTTATGATTAGTGTTCTTTTGATTGTATTAAATATTTTATAACATAATTATTAATATTTATTAATAATATATAATAGAATATATCTTTGATATAGTTTATGATAATAAAACCCGTTAAAACATCACTCATAGACTGTTAACGCATAGTCTTATCTATACTATATATATGACTGAAATATATAGCTTACTTTTATTTCATAGTTTTAACTGTATATTAACTTCCTTGGTTAATTAAGCCGTACTGACTATATAATGACAGGTAAATGTGCGTTAATTTCTATAAAAGGCAAAAACGGCTTGACTGATTATGGTAAGTGTTGTTTTGATTTCAGGGAGGTTAAAGCGTAGTTTAAAATTAAATAAAATAAGGAAAATTGTTTTAAAATATAACCAAAATATGGATGTTCAAAATTATAAATTAAACAAAAGATATTTGTATAAAAGACGTCATATATGTTCATCTCCATAGTTATTATACATAAGCGTCATTTTGCGGTAAGAGGTCCATATCACTTATATACATTTCCCTTCAAAATTTAAAATATATAATGTCAACATTATTTATTTTAAATTTTATGCACATACTCATTTGTATGCACAAGTGAGTTGAATTTGAATCACGCATTAAACTTTGCTTGAAAGAAAGAGATGAAAAACAATCTTTAAGGGCTATAAGAGAAAACATACTCCTGTTTTGAATCAATTTTATTCAATTTTCGAATTTTGTTTGATATTGAATCTAGTTTCACATTTTAATCAGTATAATAGCAAATTTTTTTTATTGCATTTTCCCTATTTTATACAACGACCATCAAAAATTAAAAGGAGTATATTCATGAAATTTACCCGTAGAAAGGTTAAAGAAAATAAATAAATTTGTAAACATTAGGAATCTTTCAAATATATGGTTAATTTTTAATGAAATATATCTATAAAATTATATAGAAGTTTTGTATAAAATTGTATATTAGACCACCGTCGTTGATACTATACAAGACTATCATTATCGTACAAAATACCTATATCATCTATGTAATATACATACTTTATTAGAGTAGATAATAACTGCTCTCTTTAAGTAATATACACATTTTTGTGGTATAAAAGAAGTTATTACCTTCCTACCAGAATATTATTGTTTTTAACTTGAAAATGGAAATCGTAAATTTGTTAGTATATACAGCAGTGCATGTGGACAACGAAAAAAATGTAAGTATTGGAATTGTCTCATAGTCTAATTATACTATTGTCTAATTCTAAAAAGTATGAACGTGGGCAAAAGATTTTCTTTTGTTTATAAGATTACAAAATCATGTATTTAGAACTAACCAAATGATTTTATCTATATGTTTATATAGATAATTTATTGTTCTTTTCAATTTTCAAACCAAATTCGAAAATGTAATTTGATTTCCTGTTCAAAACAGGAAGTAAAATTTTAAATAATAAAAAATTGACAAATTTTTTCGTAATGAAAATTATAGCATTTACTTTTACGTGTTCAGAATTACGTAAGTACTTTTGTTCGAGATGCAATATCTCGCAAATATAAAAAAACAAGTCCACTGTCGCAAAACGAAGAAAATTTATTCTATCATATGGACAAAATAGCTATTGTATAAAACATTATTTAGTATGGTTATAAAAAGTAAACCTAAAAATTTTAAGATTATGCATGATTTCAAAAATGTTGATAATTGGGATATTTAACTTTTATGGGCCCCGTGAAAACACAAAACTGTTATTAAGTAAAACATTTAGCCAACAGAAAATTTTGGAGATGTTTTTGACACATAAAAACTAGATTTATGTGAATTTTATTAGCCTGGTTCCCAAAAGTCATATTCACACCACTTGTTTCATTATATGCACCCAACAATTTTATATTAATTAAAAGTATAAACGATGTCGATTAAATAAAATGGTACCCTATTTAAAAATTATAATCTTGCTATAGACTAGAATTAGCTAAGGTTATAGTGAATCACCCTAAGGAATAAATTGAACATATCAAAATGGGACAATAAAACCCATTTTGATAAGAACAAAATGATATATTAAAAGTTTCAATCTGCCGCCTGAATAATCGGGCAAATACAATTCATTCCTATTGAAATTATTATGTTTTTTTTCTTATTATTATTATTTTTTTTAGTGTAGATGAGATGTTTCTGAAATTCGACCATCCCGAACAACTCCAATGTTATTTACCATACATTTAAAGGTGCAAGTGCAGTGATTTTGAGCATATACGCGTTTGCCAGGCAAGCATAAACGAAACTATATCTGCTCGTGTGGTTTCAAAATATCGATATAAAGAAAAACAGTTTGAAATCGAAGTAAAATTATTTTATATTTAAAAAAAGAAAAAAGCACAAAAAATCTACTTCAGATATCGGTACATGTAATTCGGAAATAAAATCCATTTATTAACCAAGAAAAGTTAATTTAAAAAATTTGTTTCAATCTCAAAATTTAATAATGAAAGGAGTAAAACGAATTAAACATACAATTTATATAATAAATTTCCACAAAGTACAACACTATAAAATATACTTCGGCTTACCTCAATATGGCGACAAAGGTTTGACATTTAATGGTTATCCGCAGACATAGTTAATGTTATAAATACATAGGTAAATAATAGTAAGTACCATCCATGAAGAAAAGTATTTATATAAATTGTAATAAATAAGACAGTATCAATACGCAACATATTTGTCCCTTTATGTTTAAGATAAATGAACTATCTTATTAAATTTTATTTAACAAACCGCAAATGGCCTGTTTATTTTGCTTCCTTGTACATGTGTATGTATGTACTTATGTTCTTATGCAAATAAATAACTATTAATCGTAACTTGCTGAAATTTTGAATTTGCGACAATTGTAACATCTAATAGATCCCCTCACATATTAAAAATTCGTGCTGGCCATATATGCAATTTTTTTATTGAATCTTCTTTTATCATTTTTATGAAAAATGGAGTCATTACTGACTTCAATTTTATCTATGAATTTAAATGTAATAGCTACAATTCAATATTTTGTTAGAAAATTCCTTTGTGTATGAAAAATCCATGAAGTAAATAAATTCATATAACATTCATTAACAAAGATGAATGATTGAAGTATAAAGACTTTATACAATACAATTTTCCGTTTAGCCCAAGCCAAGCATATATTAAACTAGAACCGCATTACTCAATAACTGTTCGAGAAAATTCTTAGTGTTACCTTTATTAAAGAGTTGAAATTTTCTATAAAATGATATTAATTTTGATTTTCTAAGTCAAATAATTATACAGATATTATTCGTAACATATTCAAATAGTGTTAAAAACTGCGATTTGGTAACTTCTTCGGATTTAACCAATCCTAAACCGTGTGGATTTAGAAAATGTTTGTAGTTGC
Organism: Chrysopa pallens; assembly: GCA_020423425.1. Classification (NCBI taxonomy): domain Eukaryota; kingdom Metazoa; phylum Arthropoda; class Insecta; order Neuroptera; family Chrysopidae; genus Chrysopa; species Chrysopa pallens. Next base: position 73,355,498 of record CM035592.1, read on the forward strand.
CTTAATTAATTCATTCAAATTTACTATAAGATGACACTAATCGTAGTTTCCCAAATCAATTATTTACAGAGATATGGCATATAAAATATTGGAATGGTGACCGAATAACTATTATTTAGTCTCATTACCAAAGGGAGGCGCTTACGGGAATAAATTAAAGTACAAAATAAAATACTAACTTCAAAATCAATTATCAAAAACTAAACAATCCCATTAATTCAATCAAATTATATTCCAAATTAATTTTATAGCAAATTGTGTGCAATTTAACAGCACAAGTTATTTGTAAACTATGTTTGATCGAGTTCATTTGAGTTGAATTAGTATACTTGATAGGTGTTTGATTATAATTTACAAAAAATCAAAAATTACTACTTAAATTTATACTTTAGCTGTAACATATACAAACGTGTAGTGATGACGATTTTTGGGGGATAGAATACAACCAAATGAATACATGTAACCAACAAACTTGGAACATATTTTGTACGTTATGACTCACCATTGTATGGTAATGTAGTCCTCCAGCTTTACCTACAATAATAGTTAAATGGTTTTAAACAATCTACCTACATACAAATACTTGTACTTGTATTTTGTGCTACTAACTATTGGACAGTTGCCAAAAATATTTTCCAATTCCATGAATATGTAGAATATATTACACCTACTACATTCATGTGAGTAAGTTTGCTCGGGTATTATTATCAGCTATAATCAACAGAAAAATATAATGTACATTAAAAATTCGTAGTGAAATTAGTTTTAGTTTACTATTTTCCTTTTTTTTAATGTTTATGTAATCGACTCAGGTAAACAAATTTAAACCTTTCTTCAGATTTTGATTATAATGTATTATGAAAATGAAAAAAAAAAAAAAAATCGGTTCTTATCCCAGGCCGTAGTTGTAAAACAATAATTATTCATGACTTACTTAGCAAGATAAAAATTTTTGATATTTACTATTAAGATTTTAAATAAAGTATTTTGTTTAGGAATAAACGTTTTAAACCTCTACTTAAATTTAAAATCAATGATATGTTAATTTAATGCTTTTTACCTAATTCAAAATTACTTGATCGTATTTTGTATCTATCCATTTTACAGAATTGTGCCTGGGCTATTGTATCAATTACACTAACAAGATTATATTGTAATCTAAATAATCTAGCCCAAAAACGATAAGAATACACTTTTGCAAATTAATCATTTAGAAAAATACCGTTGTATATTGGTCCGTTGTTATTGGTTGCCTCATACTGTAACTTTAATGAGATATTAGATATTTTTATTTGAAATACTCTTTATATCAATAAGATTTCAAACAAACTCACACAAACTCTTTTCAACAAACTTTTAATTATCATATTAGATTTGATCCTATTATATTTAAATATATATATATATATATATATATATATATATATATATATATATATATATATATATATATATATATATATATATATATATATATATATATATATATATATATATATATATACTAATATGTCATAGTACTGATATCCGTTCTGATATTGAAATTAAAAAAAAAAAAAAACAAATGAAAACAAGAAAATCTGGCATACAGAGAGTGATAATATCAAGCAAAAAATATGTTTGTTAAGTATCATTGATAAATCAGATCAATTTTCTAACCGAAAGATTTGGTTTTACAAAAACTAGAAACACTGAAATCTTTGTTCTTATAATTAATATTTTAACGAAAATACAATTAGTTTATATTAAGATGAGCCATTTTAATTGATGCACTTTAGAATGTGAAACACAGGTTAAATGTTGAAAAATGATATCCGCAATCGAAAATTACATATTAATTAGCACTGTAATCTGGGATTGAATGATTTTTCAACCTTTAACATGGATCTAATCTTACTCTTATAAATTAATAAATTCAAATTATAAATTTTTTAAATTTTGAATTAATTCTTTTAACGATAAAAAGCTGCATCATCTGTGTCTTGCACATTTTGTATAAAAACATATTATCATATAAGAGTATATACGGAGTTTTGGACGTTACTAAGGATAATTCTTGCTCAACAGTTGGTAGGGAAGCCCAAACGACCTACTTAAACCTAGATTAAAATATGGGAGATATCTTACCTCCTTTTGAATAGCTCCACCAAATTTAAGGCCTGTATATGGTGCCACGGGCGCGTAAAAATAAATTTTCAATAAGATTCTAAGAAAACTGAATTTTTTGGAAACGCCCTTAAAATTAAAATCAGTATTGCAAAAATATATCTCAATATTGCTCCAAATAGCATTTAATTGTATATTTTTTTGTATACCATATACTTCAAGACATATTTGGACGGAATCATGGTCCACCTAGTATATGTAAATAACAATTCGAGGTTAATCCTTGGGAAGCTGCTTTAAATGAATCATGTACTTGTAAATTAAATTTGTATTTAGATAATTGAATCAATCTTTAAAATGAAGAAGTTAGCCACATTACACAATTGGTAAGAAGATTATCTATATTCAATATAGAATTTAATTTTAGTAAATGCTATTGAAATATTCAAATAGAACCAGTACGATTATGTTTGAAATAAGTTTAATTTCTAAAATGAAAAGTTGTTCGTAGTCAAATGTTCGACAAGTATTGAACTTATGATCAACTCTTAGTTCATACTACATAAAATCAAATATCATTCATATTACAATTTCTAACTAACTTAATTATGTCTCATTCAAGATACATTAAATAAAATAAAAAATCCGCTCAATCGAATGATTCGAAAACTGAAAACTTCATCGCCAGCATCATAATGAGCGAGGTGGCCCAGGGTGTACGTTTGCCGTTTATATGAATTCCTGTAAAAGAAATCGAGCATCACTCCCGTTTACCTCAGTTTAAAGCTTTCGGTTTTATTAGACGGCAACATTATGTTAAATTATTAACCTACAAAGTGCATTCTCTTAATTTATTGTACTTGATTTGAGCTATTAGTAATTTATATGACAAATAGTTATTCATTCTTCTTCAAAAGATGTTTTTTTCTATTCCTCAAAATAGGTGGTCCATTAGAATTTAATTAGAACTGACCTTAATCCTGCTAATAGAAGAAATAAAACATTTCGCTTATATATTCTTACCGAATCTTTCAATCGAATGTGAAAGGAATCTTTTATATTTTTCTAAAACAGGATAGTTTTTCGGGAAATAGAAATAAATTATGATCAAAAATTAACCATTCTCAATTTAAAAAAGCAAGTCAATCTCGTACCTTATGGTGTTTGTGAGTCAATAACTATAGACCTATGGAATTATACAAATTTAAACTTATTTAAAATTTTTAAATAAATTTCAAAATATACGGCATTATAAAAATTGTTATAATTTTAAATGAACTTTCTCTTCCAATATTTTATGAACAATTTTCATACATTATTTGCATATTAACTCCCTTCGATCTTGTTAGTCCCATTATCTTTATTATATGGGTGAGAAAAAATGTTCTGCGAAATTTCGTAGATTATTTTTAGTTTCAAGAGTTGTGAAATACCTTTAAAATACTATAGAATTCTACGCAAATATTTTATCCCTCTTTATGAATACAATGTTCAAAGATAAGAGAATTATTCGAAAAATAATTTCTAAATATTAAATTTTGGTTTTTATTTCGAAGTAAACTCCGTTATTAAGATTGTGTGTGTGTAAAAGTGTTATTGAAGTATACTTTTGAACTCGAAAATAGTGTCTTTAATATGTTGGTCTCTATCAAACTGATAAACTCCTTTAACAACATATACAGCTTCTAGTCGTTTGAATGTTATCAACAAGAGAATTAATTTATCCATTTACTTTAATCGGTAAGGTGTTCCATTAATTATATATACCTTACAAATTTTATTTACTATTCATTATTATGGTCATTCTTCTTTATATTCGTGTAAATATGCACATTTAACACACATTTCGGTATTTATTTATTATTCTAGAAAACGTGTTTCTACCATTAATTAAAATGTAATTAATTTTGATACACATACTTCTTTTGTTTTAACATGTTATTTGTAGTATATGAATGGGTTTGTTTTGTTTACATTATCTGTTGTAGAGTCTTCCAGTCACATTGAAACATAACATTGGGTTTTTTCTTTTGCTTAACTCTAAAGTCGCTTTCACAGGAGTCACATTCGTTCGAAGCACAACAGCGTATGTTATGTGTAATATTTTACGTGATACAAGACCAATGGTTTGTTGTAACATCTTATGATGTGATTCAAATTTACCGACAATTTTTGGGACGTCATGTAACATTGCCGTGAATCAACTTTTGTTACGCGATAGTGTTACTCGTTTACATCCACACAAAATTTGATGTTACGTGTCAAAGTTGCGTTTCAGCGTTACGTTACACGCGAATGTTAATCATGTGTACGCGGCATTACAGTGACACGTAGCTATGAAAAAGCACACATTTTTGGCTTAAAATTTTTCTGTTTTGTATGATTTAAAAGTTGGTCAGAAATTCATCAGTCATTTGAATACAATGATTTTACTCATTATTGAATTTACACTCAGTATTTATGAGTAATTTACGTCAGCAAAACTTCGACTTACGTTCTTTTCGTTTTCGAGTTATCTTGATGATGATGGTCTAGATGAACGGACGGGCGGAAATGGACTAATTAGATGATTCGATGAACAACTATGCCAAAATTTTAGTTGTGGCTTCAATTACTGTTACAAATTTAAGTCTAAAATTATTATGCTCTGACATATACTATATATGTCCAGTATAAAATGTCAGTTTTCAAGCCAACTTTAAAACCATTTTTAATACTATCAATGCAGATAATTAAATAGAAATACGCGTATTTACATTCGTTCACAAAAATATACTCATTGATTATAATTAAATAAAATGTGATTTCAATTCGTTAATTTAATACTTTACATAATTACGCTCGATGGAATAATTATAATTTGATTTATTTAAATAACTAATATTATATATATATATATATATATATATATATATATATATATATATATATATATATATATATATATATATATATATATATATATATATATATATATATATATATATATATATATATACAGATTCAGATATAACATTATCAATTACACTTAATGTATAAATCCAAAAGCTATCAACATTTATATTTATCGTTATGAAATATCAAACATTAAATATAATAAATAATCTTTACAAATTACAGTCGTATTTATAATTTTTAATGTAGAGTGGTGTTGGCTCTTTAAAGAAGAAAAAACCATTTGTATGAAGTGAAGAAGTAATTATTTATAGTTGTTCAATTTATTTTCAAAATCATTATTATTTATGATACAACTAAATCTTCTGTGTTTTTTTTTTATGAAAATGTGTTTGTATTTTTAGGATTCAGTAATCCTAAACAGATAAAGTAAATAAAGAGTTAGTACTTTAGGTACTATTTGAATGTTAATAAAAAGAATACAAACACCATCAAGGAGTCTTCTAAAACAATAATTCATCATAGTGCATGTTAATGTGCTAAGAGATCTAGCGAAAAATTTTTACTGTAAGTTGAATATATTTTTTACAGAATGTACCTTGTTCAAAATAATTTTTAAAGGTTAGATCTTCGATTGTAGTGAGTAATACTCAAAAGTTGACTAATTTCCGTTGGCACAAGAATTCGAGAATAATAATTGATTATAAAATATTTCAGAAAAAAATTTTTCATTCAAAAATATGACAAATCCATAATATGTTTTGATTTCGGCTCTCTTATATGCAAGTAACAATCGTAGAAATATACTACATTCGACAAGTTGAATTTAGCATAGATTTGTTATTTTGGTAGCTTTCATAATATGACACCTAGTACATGATATCCTGGTACATGACATCTAAATAAATTTTTCTTATTAGCTAGTTACATTAATTATTATCGTTTATTAGGAAACAACGGGTATACATTAAGAATGCCTTTTATTAACTTGCCTTTAAAGAGTCATAGGTGTAGAATGCATTACCAATAGTCTAGAATGACGAGCAAGGTTAGTTTTGCGATCGTTGATTCACTTAACACCAATTACGCTAGCAGAGAAATTTCTTGTGATGTTTTAGTGTAATATTTTGTGGTGTTAAATTATGGTATTTAATTCGTAATTTTTGTAAATTCCTTTTTATTATCTGGGCTGTATATCTTCAAATTTCGTTTGATTTAAAATTATATATTTAACGAGTAACCAAGCTATGAACATAGTTTATAACTACGGAATCATATTACTGCGTGCCTAGTATGAGACACACTTAAAATTTTTTTATTCTCTTCGAACATTTAATACTATTCAAAGTATGTACGTATAAATTATGTGTATATTTATAATAAAATGATTATTATTTTAATAAATTTAAAATCTGTATTCAATTTGTAGGTCAAACAATATTATGTTTAAAAGTTGAAAATGTTTGTGTTTATAAAAAAAAAGTTTTGTTAAAAATTGAAATAAATTACTGTCAAATAAATTTGAATTATGAGTAAAATATATATTTATTGGTATGTAAATGATTTTAAATCGATTTATGTGATTAATGACTCTTTATACTGCAATTAGCTATATGTACTCGAAGTTCACTAAAATTCATCGCTCTTCAAGTGACTTTTACGAAAGATTTCTTTACAAAAAAAACTATCTGAAATCAACAAAGTCTTCAAAATTAATCTACGCCCATGAACGCATAGAAAGCACCAAAATGGTCAGAGGTCACTGCACTCTTAAAGCATCAGCTTAACATTAACATTTAACGTAGTAACATTAAGAATAGATATCTTATCACGTTTCCAAAGAAGACGATATAGGTGATAAGATTTATGTGCGATTTTAGTAGATTTATTTTACTTACCAATAGTGATAGTTTAAATTAATTAAATGAATACTAGATATATTCATTTTAAATTTCAGGGTCGAGAAAACTGTAAATATAGGATTACTTTTTTTGGCCTTTACGTGAACTTCAGAAACTATACTTTTACTTTCTTATAGTTCAAGAAAGTACCGACATATGGTTATTGAGGTATCACCAGAACTACATGTTTTTAGGTCCCTTCAATCAATAATAGTGGATATTAGAATTTGGTCTGCATGTATGTGTGTGACTCCAAAGTTGACGGTAGAGTTAATCTATATATAAAAAACATTGATAAAAATGTCCGCGCCTTGCTCTTCTACATCTCATCCAATTTGAGTGTTTTTAAACTCATTTGAAATGTCTTGAGTCACTGAGGTTTCTTAGATTAAAACGAATTCCCTCTATCTTGATGGAAACTGTAAATATATAGGTACAAAACTATAATAACACTTGGAGAAAGAAATGCATAAGATATAATTTGACCTAATAATATTCAGTGACTCAATACCTTTTATTTGAGCTATTAAACACTCAAATTGAATGAGTTGGAGATTATTAAGAGGACAACACACTCTCATCACCGTTTTAATGTAATGATTCAAAGTATCAGGCCTGTTTATAAAATCAGTTGTTAAGAATTAAAATTCAAATTTAAGCTATTAAACTAGTATCTACAATAACTGTTGCGAAGCAGCATACAGGTCAACTATTGATTAATATAGCAGTAAAGAAATTGGAGTAAAAAATGATTATGTACCTATTTTAATTTTTACATTAAATCACAAAATTTGAAAAAATTATATTTATATAACAAATTTCATAATTATAAATAAATATTTTCATGGATGGCATTTGAAATGAAATTTCATGAAAAACAACAAACTTTGTACAGTCAATGCAGTGCAATGTATCCGTATTATGTTTATATTCAGTATTTAATTGTATATATATATAAAACAGTTTTCGTTTGAAGTACATAACAGTCCTAAGGGAATATACATCTAGCTTAATAACTCAATTAAAATGAATATGAAATTAATGCAACACGATTTGTTTCTCATTCATATATTTATTGTGTATTTATTTATTATATATTAAAATTATATATCTTTTATGGATACGGAATGATTCATTTTATTAGACTTAAAATAACAGATGGAGAATCAACATAAATTTTCACCAAATATTCACATTCGTAAATTTTCAATAATCTATAAACATAACCTGTATTACTTCCGATCTATATTTATCGACATCGGAAGTATCTATTAATATTTTTTTTAAGCTATTGTATAGCTTCTATCGCGGGCCTTGAGCGCGGGGACCCAATCCAGAAATTCCGTAACGAAAAAACCTTATATGTTACAAATCATCATTTCCATTGAAACCAAAATTTAATTTTGAAATTCAAAATAAAACTTCTTTATCTATTCAAAATAAAACTTCTTTATCTCTTCTCACTAGCAGTATGACGAACTGTCAACTATATAAAGTGTGCATATCGCATTGTTCAAGTATTACCGGAATCATTGCATAGCTTCTATCGCGGGCCTTGAGCGCGGGGACCGAATCCAGAAATTTCGTAACGAAAAAACCTCACGCTCCCCACTCCGAGGGGCAAGGAGGTGTGGCTTGACGAATCGAGACGAGCTGCTCCGAAATCGGACGAATAAATAAACAGCTGTTTATGAGAAAGTATATAGGTGTATAGGTGTAAGAAAAAGCAATACTGCATGAATAAAATAAATAAATAAATAAAAAATTATAATTGCATAAGTTGATACAAAATGCTATGTAATAGCTTTACCGCGGCAGTCCCCGAGTGCCACACGTCTTTTTTTTTGCTAGCATTGTTAATTTTTTACATACATTTTGAAAATGAACACGCATATCTCTCCAAAACTACTGAATAAATATTTATACGTTAGGGTCAGTCCGAGGGAGAAAGTCGAACGAGAGAGCCAGTCCAACTATTTGCGGAAACAATATGTAGATTACAATATTTTAAGCTTTGTTCACTTCTATTAACGGATATTCGCACCACGGGCAAAGTAATATTTAAATTAAATCAAATAGTAAGTAAGCACCGGTTAATCGGTTTTTCAAAAGAAAAACTTTATGTTTACACAATTAGACTCAAGATGATAAATTTTGAATAGAAATTCGTACTTTTATGTTTTACATCGTTTGGTATTGTTGTTGTGTTGCATTCAACCTCAAAATTGTCATCAATTCCTAGGCATTTATTTTGTATCGATGAAACTAACTCCCTCGTGTGAATAAGGAGTGCTGGTCACATCTGGTTTGGTAAAGATAGTCACAATAAAATATGTTTTTGTAAGCAGCTCGATATAAATAACACCTAATACAACGGTGAGTCAAAAATTTAGTAACAGCTCCATTTTACTCCGAGACAATGGATATTATAAATCTAATCCTTTTTTATTTTTAATTTTATTTAAAGTCACTTTTTCAATGTACTGACTGTGTCTTTTGTTGCTTAACTTTAGTGATCGGTTGAGATCGGAAATCTAATAGATTATACAGTCAAATCGTATTAAGAATAAGTTCTGAAAAACACATAGGCAAAGAATCCTAAGCAAAAAATCCTAAATAAGTTAAGAACTATAAAATATAAATAATAAAATAAGGATGCTAAGACCATCATGGCTATCTCTCTCGGGAACTCCAAGAGAAATGCCCACCCGAGATATATAGAAAAAATTGTTATATTCATCTTAGATTTTGTTGATTATTTAAAGTTGTTATTTAAATTTATTCAAATTATTTGAAACAATTTATAGCCATGTTAAATGATTAATTATTGCTTCAATATAATTGTTTTGGAAAAACACGATTGGTTTTATTTTTATAGCGTCTTTTAAAAACTACGGCCATCTCCCACGGATTTACCCTATTAGTAAACAATATTGAAGGTGTTTGGAAAAACTAATTTCAGAAAAATCTCACTTAGAAATTTCAACTCCAGAGATACAATGCTCGTATTACTTCTTTTTTATGTTCATGTATTGGTGTGGTAAGGATTTACTTAAGGCTGAAAATAAATTTATGTGCTTGAAATATAGAATATTTTTACGTCATACCTTATAAATGCATTAGTTGTTATTCTCACTTGTTAATTTAAATTTACCGGTTTCGCTCTAAAAATCCTGTTAAACTAGGTTTACAAAATCTTCATTGAACATCCAACTTTTCGTGAAATAATGGCATATTGATTAAAATGAATGTCATTGTATTTCAACAAAATAATACATTTTTCCGTATCTTTTTGTACCTAAATATATGTTTACAATTATTATATACACAACCCCTCAAGTGATGTGTATATTATAACAATATCAACCACTACTTACAAAGCATAACAAAACCATGTTAGTATTATAGAGAGAATGATTTCTCATTTGCATATAAATGCAATATATATATATATATATATATATATATATATATATATATATATATATATATATATATATATATATATATATATATATATATATATATATATATATATATATAAAGTATTTATTTTAAATTATATACATTATTTCTTTATATACATGGATAATTGTGTTGTTGTATTGAATATATATGTGTAAAAGTTATTGCATTAATTCGAGGGAAATCAACCAAAAAATGTTCACAAAACTATTTATTTAACATCAAATGTGCAATAGAATGTATAATAAATTTCATTTAAATATATTTATTTTGAAAATGATTCAATTTCATATGAAATTTTATTATTAAATAAGTTTTTGAACTAAAATATTTCATATTAAATATATTTGATATTATAATTTTATTTATGTAACAATTTTCAAACACAAACATTTAAATATATGTAAAATTACATGACAGTAATTTTTTTATGATTACAAAAAGTATATTTTTTGGAAAAAGCTACAACACCTTGAAAGTCGAGCCCTGTGTTTTCAGACGTGATTGAGACGAATAACGCTACAAACTTTCTCGAGATGTATTTGTTGCATGTATTATTCACCATTTCCATTTCTGTAGAGAAAGATGGAAGGTAACTAAAAAAAAAAATAATAAAAATAATACCAAAAACAAAAACAGGAGTCGATGTTTACACACGATAGAAGTGAAACCTTCAAAAAAATTAAACTTCAAGATAAGGAGAGAAATATAGAATTTCAGGAGTAATAGTTTCAGGAGAAATATAGGATTTTAGATAATTGAAAGGTTTATGTCTTATGTTTTCAAGGTAAAAATATTATACATTTTATGCACATACATATTATATACGTTACGCTTATCCAGCCTATGAGTTGGAATTTTTGATGAACGTTTTTTTTTTGTTTAAATAATGCAATATTTATGTAGAGACTATTCGTATACAATATTTCACGGTTGTTATGATGCTTTTACACAGGCACATATATATACCAACAAACGTACAACACTGGACCCTGTAAGAAACAATCTATAATGCCTTTTTCTCTCGCACTTTATATCTAATGGATGTAAATGGTTTGTTTGAACAACAAAATTTAATTTTATAATTACTAATGGGAACTCTAGGAATCATCGAATAAAATTCAATTTTTTTCCCCTATTTCCTAGATCAAATTATTTTGTATTTTTATAAATACGTATTTCGACTACAAAGTAGTCATCATCAGTATGAATCAGCTAGTTATAATGATTCCTTGAGGAGATGTTACTCGTTGCGTGTCACCGTTACCAAATAAGCAACGATTAAACTTCTCCTCAGAGAATTATTACAACTAGCTAATTCATACTAGTGATTACTACTTTGTAGTCGAAATACGTATTTATAAAAATACAAAATAATTTGATCTAGGAAATTGGGACAAAAAATCGAAATTTAACAAAATTTAAAATAAATACATTTTTATAGTTTTAGTTTTCTTGCGTTCGTGAATTTTTTGCAACAAATTTAAATTTTAATATTAGCCCATCATAATCAGAAAGAAACTTTATAAATGTAATAATAAAATGTGGTGCCTTATCTAAAGTGACTCAATGCATATGGGTTAAAGAGAGACAAACGAAACTTAAAAAAAGATACACAGTGTGACGTAAACTAAGAACGACAATCTATTCCAAATTAACATATCCTGCGGTGAAAAATGGCGAAGGGCTAATAATCTCGTTGTCATATTGCAGTCGCCCGTTCAGAGTATGTGGAGGGTGGTTTGTTATTTGTACGATGTTGTTGTTACTGCTGCAGATTCGTCGTTGTTACTAATCACGTTCATTCAATGTCGCTATTCCTATCTAAATTAAACCATTGAATAAAAGGCATTGTTATCGTTGTGTGATATTCTTATTCGTTTATTTTCAAAGAGAATTAACACATACATGCCTCCAGGTCAATTTATTTAAAATTTACAATAAATTGTTCCATGTGTCTATCGGGTGTCTAAAAACAAGTTGGTTAATGGTCCTGTATTCACATTGAGCTTTGTGATGAGCCACCACATCAAGAAATTTTTAAAGTACAAAAAATTGTTAAAATTATATATAGTCTTAGATTATTAATGTATGTGGAGTACTTCAATTTAGTTCCACAAATTTGCAACACCCTTGGTTTAAATTTTATTTTATTAATATTAACTATAACTTTTAATAATATTAACTTATAGTCTTAGATTATTAATGTATGTGGAGTACTTCAAGTTAGTTCCACAAATTTGCAACACCCTTGGTTTAAATTTTATTTTATTAATATTAACTTTTTTTTTTTTGAATAACGAACTTGAATTTGTATACATATTTGAAAACATTAAATGCCCAATTTGATACTCGACATATATGCCAAAGTATATTAATTATAGGTCTAAAGTTTGTAACGTTAATTATATTTACCAAATAAATAAAATTTTGATATAGGTGTTCATAGAACCACTTATTAGTCCATTTCCGACTGTCCGCCCGTCTGTCCGTCATTACGATATTTCAAAAACAAAAAGAGATTGCGTGCAATAATTTTGGTGACGTTTTCTAATCATAAAAAGTGCATTTAAGTTCATGAATTAGCAAAAACAATTAACTCTGTTAATTATTATCTTCACTTGTTATATATTAAAATTAAGTTTGTTTATTTATCTAAAACATTCATGTTAAAGTTAAGGTTTCATGTTAAAAATTTTTAGTAATCGAGGAAGATTCATGGCATCGCATTGACATTATCAGAGAAACAGATTAATCAAGACAAACAATAGAATAATAATAAAATTTTGGGTGTTTATTGGGAATAATATATTACAAGGAATCATTTCAAATAAATTTACAGATTACCATTTCTTCCAATGCAGAATAAACGTCTTATTTGGACTACGGTGACATGAATTAATCTTTTTAGAAGCTCCAAAAGCCCGGTTACTAAAATTTTCAATAGTTTTTTTTAAGATTTAATACCAACCAGTTGATATATTCTATTGAATCACATATTTTTTGGAAAAATAACCAATTAATGTCGATGTTTTCTTTTATAGGCTGACGGATGAATATAGTTTCATAAATTATTTTTTATGATGACAATAAGTCCATTGTAATATTTGTATACAAAACTCTATAAGCGTTTTTAATTTTTCTTTGATCAGGTGAGCATAGCAAATATGTTGTCTAGGATAGTAATTAGACGACCTCCTTGAGTACATATTTGATAAACAAATAAAATAATTCCTTTTTGAAATGTTTTCTTTTCAAACCAATTTCTCAAGAAGAGAGAATTAACAACTGAGAATTTTGAAGAGTAAGTATATCGCTTATTTAATCAGCGGTACACGAGTTACAGGGATCGGATAAAAACCGCTTACAATGACCTACACTTTTCAGCACACTCTCTTTAAAATTTCGTTATGAGACTGACTATAACATTCATTTAAACTTTTAGACACACGGTATATTATGCAATGTTGTTAAAACATTGTTTTTGAAAGCAATTACGAAGTTTTTATACACATATTTTTTATAAAATGTAACGATAATATTAATATTATGAAAATATAATTAGAAAATTCATTAAGGAACAATATTTTTATTTTATTCAACGAAAATTAGTATTACGTTTTTCTTAATGTTTCTTCATTATTTGTATTATCTGGGTTACATATTTAGAGTATTTTATAAATCCTAATAATTAAAAATGGTTTTTTTACACATTGATACTAAACTACATGTTGATTTTTTTAAAAATAACAATAACAATTTTTGATAACTATACAAAATTGACTTAAAATTTGTAGCCCAAAATTAACAAACAGATTACAGATTCGCGTGGAAAAACAGGTCACCCAAAAACGATCCCAAAATCAGAATTTAAATGACTGTGAAGAATGTTATTGTTACAATCAGGATAAGAAACCTAAACAATTTCACACTGGAAATGCGAATGTCATTCTGAAAATTTTTTAAGTAGTAAAATTGCAGCAGTTAATTCCGTAGCTGGTTTTTGTGTTATGTTAGTTTATTTCAATATATATTTAGGTTAAAACGGTTGGTATTTTATACATATTAAGGCCTTTTGAATTAACTCTTAAATTTATATAATAGCCGATAAAATTATTATTGAATAATTTATTTGATAAACATGTGTTTACGAATATTGTTTTACATAATATACCATGTTTTGTATGATAATCATCTTAATTCCTTGTATGAGTTTACATAACAAATGTATTGTTTTGTTTTAGGTATATGTTAGTTTATTCAAGAAGGGTTGCGTTGGTTTCAACAAATTTAGTGCTAATATCGAATGTAAACTTGTTTAAAATGTATAAGATATGTTGGTTGACCAATAGTTAGAAGTGTACAAAAAAAAAAATTTTTTTTTTTTCATTTATAGTTATAATAATTATTTATTTGTATATTTTGAATAAAGTTTGTTATTGTTATCAGTCTTATATAAGATTCTTTGTTATCAAATTAAGATATTGTCTACCAGTCTAACAGTCTATGATCAAGTCAGCAAATAGTGTATTTCTAAGCAGAAACGTTCTGGAGACTATACATTATTCTAGATATAAATTATGAAATATAAATTCACTTTTGCAATATTAAGGCATAAAACATATTTTTCAAATTTTTCCAAAAGAAAAAATTGAACCCACTTTCTAAAACAAGGACTAAAAAGTAGAAAATGATTTTAAATTAAGTGTTAATGTAAACAATCGTTTTGACCAAATACCTTTCAAAATCGGCGCCAAAGAACTTTTAGCGAGAATATAATTAACAGCGACTTCGAAATTGGTCGTTAGGAAATTAGTTCTTTGTAGTCGTTAAAGTATATTCGAAAAAATTTTATTTTTCACTTTTGAGTGATGTATAAGAACAACCAGGAAAATATGGATGGTAAACAGTCACCACAATTAGTTTTGTACACGGTTTTAGTTGCATTGCATATTCTTATCCGATTTTGTATCCACCTGACGTTTCATAAATGTTGATCCTCACATCTGATTCTACACAATATTCAAAATTCGAAAAAATGATGAATAAAAATAAATATTACAGTAAAATCTGGTTTGAGCACGGTTCATGTTCAGATATATGCGTCTTGTATATTAAAATTAAAAAAAAAAAATATTTCTTTCCTTTATATAAAAACACAGAGTTTATGGAATAAGTTTTTGAAAATGGCACTTAAAAAAGTTATGAGTTCTTGATTTCATAAAGCGTTCATAAAGCCTTCTTCGTGAATAATATAAAATTGAATTAGCGACATTCAAAGATGTATATGTGTAGAAAATGTAGATAGATTTTAAGAATTTAAAAAAAATTATAAAGTTTATTATTAGCGTAAAGTAAATTATTAGCGTTTAAATATGCATAATCAAATTTCCAATGAAGAAAACCTCATATGTAATTGTAAAAGCAATATATTCGAATAAACTTACGAATTAAACTTTGTTACAACAACATCGTAAAACAGTGATTTTTTCAATCAGCTCAATCTTCAAGAACTTTTAATTCTCAACTAACATTAATATATACTTATTTCGGTTTTTTTTTAATCAATTTTTATTTGTATTTATTTTTTGTATAGATCATTTAATATTTTTTTAATTTTATGTAAAATATTTGATAAAACAAAGACTTACTGTTTATATATTTGTTTTTACGGTAGTAAAATTATATTGTTAACGAAATACATTACTTTGTTAAAATAAAAATATAAACAATTAATCTTTGTTTTCTCAAATAATTTACATAATATTAAAAAAACTGTCAAATAATCCAAGCAAAAAATAAATACCCTATAACAGAAAACTTTTCATATAGATTTAGAAAATGTGTCCCAAGTATGACTGTGATATATTTTGCGAGAATTCAGGAAATTCGGCAGATGCCTCATATAAAATATTAAGCATCTATTATCTACTATAACATATTAAATTTATGAACATATCCGTCTATTTCTTTAAACACATAATTGATTTTGGTCATCACGAAATTAGTAACCTAGCAACAAATTGTAATTTATTCGAAAAATTTTAATAACCCATGAAAAAGGTTTTAACGACTCCTATGTTTCCAATGTTTAATGATACTTTAATTGTCTATCTTTTATAGAAAAATTTGTATTTAAAAAAACCACGTTTGTAAAACATTACAAACATGAAGAAAACTGTAAGAAAACGATAAGAAAGAAGAGAAGATTAAAGAAAAGTTACAAACAGATATATAAAAAAACACAAGTTGTGTATTAGAGAAAAAGAAAAATAACATTTTATCCTTCGGGACATATTATATACACTCTAAGAAATATAGTAACCAAACACAAAATTTACTTTTTATTTTACCAATAATAATTCAGGGTCTTGTAGTATAAATAAATAAATTTAAAAAAATGTTATTATCTTTAAAAATTTTTTGTTATTTTTCTGATATTTCCCGCGATGTAGTAGACTCTTTTAAAACTATTTCAAAATCTCACTGTCGCACGTGTCGGATGCAAGCCTTACGTAAGATAAAATCGATTTTAAAATTTTCTATAACCCTTGGTATATGTTTATAATACCTTTTTAATAAGCATCTAAATAAAATTTCACGGATTTATTAAATATTAAGAAATTTTAAGTAATGCTTTTAATTAAGCTGGTATAATTTAGTCCTATATAAAACTCTTACCATAAATATCACCAACGGGATAATTAAAAATGCTAATACACTTAGGTAATCTTAGCTTAATAAAAAGGAAACCTAAACTAGAAGGCGCAAGGTCATTATCGAAATGTATGGATTAGAAATAGTAGATGCAGAAATTGTAAATCCAACAAGAGATGAAAAGAACAGTCTTCTGAAGAAGAAACATCTGCTGTAGACTATATACCGAGAAAGACAATTGCGATAATGACGTTGAATATTCAGTTTGTTTTAAAATTTTGAAAAGTCCAAAATGGTGAAAAACAAAAGATTCATCAAAAGTTTGCAATGAATGCATGCGGGCTTTAGCACATCGGCCTTCATATTTTTTTAAGCGAAGCAATTCGTAAAATTACTTTAATACTACGTATGAATTATGTGTTTGTCATCATCAGTAAATTTTTATTATTCTTTACTATTTTTAATAAATCTTCCTATATAATATTTCAAAATTCTAATTTTATGTCTGTATACCTTTTGTATTACCGACATAACACAGAAGTCCGTTATATTTCAATCTACTTACTTTGCGTTTACAAAAGCATTTCATCCAGTGTTTTATTCATTTTTCTGGGAATTTTAATCACACCAAACTAAGTTATAATATATTACCTACCGAAAAATTATGGAGTATAACGACTCATGCGCAAATTTAAGGAAATCATTCCATTTTCGTAGATCGCTGTTACAGAGAAATTCAGTTAAAAATGAGTAAACTAGATTGTTATAATTTATTAAACTAATTTAGTATTTAGTACACGTTAAATATTTTGCATTATTAATGAAGAATATTTACGATATATTTATAGAAATATACTTAAAAATTCTATTCTCATCTATTTTATTAGCAAACCGTTCAAAAGAAATGTGCAAAGCTGGTAAATTCCTTAAGTTTAAGTCGTTACAATGGGAACTTTTAAACGTAATACATTGATTTTATAAACTGAATTTCCTATTTAATACTACAGTAGTTGGATGAAGTGTTATGGAAAACCTAATAATAATCATTCATGTTAATTTTTTCCAAAAGCTAGCTCTAAAATGTTTTACAACTATTTTGGGCTGACGTTATTGAATAAATTGAAATACTGTGAAGTGCAAGACTAATTTTGATGACATTTGATAAATAATTTATACATACTTTTGATTTGATATTATTTCTTTTTGCCATTAATATTTAATATAAAGCTTTAATATTTTATTTTAAAACAATTACCCATTTATGCTTTCATTTTTGAAACCTGTAATATTTAATGGTAAAAAGCATATTTAACCGTTGTAACAATTTCCAACCGTATGCGAATTATGTCTTTCATAAATATGATTTTTAACAGGGTCACAAAACCTCCTAAAGGTTTTCGAAACGAACCGATATAAATTTTCGTTTAAGGTAGACTTTTTATTTTATAAAATACACTAACCATACGTAGTATATAAAATAAAATGCTATAAATAATACTTCTAAAACAATCAAATATAAGAGAGCACTAAAGCGAACAATATCGAAAAAAATTAATCTGGTGGTGTGTTATTGCGTAATAGCGATAACATTGAAACAGTAACGATGGTTGTGTTAGCTGAATATGCTTGTTCATCCGTTACATTAGTATTTTGTTTTTTTTTGTATATTTGTTCTATGCAGCATATAAGTGGATTATTATAGACATAAAAAAATCTCCCCTATGATTGTATAATGGCCACTCAATAAATAAATTTAAAAAATTATTTTGAACGAGTGAGATAACAACTAACAGAGTTAGTTTTTAAATACTGTACGTTTGCTTTTATCAAAGTAAACGTTAGTATTGTATAATTATTTTATATGATCCTATATGTTTTGGATAGTAGCTTAATTAAATGATTTGATGAGCACCTCTTCCAAAATTAGAGCAGACTGCAGGTAGAGACTAGCAGATATAGTAATATCACTAGAGCGCCGAGTTTGTAACATTTTCTGATTGTAACATCCGTCATATTGATTTTATTTATTGTCTTAAAACCTTTGTTGCGAGGATCGTAAGAACTAATCGATGGACATCAATCATCAAACACGGTTATGTTATTTAAACGCTACCCTTACAGTACACAAAAACTATACAAATACATAATGCTTTAATTTTTGCATACTCGTAGTGAGGATATTTATTTCAAACCAATTTATAATTATCAGTAATTCAAATGTTGATTAATGTTACGAGTAACATATAATTTAAAATGTGATAATTTTATTGTTATATATTATAATTCGAAACTTAATGAAACTGCGAAGACCAACAACATTTGCACCGTGTAAACCGTCACCAAGTTAGCAACGAATAACATCGCTCCAGAGAATCATTACAACTATAGCTAATTCAAACTGACGATGACTACTTCGTATTCGAAATGCGTATTTATAAAAATACAAAATAATTTGATCTAGGAAATTGGGGCAAAAAATCGAAATTTATTCGAAAAAATCCTAGAGTTCTCATTAATAATTATAAAAAAAAAAAAAAAAAAAAAATACATTTTTCAGAAATCATTTAAATTTTAAATATATAGGTTTTAGTTTCGCAAGAAATTCAAGCGAGTATTGAATTTTTTTATTTGTTAAACTCTTTTTCCCTCTGACGGTAGCGCTGAATATACCTACAAGTTTCCAAAATTATTACGCTACATCATTCACTAGTATTTATAAGCCGATTAGAAGTTACGCGGAAACAGAATAACATATTCTCATTTTAATAATTTATATTTTAAATTTAATTTAATTTGGGGTTTAGTAAATATTATAAATATATATATATATATATATATATATATATATATATATATATATATATATATATATATATATATATATATATATATATATATATATATATATATATATATATTATAAATATATATAATTTTAAAAAAGATACTAAATGAGCTTTTTCTTTTGATAACCAATAAGACACTTCAAAGATCATTTGCAGCCTCCCTTTTTTTGGTCATACTTCCACCATTTTGATTTTATTATTATTAAATATAAGCTAAAATCCTCGAACTGTAATAACGAATCGATACACACCTCGTTTATCAGAAACAATTTGTTTGGAGTATAAACTATATAGTCTTGAGACAATTAATTCTTCTTTTCAGGTTGAAGTAATAACACAAAAATGTTAATATCAAATAACAGGAGTTTAAATGGCTGAGCAAAATAATGACGTTAAAAAAAAGTTAATTCATAAGTCATCATTCATTATCTGCTATTAAGTTTTTATTTACATTTTAGAGGTAAAATTATATACAAATTATTGATTAATTTACTCACAGACACTAGTTTTCGAATTATTCTGGATAATGGCCGTTTGGTTATGAATTGTTTATCGACAATAAATAGTTATAATGAATGGTCTAAAAAACCTGCTGAATGTGAAACAATAATTTGTTATCAAGGTTGTAGTTTTAGGAATGTACATAAAGGGTTTCGTAGTTATTATATTATAATATGTATGTATAAAACACTTGAGAATAGAAAAAGGTGTGTATTTTTGACCACAATCATTTAAAACAACATAAATTCATAACCTTATATTTCGTACTCTTTAAATGAGTTCTGCTCATGGTACAGATTCCATGTTTTTGGTTTAGAAATTATTTAGATCAATCCGGACAAATAAAAATGTTTACTCTCTCGTAAAATGCCTTTTGTGTGCTCAAAAAACAAGTATAAATAGCTTACCGCTAAATTTGACACTATAGCAGCAGCACATCCACAGCGACGTCAATTTTATTTTGTAAACAAGGAGAGTTTATACACAGAAAAATTTAAACAGTAAGAAGGTGTTACAGCTGAGAAAATAATTTTGATTAAACATGTTACATAGCTAGTTGTACATATTTTATTAACTATCCTAACCTTTTAAACTTAATAGTACCTTGAAATTGCATAAAATTGACAAACGGTGATTAAAAAATAAAAAATTCCTTATTCGTTTGATTAATAATGCTAAGCAATGAAAATAATAGCTTATGAAAAGTTGCACAAAAAATGATTTGTTAACAGATTCATTTAATTCTATATAAACGTTATAGGAATTTCTATTACTGCAAATTGTACTAATAATTATTTGTTTTATATATCACTGACAGATCTAATATTATTTATTATGCTTTTTCTTTCTTCGTAAATTTTATTGTTTACACCAGGAAATGATAACAATTAGTATGAAATATGAGCGTGAAATAAAAGTAACATCCCTATATCATAAATTTTCAATTTGTATCTACCACACAAACACACGCAAACAAAACAAAAAAAATATTCTCTGCTTTTCCCTCATGAAATTAGTTACAAAACGTTTTTTCATTCAACTAATAAATCAATTTTATTAAATTAAATCACGTAACTGTTCTTGGTTTGTAATTATTATTGTTATTTTCAAGTGAAAGATCTTTATTTAAATATCTTTCTTATAGACATAGAAAATTTATATCAATTAAATTTACTCGAACGATTTAAGTATGAAATATAAATTGCCAGTAGTTTTGAGTACTAAGAGAATAAAAGAAAATATATTTTTGAAAATAAGTAACTACTTTTTAAACGTAGTTATTAAATATTTACATAATGGATGTGGTTAACGTTAGAAAACTTTAATGCCGATAAAAACCTCAAATGGAAACCGTCACTCCAAAAGTTTTAAACCAGGCTAAGCATGATTTCAAAACACATAGCGCTATGAAATGTAAGGCGTTGTTACGAAGTTTTAGTTTTCAACTATTTTTCTATGTATATAATAAACGAATTTGCTTTAAAATTTGAACTTAAGGGCATCACTTAAATGAAATTTAAAGCAACTTCGATTAATTCCGCCACCAAAATTATACTCATCTTGTTTTTATAATTGAATTCAAATTAACGGTAGAACTACAACACAAAAATATTTTTCGTTTAAGACCCCTAAATATTATCAAAATAATCCCAATTGCCATACAAAGATTAATTACAAAAAAAAAAATTATCAATAATAAATCGAATTCCACAAAATAGAAATTGTTTAATTATTTACCTCTGTGAATTTGTACCACTTCACGTTACGCATAAATCTATGACGCTGCTGGTCGCATATAAACCTGCAAAGCTCAAAACTAAAAACAACTTAAAAGAGCTTAAATTGTACCAATAAAAAAAACTCGAAAATTTTATATTTACTCCGTACACCAAACACTTTTTCGAAAATTCTAATTACTGAAATTTTCTCACAAGTTCCTTGTATTATACGATTTATAACATAAAGTTGAACTTCTCACAATAATAAATATGAAATATTCATTGTCTTATGAGAGGTTTTTATGCAAATATGTAATGTATGTAATCGTTGTTACATTTTTATCACTTTTTTCGCGACCACACGTTGTTTGATTAACAAAATTTGTTCAACATAATAAATATTTTTTGATTTGAGTTTTTACCCGTTCAAGATAATATTAATTCCAATAACATTTTATTTATTTTAATTACTATCACATAGGTTATATTTTTAAAAGTCTAAGCTACTTTCCGACATTTTTGTAAGCTCCGCCACCGTCAGTTCCTAATATCGTAGATATGAGCACCTTAAAAATGCATAACCTGTTGGTTTCAAATTTGCACAACATCAATTGCTATAGAAACTTAAAAATTGCAAGTTGAAAATAGTAGTATCTATTTTTGTTACATAATTGCTATTAGTATTATTGTACTAAGTTAGCGATATATTTCATTGTATGGACTATAAAAATGACTGCCATGTTTTGAAAATCAGAAAAAATGTTTTGAAAATGAATTAAAATTTTTAAAAATTGCTCCTGAGGTAAAATTATACATCTACCTATTGATTGTTAATAGAAAATTTATATAAATGGAATAATAGAATTGATTACAACTTTTTAGAAAATTTTAAAATGTTATATACTCCAAACAAAACGTAAATTATTTCAATCGTAGAATTTATAATCCACTTTATAATAAAAGCTACTATGAGCAGTTATAACTTTTAATATATAGATTTTAAGTTTAATAAAAATCCCTCTAACAAATAATAGTTAATTGAATTTCTTTTATAAGTTATAACAATACGTTTTAGATAAAGAAATATGAATGCATAAATGTTCAATTTTAAAAAAAGAATTTAATAAATTATTATTATTATTTTTCTTATTCAATATTAAATAATAAAAAAAAAATTCTTTCCAGTAATAATCTCATTATACATTCACAGAATCCCATAAAATTTTATATATTTTTATTAGCTTACGTGTTTTATTTCAATTGTATCTAAGTGCTAAAGAGAAATGAAAAATTAAACAAAGTGGTCAAAATAAATGATTCGCCTAATATTATAACAAGCAATTCCACTTATTAAGCTTGTTCCAAGTACCTGTAAAAACATCATATTTTAAGCCCTTTATATTATTATTATTATTATTATTACTATTATTTATTTTCACCATAAGATACAAACGTACATAGGTATAGTCAACATGAAAATTAAATAAATTAAATTAAACTATATGGGCACGACGTTACAATATGTTTCTTCAGCTCACGTTTAAATTTTGGCATGCTCTCTATGTTTTTTAACTCTCCGGGAAGATTATTGTACAATTCACTTCCAATAATTTCCGGAGAGTTTTTAAACTTTTGCAATCTATAGTTTGCAATATGCAAATCATTATTATGACGAGTGTTATAATCATGTATTTCACTTCTAAGTGGTAGGTTTTGATAATTTTTTTTGATAAATATTAATAGCTCATAGTAATAAATGCCATAGAATGTTAACAAATTATTCCGCTTAAAATGATTAACACATGATTCTCGATAATCAAGATTAAACATGAGCCGAATAATTCTTTTTTGTAGTATAAATATTCGTGTACAATCTGAACATTGCCCCCATAATATTACACAATACTGCATGGCAGCATATACAAACGCATAATACACAGCCAATAAAGCTTCAGTGTTATGAGTTTGTTTTAAGTTTTTGATATAAAAATAAGCCGTGCCTAACTTTTTACACACTGTATCAACATGTCGATTCCATTTCATACCTTCATCCAAAATTATACCTAAAAATTTCATTTCGCGTACTTGCGTAATCGGATATTTTATTGATGACGTAATAATTGATGCATCAATAACTTTATTTTTAAAAACTAAAAATGTTGTTTTAGTCATGTTTATAATTAAATGATTATTTTTGCACCAATCAGCAAATTGTTGTATTACAATATTCATTTCATTCATTAAACTATGTATATTATCTGAAGATAATATCACAGAGGTATCATCTGCATACATTAATAATTTACCATACTGTATAAAGGACGGAAGGTCATTTATGTAGGTCAAGAACAATAATGGTCCAAGATTTGAGCCTTGTGGAACTCCAATCTTGACACAGAGTGGGCCTGATTTTATACCTTCAACATCCGTTATTATTTTTCTATTATCTAAATAGGACATAAACCAGGAAAGTGGAAGTCCTCTTATACCAAGACTTTCTAATTTATTTAACAAAAACCTGTGATTTACCATGTCGAAGGCTGCAGTTAAATCAAAAAATAGTGATAAAACATATCTTTTTTTATCAAGTTCTTTTAGAACATGATGCGCAAATTCATTACTTGCAGAGCAAGTAGAGTGTTTGGGTCGGAATCCATGTTGACATTTAGTCAAGATGTTTTCCGTTTCTAAAAACTCAGAGAGTCTATTGTACATGATTTTTTCTAAAATTTTAGCAAATTGCGGTAGTAAAGATATATGTCGGTAATTTTCAGGCTTCGACATTTCACCTTTCTTAAAAATTGGTTTTATCATACTGGTTTTTAACATATCAGGAAATATCCCACATTCAAACGATAGATTGTAAATATAAACTAGCACTTCCGCTAATTGGGATAAGTTTTCTTTTATAAGTTTAATAGGTCTAAGTATAAGGAACGCGATTGTGGTTTACCTCTTAATATACTGTAATAACGAATCTTCTGATGGCCCCAAATGAGGTTCATGAGGGTCAAAATCAAATTTCCTAAATTCGATATACGTATTTAGCTATTTTCATATTAATCAGAGAAGTCGTTCAATAGTAACTGTGGAAAAAATATAGATAGTTAGATGCAGACAAACGAAACACAAAATGGTCATCTGATACTTTTCTACGTTTATTTAAAAGAGTATTGACATAAACGGTTCAAGACACGACAAAAACTTTTGAGAAAATAAAAATAGTAAATTTTTCTCTTTTTCGAGTTATGGTTTCGTAAAGTATTGTCTTTCTCGTAGATGTCTCTTTTCAAACAGTGTAAGCTCTTTTTTGCATATATCGATTTCAGTCGGAATATGGAAGTTCTTCAAAGTTGGAACGTTAAACGTTTAGTTACAAAAGAAAATGGCCTATTAGCAATTTTTTTATAAAATAGTCATATTAGTATTTTATGACTCATTAGAAAAAAATTAATCATTTTACACCCATATTTAGACTAAACCGACAGAATATTTTTATTTTTTAACTATATTCTAATGTTTCGTGTTTTATTTTCGTGGTGTAATAAAAGTTTATTCTCCAAACAAAATGAAAATCCATCAAGCAACCATTATAACCAGTTTTTCATATACATATAAATAAATATTACTTATAGTATTATGGTTAAATTTTATGACTCAGTTATTTGTGTACAGAATGATCTTTTTCATCTTCCATCCAAGTTCAAATAATTCCATTCCTTATGACAATAAAAAAAGAAAAGTATTGTAGAAATAACTGTAGAAATATTATAGGAATAATTTATTATAAATACCATGTTTACATAAGTGATGTTGGACCAAACAAAAATATTATTATGTAATGTTAATTCAAGATAGACAAAATGATTTGGTTATATTAATGATATTTTAATAATGATATTTGTATTACTTATGAAACTAGATACATACGATAGTTTAGTCAAGTAAAACATTAATTATAATAACACATTAATGTATTATACAATTAAGCTGTTCTGGTGGTTAGCAGAATTATAATTTATAATAATATAAAATAAGAAAATAACAAATACATAACAAATAAAATAACAATAAGCATATCAAATAATAACATGAGGTACACTAGATAGGTTAAAAAAAATGAAATTGAACAAAATAAGTTTGTAGTATCAATCACTGAATTCAAAAATAATAACAAAAATATCAAAATTAAATAGTCTACTGCTGAGAATGTGCAAGTTTAGTAATATACGTTAACAAAATAGATTTCGTAAATTACCTTCGAAAATTTCAGAAAAGATCAAGAAAATTATAGCAAACCGCAACCTCCGTAAATCAACAGTTCTCAACAATATGAAGAAATCATAACACGAGAGCAATATATTTCCATGTAAGTGTGTAATTCAAAAATGTAATTCAAAGGGAGTTTAGGAATATTTTTTATTCAAACTTTTAATAAAAAATAAGATTTTCATTCCTTCACTTACATAATAAAAAATGTTGTGATTTTACCAGGCTTTCTTAGAAATTGTATTTTCATTTTAGGAATTTAGTCAAGTACTGTCCCGAATTGAATTATATATTGTACAAATTAGTAGAATAAATAATGCAATAAGGATTCAGGATTACGCGGTTTCAGGATTCTATTAAATATTTCACATAATTGTAATTTGTAGTACATGTTTGTAGTAGTTTGTAGTTTGTAGTACAAAATTCCATTATACTGAAGTTTATAGGTTTAGGTAAGGCTGTACTTGTTTCATATATTATCCAGGACAGAGAATAGAGTTTAAACTCCTTTCCTTGTCACTCCTTATGATGTGTTTGTGGGTATATTGATAAATTATTTGC
The DNA here is from genome assembly GCA_020423425.1 of Chrysopa pallens. NCBI lineage: Eukaryota > Metazoa > Arthropoda > Insecta > Neuroptera > Chrysopidae > Chrysopa > Chrysopa pallens. The sequence continues at coordinate 73,382,417 of CM035592.1, forward strand.
TCGAAGGATTTTTTAATTAATTTTGGATCAAGGCTTCTCCTGACGGTGTCAAAACATAAATTGATTAATATTTCTCTGAGCTTCCTGATCCAATTGCATTTAATGTAAGTACATCTGTTATTATCCAGATTGACTTATATGTTATTGGTGAACGATTTTTATTCAATTTTAGAAGTTTGATCACCTAGTTCAAAGTGCTTGTGAGTGCCAATCTCACCATATAATTCCTGCCGGTTTTTGTCCTATCATATAATTTGATGAATTAAGCAGCCTTAATGCTAATATATGACATTTTAAAGAAGTTAAGCCAAATAAATAATTTTTCTTCCTAACGCTACGTTTTGTGAAACATTTAATTCATCTTGTATATTAAATCTGTTAAAAAAAGCCCTAAACGAAAATTTATAAAAACCATATTAAAAAATTTACTTAAGTTTTATTGTTGTTGGTGAGAAATAATAAAAAATAATGGTTTTTTTTTTTCACCCAAAATGAGACAAAAAATAGAATAAAATTATTTTATGAAGTCAAACAAAAACTAAGCTATAAGACACTTATAATAATAAGTACGAAGTTTTCTTTTATACTTAATTTTGAAAGAGGGTACTGTTATATACAAAATGGACAATTTTGATATTTTCATAGTGCGATCAGATATAAATTGCATACAAACTATATGGTGACTATATGATGAAACTATATGGATCTAATTTAAGATCCAAGAATGTGTACAAGAAAGCATGTGCATTGGGATGTCTTTAATTGACATTTTAAAATAGTTTAAAATTTGATAATTGGAAATCACAATTCTTTCTATATTAGTAAGAATTATGATTGATTAAAGCTTCTACCCTATTCTTCTTTTTTCATACGCTATGTAGTATTAAACAAAAAATTTGAAATTTTTCTAAAACAAATTTTGTCGATCGTGGAAGAAAAACCCATCCGCTTCGTTCTTCTTTTTATACGTTTGAAATACCATATTTGTTTTGTGGGTTTTAAAAGTTTTTTCTCGCCACAAGTTTGAGTAAGAGGTTGAGTGTGCGTTGTACTAACATATTTTATAAATGGGAAATCATCCCTATCTACAAGGTCCTGTTTTTTAAGAATACAAATTCTAAAGTGTAAAAGGCATACATAAACTTATGTACAAACAAGTGAAGTTAACAAATTGTTTAAAATTCGACAAATGTTTAATTGTTTTTTAATCATTAACATTCATAAAACACACACTATACTTATTGTGATAGCATGTATTATATTCATAGTTTTATAAGCTAAATAAAATCTGAAATTTTATATAATCTCTAGTAAAAACTGTTTACTTTTTTGGTCTATAACGAATGTTTTTTAGATAATTGCCATTGAATACACAAAAACATAAATGTATTGGTATTAAATATCAGAATTATTAAAAACCTTATCTATAAGTAACAAAATACATATAATAATTCAAATGAAACAAAATCTATAAATTCTATCTAAAAACAATTTTGTATGATAAATATATTTTATTACAGTTACGATAAAACGATTAATAATTATGGAATCAAAATACACTAATTAAGATAACGAACAAAGTTTTAAATCGTAAAATATTTCTGTAAATTATTTTGTTAAATCATACAGTACAGTCTTCATTTTGAAAAATGGAATGAAACATGATGTATACATAAGAAGTGTGTATTTTAAGCGCATGATCCCACAAAGAATAAAGCCGCGTACACACGTATAACATTCGCGTGTCATATAACGCAACTTTAGCAACAGTTATGCAACTTTAGAGCTAAAGCTTGTAACTAAGCGTAATAGCAACGATTTTGTATATGTGTACGTGACACCACCGCATAAAAATTTATTGTCACTCGACGATATTTCATCGCGATGTTGCTAGGTGGGATTAAGAATAGTATAGACTCGAACATTTGAGTGGACGCAACATTTGAAAAGACAGTCATAAGCTACACGCTTAAAATCGTACACGAAGTAGTTTTTTCATTTATATTTTTATTGTATTCAAATATTTCGATATGGAGCTGAAAGAACAACATACAATACAATTTATTGATATTTATCAACATAAGTTAAAAACGAATGTTGCACTCAACTTTATCTTTCTGTTGTATTCGTTCATACAGATAAAAAATAAAGGAATAAAAAGTGTTTGTTATGGTGGGTGATTTTGTGAATCTAATTTCGTATGCCAAAATTTTTTGTACTATACATAAACATATTTCCACTACAAAGTAGCTATCATCGGTATGAATAAGCTATTCATAATTATTCTCCAAAGAAATTTAGTTAATTTGACGAATATGCATGTAGGTTATTAAAAGCGTAATGCGTATATGTATATATTCGAAATTCTTCAACTCGATTGCCTGGAACACATATCGAGAAATTTTTATGATGGAGGACAGATGGAAATTTTTTCGAATAATTAGGTAATATTTAACTCAGGAAATGATTGAACAAATCGATAAGCTCAAAAAATTCAAATTGCCTGAATGCCACTCAATTTACAAATTATTATTCTTTCTCCTGGTAATTAAAACGTATGGATCGCGTTGATCGCACCTGCACGAATTTTTCATATTAAAATGACTTACTAACATATTTAGTTTAAAAATAAAAAAAAAACAAGATAGATTTTTCATTCATTTTAATGGAATTAATTATTTGTATATTTTTGTAAATTTTTTTATGAAAACTAAAATTCTGAATTCACAAAGCCATTTTCGCGCAATGAATCTTCAACAAATCATCAAAAAAAATCCTATTAATTAATATATTTAAGAGAGACAAACCTTACTTTTTTCTATGTAGATTTTTATTTTGTACACAAGATCTCAAGTGAAAATACTCAAAATTAATCAAATAACTTATAGTGATAATTGGTATTAGAAAATTTGTTAAAAAATTACTTTTAAACTTTTATATTTTTTCCAAATTTGTAACTGCACAAAGCCCAAAAGCACACATGGAAATATTTTAATCAACAGAATACTAAAGCTACACTATGCTTTGATCTCGTCTCGATTATCGAAATAATTGAGGCTTGAAATTTTTACCTCATAGAATCAAACTCATCTCTATTATTTAAATCCTGAAAAAAAAAATTTGAAATTTTTAATTATAATATATGAGATTGTTCAATATAGATTTTATTGACTTCTAATCATATAAATTGATATTTCCTTATTAATAATTGTATGAATTAAATTACATTATAAATTATATAATAGTGTAACTAATTTACATATTTCAAATTTGTTTGTTTGTTTTACTTGTTCTCAATTAATAATTTTTATCAATTAGTAACGATAAAATGAAATTGAAGTATTTAAATAAGATTAAATCTAATTAAATGCGTGGTATTTAAGACCACCCAAGAATAAATATTTAGCTATTGATATATTGAGAACAATAAGGCATTTATTGTATAATTTTGAGTTCTAATAAATCTGTCTAGCGATTAGTTCATAAATGCCGATAGGTGGTATTTAAAACACATCGACAGCATCTAATTGTTTCAATGTTTCAGTATGAATAATTTTAAATTAGAGTATCAATATTTCCTAGCAAACGACCTGTAATTTGTTTTTTAAATTTACTTTTATACATAATATCAGAAACAACAATAAAGTTGATTTGCTGACTTCAAACGTGATCATAGAGACACCGATGATGCAGAACTGTGTTTTCTTTGTTAGGCCCGGGACTTTTCAGTCCATAAGTTAGTATTATTTTTTAAATATAAGCAAGAGCGTAATTTTAAACTTGCACGATTGGTTCGAAGAAATTATTTTAAAATTGCTAGGGTGCTCCTTTCATATCAATATTCCCTTGATTTCCATGTTGAGTTGAAAAACACTGTTTGTTTGATTCTTCAAAATGAAAGGAATCGTTTAAATACTAAGCACCATTTTTTTTTGTTGTACAAAAACTCTTTTTCTTGGCATTATCATTTTAACTTCGTTAATGTTTTTATCAAAACACTATTTCTTGTTATGATTATTACTGGTCCTATAAATTCACCAAATCGCCCGCCAAGCCAAGGAAAAATACTACGAATATTTTACTACGCATAATTGAATCGATCCAAAATTGTATAGAATTGTATAAAATACCAAATGCCTTTAGTTATCTTAAAATTTACAAACTTTTCCAACTGTAATATTTTCTTAAACCTTCAATGATCACAAAATGATTTTATTAAATATTTATAAAAACAAGTCTTCAAAAAGTTTTAGATATTTGGCATAATTATTCAAAAATTCAGTTTACTTTTTATATATACATTGGAAAAAAATTATTTACAAACAATAGGACAGCTTTTTTAAAAATGAATAAAGAAATTTTTTTCCAATATACCTTAACTCGTTATAGTTTTCACATTACGCCATAAGTTTTTTTTTAATCTTTCAATTAATATTTGTACTCAAAAATAATTTTTTTCGAATATATTCTCTCTAGCGTCAAAGAGTCAAAACGGTCGTGCAGAACCCCATTTTCAACGGTTGCTTAGTATTATTAATAGAACTTGAGTTCTGGAAATAAACAGGTTTTTTTCGGAAATTTTCAAATATTCCTTTTTGTTTTAAAGAAAAAAATGTTTTTATTCTACTTCTCTGCTATAGACTATCATCTCTATAATATTAGCAAATATTAAAAATATTCAATTAGAAGAATTATGAAAAATAATTAGCGTTTTTCTAATCGAAATACTTCAACTGATAATAAAGCCATTAAAACTAATAATATAAGAGATTATTGGATATATTATATTTTTATTTCCAATTTTAGATAAACATTACATTAAGAAGAAATATTTATTTCATAAAAAAACAAAAAAATATATATTTCTGTTCTTTAAGACTTATATGGTATTTTTTTAAATTTTATAACCATAGGGCATTATCAATCATTTGGATGAATGATTGAACGTTTTCTTTGAAATGTATTCATAAAAAAATATTATGTTGAATTATATAGATTTTAATACTTAGAATTTCCTTTTTTAAAGATATACGATTACTGTACTTTTGAAAAAGTTAAAGCTTTTTTTATATGGTACGAATACTTCTGTTAATTAAAGTTTTTGAAGGTTAGTTCGTTATGGGAACCGTGCATTAAATGTTTATCAATCGTTTCTATGGTAACGTAATACTAATTTATTAATCAAATGATATATAACTCTGTGAATGATGTTTGATTTATTATAGAAAATTTCCCAAAATTTATTCACTAATTTAAATGAATAATTATTCATATTTGCGATTAAAGAGAATTACTAATGCAAATGCTGCAATCATACGAACAATTTTCAACACAATAAATTCAATGAAATGTCATTTTTCGTAATCATTTAATAATTTATGTTTGGTGTAATCACGGTATGGATACTCTAAACAGTTTATTATCTAAGCTATCAAAATATTTCTCAAGTCACGCAAAGACGACTAGACAAGAATTTGGAAGACGACTAGGTAGAAGGAAAGGGCGTAGACTTATCAGATACAGTTTAATTTTTTAAATGCTTAACAAGTCCTGAGATCCCTTCTATTTTTTTAAGAAATTTTTTAACTAAAACAAAATCTTGGTTTTTTATTAATCGTGTATTTTTATTTTTATTTATTTTTTTTTTTTATTTATTGTTTTAAAAATACATGTGAATGACTTTCGTGAGTTTATTGGTATAGCAATGGGGTAATGGCAACCAAACTAGTGCCATAGTTAGTTTCGTTTTTAATAATTACATTCCCGTTTCGAATAATATTTGCGATAGTATAGTCTACAAATAGTGGTTAGAAATTAATTGAACATACTGTCTGTTACCGTGAAATGTGTCATTGGTAAAATTAATACCGCGATTATAATTTTCACATAGAGCATACATTGCTACCTAAACTTTTTAAGTACACACTTTATTCAAGCCTGCATATAAATTAGATAAATATACAGTCTGTTCTCACTCTTGAAACTTAAAACTATTAAAAAGTTAACAATAGTCAAATTATTTTCAAAGGGATAAAAATACATCCATAATATAAGTCATAATGTCTTAAGCAGTGTACACACGTGCAACATTCGTTCGTACTGTAACGCTGTAAAACAAGTTCGAAGCGTAACAGCAACATTTATGTGGACGTGAACGCATAACACCGTCGCGTAACAAAAAATGACGATCAAGGCATGATGCTTGGGAAGAAATCTAAAAAAAATGGATTTACAATTTAAAAATACAAAAAATGACTGGTTTGTTATTTAAGAATGTGTTGTTTTTTGTCATTTGCTTGTTTCTTCATGCGTACAACTGTGCCTGCCACCATCTTCTTAGTTTTAGATTTTTTTTTTTTTAATAATAAATAAATTTATATAATCTACAGCTTTAATTTGTAAAAAATTCATATTTAAAAATCGTATAATTTGTTATAATCCATAGTTAACATCAAAACTGTCAAAAAATATACTATCACTGCAGAGAATCACGTTCAAGTGAACGTTCAATGCTTGGTAAACTGAAAGGGCGCAACGCAACTCAGAGCAACATCGTAACATTACAAAACCGACAAACCTTTGGTCTCGTAACACATAACATGTAACACGATACGATGTTACGTTAAGAAGAAATGTTGCAGATGTGTATGCAGCTTTTTGTTATGTCTTTTTATCCCTTTGAAAATAATTATTTGATGGAACTGCTACTACGTAAAATAATAAGAGTTAAAGTTTGATTGGTTAAATGGCTTATTTTAATGTCTACAACCTGTACATGAGTGATAGGCACAATATTTATTGTAGCAAATAAATTCAAATTTATTCTATACATTAAATTGCACAGATATCAATCAAATCATTTGAAAAATTCTGTATGAGACAAAAAGCTGGATGCATTTTTTGTTTTTTAAAACAAGTTTTTTTTCCATACATCACTAAATCACTAATATTTAATTATTCGTTTTAAAAAGGTTATACGATATGTACGTTTTATTTATTTCGTTAACTACTTCAAATTGAAAAGATAATTAATTATTTGATGCAACATTTATTTTCAAAATTTGCAATAGCGTATGGATAATATACAAGGTGACTCGGTGAGAAAAAAGATACGAGTGTATTAGAAATTTTGATTATTTTTCTATTGATATACATTATTAATTTAGATATACTCTATAATTTATGCCCATTTTGCTAGACATTTCGACAATATGACTTTTATCGACTTCTTAAAACCTACTTTCTTGATTGAACATTTACCTAACTGAAAAAGTTGTAAGTTCAAATTTTAAGGAATGTAATTTTTGAAAATGAAAATGAATTTATCTTACTGAATAATAACAAGCATTTTTTATCAGAGTCTATCAGAGTCTAGCTATATAAGAAGACAATTTTGAAACTAATCAAAATCTAATACAAAACATTTAACTTGAAAAAATTTGGGAAGTTTTCAAAGTATATCATACTGCGGGTAGAATTTCTTATTATATATGGTTTGAGTCACAAAGTTCAAAATTTTGTTAATATTTGTATCAAATTTCTCTAAAGTATTATGAAGAATTTGTTGGGGCACGTCAAATTTTTTAATTTAACTGATTTTGTATTTGTTTAAGAATCTTTCAGTTATCAACAAAAAATTTGATTTGAAATTGATTTGATCGTTTTGACAGATAATTTATAGAAAAGTGTTGTAGAATGTTGGATAAAATTTTCCAAGATCACATCTTTGAGATATCTTTATGTTGCCAAAGAATACACAATTGTCTCAAATAAAAACTTATAAAATGTTATTCGCTTTAATCTTGGTAATTCAATCATGTGATTTGGTACTATATACTAACACGGACAAATTGTATTGTCATGAAAATCTACTTTCACATAAACAATTCATTTTAAGAATCCTAGTTATTTTACACAAGTAAGCTACCATTTAATTGTTTATCCTCGAGCCTTTCGTTTTTAAGAATCATGTGTAAATTTCACAAACTTTAATATAGTTTTTCATTATTCACACTGTATAATGTAGGACTAGAATTGACTTGAGTATGCAAAAATCGAACAACACAATCTGTCAATTTATTTGCGTTAAGAATAACTTATCAGTTTAGAATGCCGGACCAACTTTCATTCAAGTTTTTTAGGTTTTTCTCGCAAAGTATTTTTTCTCCATAGAATTTAGGATTAATGGTTACTTTAAAGAACTCAAATCACAACAAAAAACATTCAAAAGTCTATATTTTTTTACAATATACATCAAACGAAAAATATGGAATAATTTTGATTATTTCAAATTTTTGGATATCTTAGCTCAAAGATTTTTCGAAATTACCAAAAGTGGTCAAAACTGTTATTGTGTACCATCTAACCAAACCGGGGGTCCTTATAAAAATGGACAAAAACTCGGTGCGTTAAAATCCGGAACCTTAACATTTAAGCTAACATAAACGCTTTCCGTTTAAAAAAAAATTGCTCTTTCGGTTCACACTCAGGTCCATCTTTGCTCTAAACATACAGTGAGTTTGTTACGAATTTAATTGTTTGACATTTTTTTCAATTTTTATGGCTTTTCACTGTGTATTCAACATAGCGCTGTATATTGACACACACTGTAGGTATATTGAATGATTAATGTAATTAATTTAAGAAATTCAATCATATCTTGAATTATTTTAAATAAATAATTATTGATGGATTGAAATATTTTAATTAAAATGTTTTAAGACCGGATTATTTGTTATTACCATAACAAAAAAGCATTGTTAATTTAATTTAATTTACATAAAGAAATTTAATAAATTATGCTGATTATAAAATAAAAAATTTTTACGTTTATTTTGTTTCATTTAATGTAATTTTTGTCATTTCAAATCAAATTAAAAAACCATTGGTTATTAAATGTTGTAACAGTTTAACTATCATTGGAAAAAAAGATTTACCATAGACAATTTCAAGATTCGATATGGTTTCTGATATAAAAGTTATAAATAAAATAAGTAATTCTAAGAAACCATGGATTCTTCGTTTTTTATATGATTAAATATACTTGATTTTTCCAAAAAATTATATGTTCAGGGTGTTTAGAAAGTAAGTCACCAGGCACTTCTTTACCTCAAATGTATCAAGAAACATCATTTTTTGACTGTCTTAATTTTATAATGGTAAAATATGGCCGAATGTGCTCCTTTTACAAAAAATTTACTTTCATCATTATATGAAACCTCTTCAAAGAATTCCAATAATTGCACATTCAAAATAAAAATAGACATCTATAATCAAATGAGGATAGTTTTTTTTGTAAAATTTCATTGAAATCTTATTATTAAGAAAAATCTGTTTGAGTAACAACAATGTTAAACCAGTGTTTTTTTACTAAAAATTAAAAAACGATAGAATTTGGTTAAAAAATTTTACAGAGCATTTTTCCAAACAATGCTAAAAACAGTAAATGATCAAAGAATATACCTGGTCGTGGGTATACCACTAATTTGTTGACACCCGGTATAATGAATTTACTATTGGTTTAATATTTAATAAGCTAAATAAAATTAAAAATAGTTATGCAGCATCTTTTTTATTTCAAAATATATTTTTTTTATTAATAACTGGTATCAGGCATAGAAAAACTGTTCATTCATTGTTACATAATAATATTAAATACCTATTGATATTTTTTATTTATAAAATAAATATATTGATTAATGATCATTTCAATTTAATCAAAAATAAGAGAGTGAATCAATATTATTATACTTCTAATATTTGATTGATTCTAGAAATATAATTAATAACTTACAGGTAGCTATCAATATTGGTAGATTTCTTTTAATGTGAAATCAATCCAGATTCTACCGCAATTAATATAATAAAGCTGGATACTCAACCATCATATCATTTTATTGGTAAGTCCTTAAGTAAACAAATATTTGAATAATTTGAGCTGGACAAAGAGGTATGGGGATTTTTATTAATATATGTAATATTTTTTCATACAACTAGAGAGGCAAACGAAACATGCTTTCAAACTGTCAACGATTCTGTAAACGATATTTTACAATGAATGTTAAACTCACTCTCTGTAAGTGTATATCATTCGTAAAAAAATTTAAATACAATCGCAATAAAATAATTATTCACAAAATTGTGTGTTATTTTAGGTATCTGCTTTCGTGTTATTAAAAAACTCATAAAAAAGGATTTTGAGTGTAGAAATTAAAATTGAATAACAGTATATATTCAATCGATAGATGAAGTAACGGTTTCCATTAATTAATATCAAAAAAATATACAATCATCTTTACAAACATATAAACATAATGATGAATAATATCTTAATTAAAATTGTTATTATTTTAATTAATTTTTGTTCTTCGTGGAATGAAAAATTATTTTATCTGTTATTGGTTAGTAAATATAAACAGATTGTTATCATTCAGTGTATTTGTTTTTTGATCTACGGCATTCAAATTTATTTCAAAATGGAGGATATAACATACTTTCTTATTTTTGCTGTGTCTAAGTTTTCTTCTATGATTTTTTAAACTATTGATTATTTATTATTCAATGATAAGTGAATCACACACATGAATCACGGGGCTTATAGAAGACAAAGAACGCAGAATTCATCAAAATATACGCAGTACAATTAATCATTTGCAAGTTTTCAGGATATAAATTTTAATTTAATTACATTTCCAATAGGTAAAAATACAAATTCTTTATTTATATTTTACGTTTTGAAATTGCCGCTTGCATAATTATTTTTTAAAATTTATGTCCTTTTGAAAACTTTTCCAAACCTTAAGAAATTATGAAAGTAACAAATATTTTATAACTACTCGAACATAATATGAATCGAAATAAAAAAATGTCTTGAAAAATTTATCAAAATCTACCATTGTTTAATAAATAAAAAATTATTTGTTTGAGATCCCGAAAACTGTGAGCTGAATCGAAATTTCGTTATAAATGAAAAGTGAAGTAACTTAGTTAAGTACACATAAACAAATGAAGAAAAAATTTGTTTGAAATAAAGCAATTGATCTAATATACCACTGATTGTTAATAATATGCGGTACAATGACAGTCATATTATATAAACAATTATATTCTACGAAATAATATGACTCTATGGTAAAGAAACTGCAGTGTCAGGGACCTTCGTCAAGAACTTTGTCCTGAATACCAGTGCATATCAGAATTTAGGCTTAACAAATTATTTTACTAAATTATGAAATTATTAGTGTGGAAGCTTTTTGATACAGTGTTAGGTATTAAGTTACTGTATTTAGTTCTTGCTACTTTACTTGATCAATGTGATAATGCCGTAAAAATCTGTACAAAACTATCTTATAAAAAGAATTATTATACGAGTTACAAAATATACTAAAAAAATGAAATTAACTATAAAAGCAGTAAACTTTTATAGTTAACTGAAAAGTATAAAAGCATTCCGCTATTTTATTTGAAAATTCTAACCTGTAACTATCTTGTCATATTATTAATGTTAATTCACAAAAATTATAAAAATTTTTAGAGTACAAAATATTATAGCACTATAACTCCTTAAGTGACTAAGAAAAAACATTTAAAAATTGCAAATATATAGATATGCAGCTATAATTACAATTAAATGAGTTCTTATTATTAGAACAAAGTACTCACATCCAACATATGTCAACGCTATGATGTAATCTAAAAGTATCAACTAAAAAAGAATGGTAATTATTTTTATCGTATCGTATTTTGTTGTTTAATTTGTTGTATAATGTAAATACTTTATTTAATTAATTAGATACTTTTTTTTTTTAAATGATGTAAAGTAATACATATTATGACATTAAAAACAACACACACACATGGCCAAACATCAACCAACAACCAACCACTTCATGGTTTATTTGTTATTATTAATAAATACACAAATGCTTAAATGTGTGGATGGATGTAACATGATCTTTAAATAATAATATGTGATATATGAACACATTACAATTATAAATTATTTTTTTGTATACAGTATGCAAATAGAATAATAATTATAATACACCCAGTGCTTAGAGCTAATGAAGCTGGATAAGCCAAGTTACACAACATTAATCTCCGTTCATGTCTTTTGTATGTGTAGAAATCTTAAGGGTGTTAGATATAAATGTTCGAGTCTGAAACTCTGGATCAATCTATTATGGAAACAATTCCGGCGGACAAGATGAGCTTTTCGTGTGGCCGCTGGTCTCGAGAATCAGCACCTGCTCTAGATTGTTCTTTCTCTGCACTTTGTGCCAGAAAGCATCCTGGCATTTAGGTGATAGGGTATTCTAAATGGGCGTTTAGAAGACCAAAAATTATATATATCTACTGCCTTGGAAGTTTTGAGGTATTTTCTTCATATGTACATCACTTGAATATTAAACTCATTCGTAATAAAGTTTATATTGAACCACTGTACCAAATATGTGGGTTTATGTATTCAAATTGAAACATAATAAAAAGCAAAAGAAAGGAGTGTGATTATGCAACGTTTACTCTAGAGACATCGTATTGCATTTTTTTAATCTTATGGACGAAATCATTCTCCAAACAACAAATTGTATACATTATGACAAAATAACTAGAAAATAAAATATCAATATTATTTCGATCTCAGTACTAACACTGTCTCTAGATTAATGTATATTTTCTATGTGGCCATTTGATCATATGTGAATGAATAGTGATAAAAATACTTTATCAACTCTCATGACTTGCCGTAAATTTTTGTTGAAAATTACCAAAACAGAAGAACTAACCCCTAATGTAGGAAGACGAGAAAAGTACACGTTTAACTTCTCCCTCTTTCCTTTTTTAATGTGTCAAACAGAGCAACTGCTCTTCGGATTTAAAGAATTCACATTCTATGCCCTGAAAATATTCGAATTTAAAAAATTAAATTCTTTATTCGACTAAGGTATTTCCCACAGATATATTAGTAGTATTTCACAACATAGAAATTGAAACAAGAGAGAAAGTGTATGTGGAACTAAATTTGTTATTCACAAAATCTCCAACATTACAAAAATGACCAATACATATATAAAAAAAAATGTCTACGGAATCCTAAAAAAACACTTTAACATACTGTTGTTTGGTAAAAGCTTGATTAAAATAATTTTTTTTTTTTTATTTGGATATTTGATACTTGTTTTTTATAATGTTTATCACTTTATATTTTTGATTTGTCTACACTCAAAATTTTTAATTAATTATACGCTGTGTATTACATTCAAATTATTCAACAAATTCCATTCCAATTTTCAAACATGTCCGATAAAACTTGCTTGAAGTTCTAAAACTGCAATGAGCTGATTAATTTAATGATTAACATTATTGTTAATTTCACAAATTTTAATTTCCCAAACGATTTGTAAAATTGATTAACTGAAAATCATAAGTATGCAACCTTATATCAGCCTTTGTTGTAAATAGGGTTTGAATATGAATCTCAAAAATCCAATAAGGGATACAAACCATAATTAAAGAAATACTTTCTGGACTTCCTGGACTTCTTGGTACCACAAATATTCACACATTCTTGAATCGTAACAGATAGCAATATTGATCAAACTGTATTTTTCTATGCAAATTTGCATCTTTTTTTATTAATGAATTAAAATATTTTGAAGACAATTGAATAGATCCCATTCCTCCAATTAAATAGATTCTCTTTCTCATATTCTCCTTATTCAACTATTTAGAAAACACGCTTTAAATATTAGGTTATTTAGTCCGAAAAGTCCAGAAAATTTCAAATAATTATTTTTTTGTTTTTTTGTTTGGATAGAATAATAAATGTAAATTTTAAATTGGTGTGGATGTATATGCATTTGTACATTCTTTTCTCCAGCCAATAAAAACTGGCAAAAAAACTTCATTTTTATTAAACTATTTGATTGAGTTAATAGAATAGAATAACTTTCCCAGAAATTGTCTTATTTTCAAGTTTCTTCTAATACGCTACGATTTTCCCTATGAAAAAATAAAAACAAATACAAATTCACTAAAACCTGAGCAGCTTTACGTATTATTCAAAGCCCATGAAGATAGCAAAATCAAAGAACAACAAAAACGATGAATACTCTAATCAGAGCTGAAAATTTCGTCTAAAATATAAATTTTAACTCACGTTTAGAAAAATCTTTCTTTTCATTAATCCATCAATCTACAAATATTCGATGCTGAAAATGAGTAAGAATAAATAATGAAAACCATTTTCAATAGGTATTTTGCAAATTTGATTAATGTTTTCTAATGTAATAGCTAGAGTATTCTAAAAAGATATGGTTTTGTTATAATAATACGTTGTAATAGCTTATAAAATTTAGAGTAAACATTAAAGGTTAGAATACAGATAATATGGTGGGTACACATATATTATGTAAGTCCACTGAATACTCTTTTCTATCTAAGCTTTTCAATATACATATTACATACATGTATTTAACATAATACATAAAGTAAACGTTATTAATTATAAATACACATGTGAAAATGGTATTATGGAAAATTAGATTTACAGAGAAATTTAAAACTAGGATGTAGGAAAATCTGATGTTTTAATTTAGGTTCTCGGTCAATTATAAAAGTCAGTTGACACGGCAAGATTTCCCAAGATGATAAGCATCAAGCTAAAAGTTTGCATGTAAGTTATTTATTATTAATGTAACAGCTATTTTCTCTTCAAAAATATTGAAAATTGAGATAATTTTATGGAGCACGTACAATTTTTGTTATTTTGTTATAATATTTGGTTTGTTTTGTTGTAATTGGACGATGATTATCATTAAAAATTTAAACAAATTTTGAGCAATAGGTACTTGATTAAACTCGGTGTATTTTCTCAACCGACCGCGGCTTGGTACATGTTCAAGAAAATGTTATTGTAAGCTGAGTGCAATTAGGTTTTTACTTTGGAACCCATTTATAGTGCATGGATGTCAATGTCCGAGGGTTTAATGAATTCCTTGCACTATTAAATAACAAGTTTACACAATTTTTCGTTTTTTAATTTTTTTTCTACAAGGAATTATTTTTAAAAATTACGTTTCTAATATAATATATTCCAGTGACAGCTAAATTTCATAGCGATAACTTTCCCATTAAAAAAATGATTCAAATCTATAATTTAAAAAAAAAAAAAAAAAAAAAAAATTAGAAGAAATAAAAAATAATTATTACACTTAATAGAATTTTTTTCTAACCTGAAAACTTCAAAAAACTTACACTTTTGGGATATAATTTTGAAAATCATTGTTGGACAAAATAATCTGAACATGCTTTGAGAAATTTCAATATTTGGTGGGACGACATTGGATAAAATACTATTTTTAAACTATAAAATTGAGAAAACGAAATTATTTTCAGTATCTTCTAAAGCTTTCAAGCGTCTTTAACGACAAGTCTTTTAATAATGACTTTTAACGTACTTTCGAAAAGGTGAGTTTTCTGCAAATTATGTTTCGATTTTTAAGTTATTCGAAATGCTAGTATATCAAATTTATTTAAACTAAATGTCATTTTCATCTAGTTCGGTTAATATTTACAGTAACGATATCAAAAGTTTTTATACTTTTGTTTATATAAGCCTCATTATTATATTTATATATTTTTTTATAAAATGTAAGATTTTCGAAATATTCACGAAAAATTAAAAACATTTATATTTTTAAGTGTTAAATCGGCATTTTTAATCACGAATAATTCAAAAAGCCTTCACTTTTCAAAATAAAATTAAGGGATATTTTTTGTAAGAATTAGTTGATTAGTCCATTTCAGTTGTTATTTTAATATCGGGTTTTTCACTCCTCAGATGGGTCCGCTTCCACTCTATTATCAAAATCTACAAGGTTTTCAAATAGAAAATTTTTTTGAATATGACATAAGAAATTTAAAAATAAAAAGTCATTGAAATCATTGAAATCCATTCTTTATATTTGGATTCCCAAATTTTAGGCTTGATTACATTGATTACTTGTACTCGACAATAAATGATCTGCTCATATAATAACTCATAAAAAACATATATCGTATGAAAAACTCGCAACAGAATTGTGTAATTTCAATGAAATTATGTTCACAAGAGAGATCGATAAATCTTACAGTGAACGATATGGGGAAAAATAGGTCGTTTAATTTGTTCGCTTTGGTGGGTTAAAAAATGAAAATTATAAACAAATACAAGTGAAAGAAAGAATAATCCTAGTTATTACCCTGAAAATCCTATATGGATATTTATCTATTTATTTATTTTTATTTATTATTATTATTTTTTTTTTAAGTCACTTTTCAACTTTTTCATTTATTATACTAAAGTTATATAGTGACTACAGTGAGTATATATTCAATCTATACAACAAGTGTATACAGCAATCTTAGATGTGCACCCATCTATGTTATGATTTGAACTTTGTAAACTTGGAAGTTTGTAGCCCATATTCATTTTGAAGATCGCCGTATGTCAAACAAAATGAAAAAAGAATAAATTATCGAATTGAATATTTACTACGATTAATTCCAAGCTGATCCGAGATTGATTAAGAAGAATTGTTTTCAAACTAAACATTTATCATATTTTTTTTTTTTAAATGACTGCAACAAATGAATTTTTACCTCATTGTATTCCAAGCTGATAAGTGAAATTTCAACAGCTTCCATATTTCACAGACTCGCGACATTATACATAACCCAAACAGTGAGCAAATCCATATACGTATAAACATTAAACTACAGATTAACCGTTGTATTACAATACCGATAAATGACATTATATTTGACTATAATGTGATTTATTATGTAATCTCAACTGGTGTTTAATTATTAAAATGTAATTAGGTCAATATTATGTCATTATATAATACTACGAATATTATACAAACGTCGAAAATTATGTTTTTGGGTTATTTTATGTACAGGCATAAAGGGGTTGCCATTTTTAATACATGATTTTATGAAAAGAATGTACGGATTGGAACGGAGCATTTTATACAAAGTGACAAAGACCAGTTAGTTAAATGTTCTTGATGTTTTAAATTATGTGTATTTTTCTATTAAAATTGAACATCAGAAAATGGTTTACTTGCAGTTTTCTACAAATTTTCATTACACATTTTCCTCTGAACTACGTAAGTTTTCTTTTACTTTACAACAATAAGCACAAAAATAGTGATAGTAAAAAATGAAAACTCTTAATCAACGACATTTGGGCGTAAAAAATCGACCAGCAAATAGACCCATTGAAACTCGAGAACCTGAAGCTCGTTATGTTCTGACTCTAAGTTATGTTATCAGCTCAGTTCTGAGCCCAAGAGGAGTAATGAGGAGTAATTCACCAGTGATAAATTTCAAAAGTTGATGATATATTCCTGAATGGTGTTAATATAAACGAATATTTTATTAAAATAATATCAAAAACACAATTTTCGTTTAAATTTCTATTGTATAAATAACAACAAAATTTTAATTAAAAATAAAATACCAATTTTATTTTCTTAATATCACTTTTTAATTTTATAAAACTAATTTTATTCACTTGACAATTTTACAAATAGTAAAAATAATTCCTGACTTTTATTAGGTAAACGTAAAATATTTTTTTTTTTTTTTTTAAATACTGTTTTTTTTTGAAGTATAGATGGTGGTTTAAAAATGTCTCAAAGAAGATAAAACGATCATCTAAAATTATTTTAAATAAAAATTGGAAGTAAGCAAATAAATGGAATTCCTAAAATTAAAGCTCAATACAATTAATAAACAAAATTTTATTTTTCGATTTTAAGGCATGGCATAGGAATATTTCAGTAGTTTGAGTTTCTCAAATCAAATTATTGATAATAATTTCTCTTCACCAAGTATAGAACAAAGTGTTGTGAAGAACGTAGTGATTGCGTGTTCTATGTCAACCTTTTAAAATAAATGCTTACCAATAAATGAACGTGTAATAGATGTACAAATGAATGTTGTTTACCTGTAACAAAAGAAAAATGTAAATAAATTATCAATGAATTTACAAATAACAAAATAAGAAAAATTTTATTCATGATAACATCAATGATAAATGTATTCCACCACTTATGTAATTGTGAGTATCAAAAAATATATAAAAATAACAATGACATTAAACTTCTTTGGGCGTATTGAATCATGAAGAACACATTGGTACATTGTGTGTTTTTATGGGTTCATGGTCATTGACTTTAATTCTTATTTCTTCCAAGGTCATATGGTACTACCACACCTTGAATTTATAAAATAATATTTTTGTACGGTAGGCTTTTAAAATATTGTAAGTAGAATTTCAAAATATGTTCCTGTTTAATTTCATTGAATATAAACATGCTTACACCATTTTATATAAATAACATAAATGTGTATAAAAAACTAACCCACAAATAAATTGCAAGAGCCACAAATAAATTTAATATTTAAACAAAGTTTAATTTAAGTTATTCAATTCTGATGCAAAAATTGTAAAACAATCTTAATTCAAAAAATTCCAAAGTTATGATTATATTCCTGTAATAAAAGTACGAAATTGTGGGAAAGTGACATTTTCAAAAAAATTTGTTAATGGAACGGATAATTATTTCATCTGAATTTAAAATAGCAGAGGAGGCTTAGATTCTCATTTGAAAAATAAATATTGAAATTAATTTCATAATGGGTCATTTTTCGATTCATTACTAGACAAACAAAAAATGCTACAAAATAAAAAAAAATTTAAAACCAAATTAGAAAAACGTTTTTTTTTTTTATAAAATTTTTCTATAACTTCATTAAAATATGTCAAATTCACTTTTGATTGAAGATTTTTCAATCGAGAAAACTTTTACGAATCTATTGCTATAAAACAAACATTTATTTTCAAGGCTTTATATATTAAATATACAGAAAAAATGAAAATTTCACACAGTATACAAAATGCATTGGCGAAAATTTCATAGTAGATTTTATAGGAATGAAAATTTTAGCAGCGATAGAAATTTTATTTGAATTCTACTCATAAAATTTTGTCAACTTCACGTGGCACGAGCTATCTATTTATAAAAAAAAAAAAATCGATTTCTTGATCATAATCAAAATTATTGTTCCGCACACATTATTATAACTTAAAAATTGTACAAACTCCCTTTTATAAACGATGTTATATACAATTTACCACATTGAATGTTTAATTCTAAGTGAATAATTGTAATTTTGTATGCTGAATACTTTAATAAAAATGATTATCATGTTTTTGATAAATTTACGTGCTAAAGGCGATAATGAATTTATTTATGATTACAAGTTTTAATTTTGCATTATACAGGCACAAATCATATCTTTTGTAGTATTTTTTAAGATGTAAAACAGTAACGTTACAAGCTATTTAACTTGTGTAGTTACATACTGCACTTCAATCAATTTACTGAGAAATATTATCAGTCTGCTAAGTTTGTTATGAATATAATATTTCTTACGGAAATCGGTATACCGTTTCTATTTAATAATTAATATCTGGATGACCGAGCTTTGCTCGGTATTTTTTTATTTATTAATATAAATTGTGTTTTTTGGAAATTATATTACGTCGAGGCGAAAGACGAGTCCAGCACGCTAACACTTAGCCACTCCAACGACTTTAAATATTAAACAAATATATCATTACATTATAAAAAATTATACAATTATAATAACAAAATCTTATTTGAAAAATATTATTCACTATATTGTGTTGTTTTGTTGAGTTGGGTTGGGTTTAAAATTAATAAAATTTTTAAAAAATTAATATCGTCGGTCGAGCCGGGATTCGAACGCGAGATCTATGTATAAGAGCCTCCCACCCTACCACTTAGCTACTCCAATGACTATATGACTATAAATATTAAACAAATATATCATTACATTATAAAAAATTATCGATAAAACACAAATAAAATGACATTTTCTAAAAATGATTCCTAGCTAGATCGATTTATCGACCCCGAAACCCCCTAAATACTGAATTTCATGAAAATCGTTGGAACCGATTGCTCATTTAAATATATAAGATAAGATATTCTATTTATTTAAGTGTTTAAAGGCGTTGTTAAATATAGCTAGATTATTACTAGAAATTTTTGATTTCTGAATAGTCGTTTTTGTTGACTGCCGTCTTAAAGAAAATTGGCATATAGTAAAACCTTTATAAAAAAAAACAATCTTTAATTTAAAATACATTGTTTTAAATTTGGTATGCACAATCTTGAACCTGAAACTATTCAAGACACCCTACCCTATTGAATAGTTTTTACCAAGAAATAATTTAAGAAATAATTTTTTTTCTGAAACATTCTTCGGCATGCCATCCGGTTTGATGTCAAGATTGTGCACACCAAATTTCATTAAATTTTGGTAATTATTTTTTGTTAAGTTTTGAAAGATATACCAATGTATTTCACATTAGAAATTCACTGTTTATATACGTCACTTACTATGCCATTGTAGGACGAACGGAGCGGAGAATGGACGTCTCTTATACTGTAGCACGTAAATAATTAGAAATGATAATGATTTTCAAACAAAGAACATTGTTATCTGGATAATGGTTTCTTTTTTGTAAACTGTAGATACAAATATTCCCAACTATTCTTAAATTAGCAAGAAATTGAGTATCGGCGAATATTTAAATTTCTTTGCGTTTTAAATTTAGTTCAAACAATAATACTAGCTTTTTAACCGACATCAAAGAAGAAGTTTTCAATTTTTTTCGAAGTCGAATTTTTACTTGTTATTGCATTCTCTGTCAAATTGTTCAGTTGATTCACTATATGGTAATCAATATGCAATCATTATAATAAATCTTAGCTTATAATATTTCCCCTTTTATGTATTCTATTGTAATGAAATTCAAACTAACTTAATAGATCACAAAACTTGATAACTTTATACGTTACAGTTACATACTAACTTAACTACTTGCTGTTTAAATAGTTAATGAACTTTTCTTTGGAGGTAGGAGTTGACTTAAGTACAGAGCTTACAATTGTTTCAATAAATGATTAACAATAAATATATGCAGTTTTATTGTATAATATAATATAGTACAACAATATTTAATAGACTATATAAAGAAAAGCAATTAAAATCGATTATATGTCGTCTGCTAATATTAATTATTTTATTAAAGACTGCTTTCAATCGACTCATTTTAATATAATGTAGTTTAGATTATAAACTCATAACCAATCTTGCATTAAATTATTATAAATAAGACAAAAACTTCGCAACCATTCATTTCACATGTTGATAAATGAATTTATATTAAAAAAAAAAAAAATCGTAAATAGTTTTTTTTGTCATTTGCAATAATTGATTTTAAAACACAATCGCTGTTAATTGATAACATTTTAAAATAATATCATCACTATACCACTTGTAACAGAGAGGCTGTTTTTGGAATTGTCGCAAGTGAATAAAATGAAACTAATGTTACGAAAAATTCAAGCATAGATTTATTTAAAAAGCGTTGCTCTCTTGCATCTGATCTAATTTGAGTGTTAAATAGCGAAAATGGAAGAACCGGAGATATCTTTATATTTTGAATGGAGAAAATCATATAAAGAAATCGTATAAAAGGTATAAAGCTAGTTGAATGTCTGTATCTTGCTCTCTTCCCTCTCATCCAATTTAAGTGCTTAATAGCTCAAATGAAAGGTCTTGGTTCATTTACTGTTCTCAGATCAAAACATTCGTTAGAACGGCATATATTTGGATATAAAACTATCACAACACCTGGAAAAAGACACACCCCTTAAGAAATACATAGTATATAATTTGACCTAATAATACCTAGTGTCTCAATACCAATTATTTGAGATATTAATCATTTAAATTGAATT
Source organism: Chrysopa pallens (assembly GCA_020423425.1). NCBI lineage: Eukaryota > Metazoa > Arthropoda > Insecta > Neuroptera > Chrysopidae > Chrysopa > Chrysopa pallens. The sequence continues at coordinate 73,404,304 of CM035592.1, forward strand.
AATTGGAGATTATTGAGAGCAGATCACCTTTTTTCATGTGATTTGAATGATTCATATTATCAGCTACGTTTGGAAAATGCCACAGTGGTTATGAATTTCAGATTCAAATTTAGGCTACTACATTATTATCAACAATTTATGATGCGGAACAGGACACAAGTCCACTAGTTTGTTTTTATTTTTCATCTATAAAATATTATGCAAACTCTAGAAATTAATAATACTCAAAATATTAGTTTTAATTATTAGACAAACGAATTTGGTAAGTTTGCTTCGAATACCTAAGCATATTTGAATACAGCTAAATTTATATCTTCAAAAATGAGTATGTATAGTCTAAATTTATAAGGTTTGGGTTGGCTTCGCAGAGCATACTTTCGTAGATTATGATATTTTCAAACAGTTATATACTATTTTATTTTTGCCATGATAATTTTGGCAAAACGACAATGCGAAGCACATATACTGTAAAGGTACAGCAGTCATGAATTTTAGTAGAATTTAATGCTTATGAATCCTTATTGAACAGGTAACCATCCTACATTCGGTCATGAGAATGAGAAAATGACATTAATGTATTATATATAAAATATTATTAACTATTTTGTTGTTAAGGTATCTATCCTGAGTCTGCTTACTGGTAATTGATTTTTGAAATAAAGTTGTTTTAAACAATTTTAAACTTTGCGAAGCAGAAAGTCATCCTGGGCTGGGAATCAAGCAATTATTAAATAAATAAATAAAAATATATATATGAAAAATATTTGAGAAATTATCGTTGTATAATAATATATATAAAACTGGTTTTTCTTTCTTCCTATAAAAATAATCGCCGAAAATCTCTCAGTGATCATTTTATGACGATTAAATCACACTTACTAAACCATTTTTAAATAAAGGGCTCTACATAGTATTAAAGTTGAAGTCCGGTAAATTATGCAACTAGTATCTAATAGTGCCATGTATTATTTATTTAATACACCAATCAAAGTAAAGATTTTAATGCCTTAATAGCATGCTACAAACGGACACTAAAATTTATACAGTCAAAGCATGAAATAGAAAAAAAAAATCCGTCTTGATTTTCGGAAATAACACAATGGCGGCCAGTTTATGTTATGAAAAAGTGTTTTTTCGATTTTTCAAATTATCTATTAAACTAAACTTTTTAGAGTAAAGAATTTCCATACAAAACTTAAGAAATATTAAAAAGCCTTTAAAATGACAAATTTAAATCGGTTCATGAGTTTTGCCTTAAACAGTAAAAAACTTTCTAAATAAACCGATTTTTTAAATTGCAACAACTTTTGCAAGAATTTATTGATTATCTCAAATATTTCAGAGAAGATGCTCTTTAGGTAAAACTCATTAAGTGGACGAAATCCAAATTCTGAGATATGAGATGTTTCTGAAAAAAAAACTTTTTTTTCATAACTTTAACCAGTCACCATTTGGTTATTTTCCTGAAACCAAACCAAATTTTTTTTCTTCAAATTCTTGCTTTGGCTGTACTCTACCGATCTTGCTTTGGCTGTATATTAATAGTTAACATTAAGACCATGTTGTCGATAATAAAGCCCACCAAACCAAATTTTTTTTCTAACCAAACCAAAGTTTTTTTTTTCAAATTCTTGCTTTGGCTGTACTCTACCGAATTTTGGTATCCGTATGTAGTTAGAATTTAAATCATGAAAATCTATAATTTGTTTGATGTATTAAGGAATTGATTCCAATTTGCATCATAATCAGATAATAAATACTATAGATATACCTATAGCTATGCAATATATAATCTCAGAGTTCAGATTATATCTTCATCAAACGTATATTAATAGTTAACATTAAGACCATGTTGTCGATAATAAAGCCCACCCATTATATAGAGAGTTGTTGCTATACGTGTCTTGTTTGACTTTGTCCGATTATATTTATACTCGACATACCTAATATGTCAGAGTATACTAATTTTATTCTAAAGGTTGTAACGCTACTTAATATTGAAAGAATACACACACAAATTTTTTATTAATACACAAATAAAATTTTGGTGTAGGTGTTCATAGAAACATCTAATTAGTCCATTTCCGACTGTCCGATATAAACCACGTTAATCAATACATGCCTTCCTTTCGAAATACTACTGCATATAAATCTTTTTCACATTGTGTGGTTCCTACCTAATACATTATAAACCTATTATGTTTTACGTCCATTTTTTTAAGAACGGGATTAATACGGTAAAGTATAGTCTTATGGGGATTTTATATGGAAAAAAATTAATTACTTAATAAATGGCAATAAAATGTTGCCTACACATAATAGAGACATGCAGTTCTAGCTCAGTTGTCCCAAACCACATATAGTGTGTCCCAAGCCAAATACAATGGAAGTAATTCGGCGAGGGAGATATCTGGTAACCCTTACCGAATTCTGAATGTTTTATTCCAAATTCAAATCGAAGTACCGAATGTCCCACATTATGAATTTTTCACGAGCAGGCAGCTTGACGGCTGTTTTCAGTACAACTTTCACCATGTACGAATACATCCATACTTAGAGCTGCTAAAACTAGCAAATCCATGAAAGCGTTGAGCAGTCTGAGTTTTACCTTCAGCTTATCGGAATTTTTCCGAGAACAGTAAGAACGAGAATTTTAAGTATTTTTAATAACATATTTACATTTGATATGAATGATCAAAAAATGTTACTTCCATTTTTCTGAATAGTAAGATTTGAAACAGCATGATGACTTGCAATCTACTCAAATATAAAACTATAAAAAAGTGATTTGAAATAAATTAAGTTTTTATTAATAAACTGTCGATCGGTTGTTATTTACCATAAGCTAATTTTCTATTTAAATACGAAACTATTTATTGCCAGTGGCTATAAAATATTGCATGAGTAACGGTGAAAATTCGACTTCTAGTTTCAATTTAACTTTTACTATTAATAAAATGGATTTAATTAATTTTATATATGAAACGTTCACATGTTTGGAATAAGCATTTCATACAGTAGCACTAGTTAAATATAGAACAACTATTTTTTTAAATGTTCAAATAAAAATCGAGTAGTTGTAAATATTTTTTCTAAATGAATCATCCATAACCTTTCCACGACTTCTTTTTCCATCGAGAGATATTCAAGTTGTGGTAACTTGAACCAGTTCGCATTGTATGTCCAAATTATGTCCATTTTAACATTTTTGCAAGATACTCAACGTATCTCATCTGTGTTTTACTTCGACTGATATACAAAATTGCTGCCTTCCTGCTTCTACTTTAGATAATATTTACGTATTAAAATTAATATTCCATTTTTTTAATTTTCACTACCTCATAGATCTTGCAATAATTTAAGTGCGAGATTCAAAATTTATATATAATTTCTTGTCTAAGTTCTAAATAGAATGGCATCATTCATTTTTAAACTCATTTATTAAGAGAGTTTGGTTAAGTTTAGTAATATGTTAAGTAATAATTGTAGTATTGCTATTAAATATATGGGCAAGCTTCGAGCTCTTCATAGCAAGGAGCTTAGCCAACTGAAATTTTTGGGGACCCTATAACTATTATAACTAAACAATTTTATTGACAATCGATTATTTTAATCGGTCCATATTCAATAATTTGTCGTCCGGAAATATTTGTATTCTGCAGAACTACAGACCGGTTTTAGAATCTTTGTATACAATTTTCATGATAGTAATTACTTGGTTGGGTTTTCGAAAAAATGTATCGACTGTACGCTGTTGGAATTATAACAAAAGATGCGCTTCTTATTTAAAGGGCTGTAAATTAATGTTTAATCAAGTATCAAATTTGTTTGGTATTTCTGTTAAAAAATATTATGAAGTTAATTTTGTAACTTTTAAAAAATATTGCATTTAGATTTTAAAATTAACAAATTCAACAAACTTTTAAACTTTTGGTTTTAATTTAAAAACCACTTATATATGTCTGAAACTTATGTCTCAAATATTTTTAGGGGTAAAAAATTATAATTAACTGAACCTTAAAAAAAACATTAGGTACAGATTGTGTATTTAAAATATTACGACTTATAACTAGTTTTATTTGTTGTTATATCGTAAGGAGTATTTTCTTTTGACAGTCTAAGCTTGAACGTTACGTTAGATAGATTTTTGACATATCCTTACTTTTTTATTCCTGTATGTGTATGAACGTGTATATATATATATATATATATGTTTGTGCGTAGTGAAATTTTCATTTTGATTATCTCTAGACCAAATTAAATTATCGGCTAGGTAATTTAACTCAACACCTGTCAATCGACGCGCAATTACGTAATTTAAAACTGGTCAATGTTTCAGCAAAATCGATAAAGCCGTTTTTTGTTGAGAATAAAAAAACCAAGGCAAAAAATTCCCATATTCGCAATAATAAACAAATTATTGTTTATTTATCGCTATATAATATATAAATATATTATCGACACATCGATAAAATATTTGAGGTCTTCTTCGAGATTTTCAAAATATGTTTCCTATATGATAATAATTCGGTCGTATTTAGAAAATTGTGTACGTTCTAAAAAATTTAACCACAATTACTACATAAAAAGAAGTGGTACTAAGAATCGTGATAAGAATAATAAAAATATTTTCCAGAATTTCGGTATACTCAAAAAAAAGGTTATAGGATTAAAGAAATCAGAAAATTTTTATAGGAAATGAAAATGTAGTTTTAGATGAAAATATATTGAAAATTTAATAATAAAAAATTTAATTTGGATCAGAAAGTGAAAATTTTGTTAAAAAAAATTATGAAAAAGTTGGGACCAGAGTTTTGTGTAGCTCCCATTTAGAATATGTATTTATTTTAAAAAGAAATGTGAGTGAAATGTATATGGATCTACATTTTGTATTATAACAATGTTTTATTTTTTACACTCATAATAAGTAGGTATTTTGTGTTTTCTATAATTAAAAGAAGTTCACAATGTGTGTTCTTTTGAGTTAATAACTATATTTTAGATATTCTTACCTATATAATCTTTTTAAGAGGCACTTATATTATTTAACACAGATATCCATATTTATAAAAAATTATATGTTGTAGTCTCAAAAAAAAAAACAATCGATTTAAATTTCACACAGCCTCCGTATGTAAGATACAATACTACGAAGATTGTTTCTTTTTTATTATATCAAGAAAAATTTACGATTGAAAAAAGACTATAAACTGATGGATATTCCTAAAGTAATGTTAGTGTATTCCTAAATATACTTCCTAAATATACCAGTGTAGATAATTTTTTAAAACAAAATAACTTATAGTAGAATGAAACCAATTGGAAACGGAAAATATTATGATAAAAATGAAAGGAAAAATAAATTACGGGCGATCTGAGTTCGGGAACTAGGGTAGGGGGTGAGTGTTTAAGGCTAAAATTCGGTTTATCTGAATTTCCGGCAAAACTACAAGTCCTATAGAAAAAAGTTAAATAGCAAAGTTGTAGGTAATAAGATATCTTCAATTTTTTTCACATAGCCTCAAAATTTATGTGAAAAATTGAAATAAGCAAGTTTTTGGTTTTTTATTTTTTTGAAATTTGGGGAATATTTGTATGTTCCAAATTCACTGTAATTTTTATGATTTAAAATATTTATTTTTTCATTTTATTTTGAATAAATATCCAAAAAGCTACTTTTTTGAAATTGGTTAAAAAAATTTTTGCAATCGGTTGCACCAAATGACCCAAAGACCAGAAACAGAAAGCACCTTTAACTGGATAAATTATATTGCACAAGTGTTATCCACTGTGGAAATGTCAAACGTGTGGTAAAATCAAAACCCACATTCAATAAAGGTCGGTATTCTCAAATTTGCGATGTTATCAAATTAATCGGACGTATGATTAGAGTCGTTGCATCGTTTTTAAGTTTTGGCGTAAAAAATCTTTGGTATAATTTGTAAGCGCAATTTGATTATTTTTAGTTTCAGCGATCAGTACGGTTTTTTATTTCGTCACTTGTCTGGCATTTAAAGGAGACACAGACTATCTTAAAGTGTTTATTTATATGTACACACTTCACAATACTGTGCTGGCATTAATAAATAGTAGTTTATTATACAAATTTTTGTTATACCTAATAAGACATGGAAAGTAAAATTAAATTTTGTTTATATGAATCTAACCAAACACGTCGTCATACATACATTCACACAATACACAAAATTTCTATAATGCGGATTGTGTAGTTGTTTTATATAATTGCATAGAGGTAAAATTATCAAACAAGTAAATGCATATGTGATTATCATTGAGTGTTTAGGTTTATGGGATTTAAATTTCCTTTGATATCGGAAATCGCATACATCAAATAAATTGTAGTTATATTACATCTGGTTTTCATAAAAATAGAGAAGATTAAGTCATTAGATTAGTAGAAGTGTAGTATATGTATAATATTAAGTCAAATAAGATTTACACAATATTATAATGTTGAAAATGATGATTTTATTATAACCTAATTACGCTATTAAAATTTGTTTTTAAATAGTGGAATTTTCCCTTTAAAATGAAATTTTTATGGCACCAAAATGCATAAAATGACAGAATAAAATTTCTTTTTCATTACTGAAAGGATATTTATTGAGTATCATTTTGCATTTTTTATTCAATGATAATCCTGTAAGAATCAATAAACAACAGAAATTTAATAACTTCTTTAGAAAAAAAATTTCACAGGTAAGTGTCATTAAGCCACTTACCTGTGAAATTCCAAAAGTGTATTTATTTACAATAAGGGAAATTCCAAATGTGTATTTATTTACCAATAAAAATTATATACTAATGGGTATTGGGGTTATTAAATGAAACAAAAATTAACGGAATCTTTTCAAAGAAATTTTAGCTCAAAGATAATTGGAGAAGTCATTTTTATTTTCATCAGATACTGGTAGCGGGATTGTTATTTATGGTCTTACCAAAAATTTTAAATGGAAGGATTTAGTATAAGCTATTTTACAAATTAAAACCAAATACACCTTCTATATTCTGTGAATTTTCTCAAAATACTGCTGCAAAGTTGTAAGTGCCAAGTATTTTGACTATTTGAAAATAACAATTCATGTAATTTCTATTTTACTATCTATTAATTTCACATTAATCAATATTGAATTATTTTAACCAGAAGAAACATTTCCATTTTTGAAATAATCAAAGTATAAAATAATAAACAATTTAACCGCATCGGCGTCAATCTTCATGTTTATTTAAAATTACAAAATACATTATTCTTATGGTGTTTTGAAGTCTTTTTTGGATTTAATTCTGTTATTCTAAATAAAAAGTTAATTTTTAAACCCAAATCAATAAATACTATAAATATTTTAATGATAAATAAACAGGAAACATTCAAGTAAGTGCGTTGTTTTTTTGTAGTCATATAATTTATAACTAAAAACTCAATGTTTAATTTTACCTTACCTAAAAAAACGTGCACAATTTACTTCCGACTCTAGAATAATATAAATGATCTGTCTATTCTTTTAAAAAACTTTAGTAATTTTTTTTTCATTTAATGCTTACTTGTACTTTATACTTTAACTATAACAACAAAATAGAGGTTAATTTGATGATGTGAAGCAGATGACATACTTTTTAAGAAATAAAACTTTTTGGAAAAAAATTTGTATGCTTTATGATATGATGTTTTAAACTTTATAGTTTAGTATGGCAATAAAGTTTCGTTGTGAATTGACAAAAAAATTCTTAACATAATTTTGTAATAAATTCTTCTCCACTACATGAAAGTTTAAATACATCGTTAATCTCTTACATATGTCAAGAATGCATAATAATTCTGTTTGGAAATTAAACTTTGATATCCTTTAAATTATGACTTTTGTTATATACGTATAATATAATCGTTCATATTATATAATTTATGTGTGAGTTGAAAGAAACTTCTTCTTACGCCATATAATGAAGCAATTTCGAAATCTTGATCGAATTGTATTAAATTACGGTAGTAATGTGCAAAATTGGCCTTGGTCATGATATTACAAATCAAGAGCAAGGCTAAGCCCAAGATTATTAATACACCAGAAATACCATTAACCAAGACAGAGACCAAAAGAAAGTATGTAAGACCGATAGATGCATGAGTAAAAATGCATATAACATCTTCATATGTTATTTTCGTGGAATAAATCGTTTCGTCTATTTGAAATTTTTAGTTTCAAATCCAAAAAAAAAAAGACTAAATTATTGATTGTGAGTTATTTAAAATTTATATCTTTAGTAGTCTTCATAATGATAAAAATGAATTGGAAATGAGATCAGATAAGCAAGATCAAGCAAGATCATGTCCAAGAACGCCAAGGAACGCCAAGACCAAGTATTTGCACCAAACCAAGACCAGGACCAAGACTCGTAGTATTTAAGCCAGACTAAGACCAGGACCAAGACTCGTAGTATTTAAGCCAGACCAATACCAAGGCTGAATGTATAACACCAAGATCAAGACTGTCCCAGTCTTGATCTTACTTTACTCATCGCTAAATTACAGGAAACATTTAATTTTTTTACCAAGCTTTAAATAAAAGCAAAACCATCCGAATTACGGTATGGATGGCTATCAATACCTGAAAGATCTTCTCTTTAAATCCATAATATCATTTGTTCAAAAATTCATCAGAGTTTCATTAGGCTATAAACTGATTTACTACTAGTAGCTCTGTGAGCTGTGAAACCAAAAAAAGAAAACATTTAACAGCTACAAACTGAATTTTTTCTGGTAAATATTGTTGTTTAATTTTTATAGAAAAGCTCATATCTCTGATTTCATAAAACGAAAGTTTTGGAGATTTTCCTAAAAAATAAGGTATAAAATTTTAAAAATTATACTGAAAATTTTCAATGTGATAAAAGGTATCTACCCAATTTTATCAAAATTATGCAACAAGTTCGAAAGTTACAGTGAAAAAACCTGAGATATGGCTATTAATTTTTCCTTAATCATAACATTTATTACTCGTTTCATTACTTTTAAGCGAGTTTTCTTTTTTCGAGAAGTGTTTCGTTCCGCATGATTTGATGAACTCTCATGAAGTTAAACTAAAATTTTTAATTATAATAAACATTATATGATTAAAATATTTTTCGAAGCAGACTGTTTCAAATGTATGAAAAATTTTTATTCAAATGTAATTTTCTTTGTTTTACAAAATAATAATATATTCGAGAACCTTCCCAAAATCCTTCAATCTCGTATTTAAGATGCTGGATATGATGATTCAGACGTACAGAAATCTATTTTCATACAAAAAGTATTCTTTGACTATAAAATTTTTTCTAGAAAATACCAAGTTTTTTGGATATTATTATTGCAATAAAGAGAAATATGTAGTTTAAATTTTCTTAGGTAAAATTCTTTGAATACTTTTTTATGCAGTAATAATTTCACAAAATAATATTGATCAATAAATTTTGTGTGAACTATAATAAAATTTCATTGCTTGGTACAAATATAATCATTAACTATAGGTTACATCGTTTATTTATACTACTAATGCACGCTATTTATTGCATGATGAAAAAACCTAAAAATTTGCAAAAATATTAAATAATCATGAAATGAAGACATTTTTATTTTGATTTAGACCTCACATTAATTCTTTTTTATTAGGAGTTCAAAAATATTGTATCGAAAGATGAAAATATTTTAATCATAAACCTTAAACTTAACAGATGAAATTTAAAATAATTACTAATTCAAAAATATTTTTAATTTGAGCGCTTAGATTTACAATAAATATAAAAAATACAAAAGTACAATAATTTTATTATTTATTTTTTAGATTATTATTTTTCCGCATTATTTTTTATCTCATATTTTAAATTCATCGATCTTTACTCTTGTTTACATTGTATTATTATCCTTAATTTTTTGTTTGTTTTTTTTTTTTTGACGGAGTTAATATGTACATTTTATGTGAAAAAGAATTAAATATGTTATTATAATTTTCCATAGACCCAGCATGAATTAAAAATTTTTCTACCTTCATAGACAATACGGTATAGTAAAAAACAATCACTTCAAATACTTTCAATGAAAAATATGGATAAAATTTATAGATATTTGTAAACAAAATATTTATAATACATATTTTATACACAAAAGAGTGAGGTGTACCGCAAAACAAGGCACTATGGGTGGCAATATTTAGGTAGGTATGTGCATCATTTAAAAAAAAATGTAGTCCAGTGATACTGTATCAGCGAGAAACTTTAATTATGATAATAAATGATATTTTTATTACAGAAGAAAATATCTGAGCAGGATTAAGTTCCTCATATACTAAGTGATGAAGGTTGATTGTAGTTTAGTTTCTGCTTTTCACACTACGTTGTTCATTTTTATACTCGACATATTATACACAATATGTCAAAATATATTTATTTTAGTTAAAGTTTGTAACACTAGTAAACATTGAAGGTACATAAAAAATTTTTATAGAAAAAGGTGGTCATAGAATCACTTTATCAATACACTTAATTAGAATATATTTTCACTTTATGCCGTCCGTTCATCTTCAAGATAACTTAAAAACGAAAAGAGATTGTTAGCATAAATTGGTTAGCTGAAAATCGTGACATATTCTACATATAAAGAGAGAGTTTAAGTTCGTGAAACTTTCCGCCAAAATTTCAGGTCTAATTAACTTAATAAACATATAAAATTACAATACAAATTATTATTATTCATTGGACCGATTTTGCTCATTCACGAACTTTAACTCTCTTTTTATATAGCTATCTCTTGTCGTTTTTGAGTTATCTTGAAGACGAACGGGCGGCGGGTGATCTAATTAGGTGGATTGATAAGGTGATTATATGAGATAATTATTAAAAACAGGTCAAACATTGATACTCAACGATATGTCGAATATCTAAACAAGCCACTTTGTAAGTTGTTAAATAATTTCAATTAACTATCATTTTTTTAATTATTCAATATTTTGTTATAAAATTTACATGTAAACAATAGAACCAAAATTATATTTTCTAGAAAGCGAATGTTTTAATACAACTTTAAGGTTCTCGTAGTGCATCAATCAATTAAAACGTTCCGTGAACAGCACTATTTGAATGATATTTACTATCATGACGTTATGTTTACGGACTTAAAAATATTGTCATATAAAATACATAATTTAGAATTCGTTCAGATGTGTTCTCGAACCATGAACAATGAATCTGTGTATCATCATACCCAGTAACTCCCATCGAACCATACAACTAACAACAAATACGCGCGCCCAGTCATCTACTATACATATACAGACCATTATCCATACACACATAAGCATTCCATTACCATTGCATCTTTACAGATATCTATACTACAGTACATGTAATAATTTATAGTTAAAAAAATAGTATTATACAATAAAGACAGATATGTAACACAATATTTTTCAAGTTTAGAACTCTAACGAACTGTATCAAAATCGAGATGAACAATAACGAATGATCTTCGTGTGTTGTTCATACAACTATTATTGTACACATTGATAGTAAAATGTTATCCTCAAATACGAATACAATACATTATATAGAATGATTTCTTAGTTATTTATAATATAAAAGAAGTCATAATATTCATTTAGTATCCGTACGGTGCATAGTATGTGGAAGGGACTTCTTAATCGATTTATGAGCCAGTAGTATCTAAAATTTGTAATAAAACATTCACAGTTTAACAAAGTATAATTATTTGTTCAATTGTTTGTATGCAAATTGTGTATTTCTATATTTCTATGCCAAACAAAAATAATAATTAAATAAATATAAAAAATGATATTTAACTGTAGTTTTTGGTTTGAAAATTGAAAGAATGGTCGAATAAATTACATTAGTTGTTATTTGAAGTTATACTTCTTTGGACGCGTTATGAAAAAATGATAGGAGTGGAATTTTAAGATGCGTGTGCATCACCATCACACAAAATTCACAGAAGATGTTGTTACGATTTATGTTACACTTAATGTAAGATAATATACATTTATTTAATTTTTCAAATTTATACTGAGCTTTATTGACTGTGTTGACTATCTTTCTCCAGTTCGTTTAATATTTTATTGTAATTAATTATTTGAATGCAATTAAAAATTTTATTTTAATGATGCCAAAGAAGTATAACGTGCGTACATTAGTACAGGCACCCTTTCTTTTTTAAATTGTAAATATAAACTAATATTTAAATTTGTTAATAACTTTTGTAAAATTCCCTATGCCAAATGGTAAAAAATTGACAGACTTAATTGTAATTTGATTAATGTAGTGTTTCGTAACCATAGAAACGAATGAAAATATCTTCATGCACGGTGTCCATAGCTCCAACTATCGGTTAAAACAACTATTACTATGATTACATTATACGTGTTTGTATATTTTTCTTCGGTTTGGTTGTTTATTTTTATCAAATGTGGAAAAGCAAAAAAAAAACTAGGAGTTCGACTTGTATGTATATATGTATATATGCATGTATGTATGTCGAACCGATTTCGAAGAATGTTATGTTGACAAGTTCTTCTTTATTACGTGAATAATAATAAAACTTAAAATGTCGCATTTTTGGCTCAGAAAATATATGACACGCCCGACAGATGTGAAACATCAAATTCGATGGTAGAATTTTTAATTATTATAAACCAAATAAAAAATATGAGAGCGATAAACATGTGAGAACTATTCACGCAAAATCAGGTCTTTTTTAATTGATAAGTGCTTATACTAATTGGCTCAAACTTGTAATTTAAATTTTACCTACTGCTAATAATTTTCTATGCCCACGCCAGATTTAATGATATTTTCATTCTTTTAGATTATTTATATACGATTCATACTATATTTATTACTAAAGAATATACATGTGCAGTAAATAAATAAAGAATTACGATGAACGATATATACGAGAAGCATAGGACTATTCAAGCGTAACTCATTCGAGATAAGAAAAACTAAAAATTAAATCAAATACATAGAACAACACTAAACTTTTTCGTACCATCAACTATTTTTTAACTTACGTTTTTTTACCACCATTCATAATAACAACATTATCCCCACCTCAATTGTAAATACGTACAAGTATTCTTGAAGAGTAAAGATAGGGAAAACGTGATATCACCTCTTTTGTAACCTTTTTTTCAATTCTTGTGTTGATTGTTGATATTTTATCGTTTGTAAATAAATCATTGAAGTGTAACTTATTTCATGGTTATAGTTTTTCTGTCACCAATGGGACAAACGGCAGAAATGATCTGACAAAAAACAGTTGAAACATTTTGAAAATTGATTCGATTCGTTTTCGAACATCCATAATAATATATTTATTTCTTTTTGAAGTCTTATAACTAATTAGATCTTGGATCTTTTCTTAAATTTCTTCCAAAAAATAATTTTTGTTTATGTTTAAACATAACAATCTAAAAAGATTTAACGAATTGAAAGAGAATTTATTTTGTTTTCTTAATCTATTCGCTTACAGAAACCCTATTTTCACAAAACATTAAACTACATTGCATTAAACATTTCTTAGATATGTAAGTTGTTTTATGGAAAGGGGATAGACACGAAAAACTATACTAATATTTTTAATACATTTTCTATTTTTGGGACCATATATCATTTTCTAACTAAGCTATTAGTTTCCAAAAAAAGACTAAAGTTCAAAATACAAAACGAAAATTTGAGTTTATGTGAAATTATTTTCCAGAAATAAGAAACAATCCGTTTTTTGTGCAAGATCTTCATATTTTTTGCAACATTTATGATACACTCTGTAAAAACATTTATTTACAATCAATATATCGGGCAATATATAATACAATGCCATTGTTTTTATCAAATCAATTGAAAAACCAAATTGTTTTCGAAAACAAGACTTGAATCAATCTTTAAAATCATAGCAATTTACTTGTATTTGAAATTATTTCATTTTTAATCCTATTAGCTCTTGACACCAATATGCTAAAATTGAAAATCGTATATTAGTTTTGTCCTAAAATTGTTTAAAATTGAAATATACATGGTGTATGGATTATTGGTTTTCTACCAGGATAAAATATAAAAGTTAAAATTTACACATGCTATTGTAAATTACAAATGAACGGTCAATTTCGAAATTTGCTGGCTAGGGTTAATGGGTAAAAAGTTATTATACGATTTTCAATTTTCAATAACAGTTCAGCGATGCAGTGGTATTTTTATGGGGTACCTCATTATATATTTCAGCCGTTCTTATTATTATTTCAGGAAGATAATTTGAAAATAAATGTAAAATAAACTTTAAATTACAGTAGGCCCATGGACACAATCAACTACACATCTTAAAATTTATTTTATGGATTTATCAATTCCATCATACCATGAACTCGCATGATACGATATGATACTTGTTCAACGAAACGTATTGGAAATAACAGGTAACTTTTTAAAAAGTACAAAAACGTATCGAAAATAATACAGAAATGAAAGTATACAAAAACCTATACAGAAATGAAAGTATTATTGTATATACGTAAACAATATTTCTACTTCTTTGAAACGGTAAATTTAGATATCTATTAGTTGCTTTTCATATAGAACATGCGCAGAAACTTCCATATTTTTTCCAAATTTGAGTATTTTATAATAGTATGTTGAAAATTATAAAATAATAATTTAAGTTATCTACGAATTTAGTAACAATATTATTGAATATATAATCGAAATAAATAATTTTATCATCTGCAATTTCAATTTATAATTTATAATTGTTTTTTTAATTCTTCTCATTGGGAAGTTCGTCGGTATGGACCTTGTGGATCGCACCTAGTCCACTTGTTTATGCTTAGTCCACAGCTTTTAACCACTTATCATACAGTTAGTAAGCAATACTGATGGAATGCAATCGAAGGCCATGAGATACAGAACATCATAATAGGTTTTTAGACGTAGATTAAAATAAACATGATAAAAAAATTCATATAAAATACTTTGATCAATTATTATTTACAAACAACAAGCAGTCGGTAGGACGTCTGGTGGTCACTTTAAAATGAGATACCAACATCATTTGTGTATACTGCTGAGAATTCATAAAAAATTAATCAACAAAGTTTTTTGTGTAATCAAATCTTGATATTTTTGTCGATAGAAACAATAAAAAAATTACATTACAGTTGATTAAAAAAAAAAAAAAACATTTACACTCGACCCATAAGCACGTGCTAGAATTGGTATGGGCTATGGGTCTTGTTTTTATTTCGTTTTGTTAGCAATATTTGTTTTTGTGTATGATAAAGGTTTATATATGTAAGTGCTGTTCAATGTCTTCTGGTTTACTTACTTCTGAATGCAAATAATAAATTAAAATAAAAAATTTGTTCGATTGAAAATTATGGTGCTTTTTCGATATTTATTTAAAATAAAGTGAAAATATAAATATTTTAAATCAAAAAAATTACAGTGTATTTGGAACACAAAAAAATAAGTTTTCATCAAATTTAGTGAAAAAAAAATTATTTTCTAAGAAAATAGAAATGAAAAACCAAAAACGGTTAATTAAATTTTTCACATAAATTATGAGGTTCTGTTTGCTATTTTACTTTATTCCATAAGACTTGCAGTTTGACCGGAAATCGAGATAAACTGGGTTTCACCCTTAAAAACTCACCTCTCCACTTCCCGACCACAAATCGCCCGTAAATTATTTTTTCTTTCATTTTTGTTATATTCTCTTCCGTTTCCAATGGGTGTTTATACCACTATAACTTTTTTCTATATCTAAAATTATCGATGCTGGTCGTATAATCTAAACCATAAAGTGCATCTTAAATTACATCATTAAAGATGTTATATTTGTTTGATTGTTCGAAATGTAATTTTATGAAATGTTACAAATCTGTATTATAGTGACCAGATAAAATAGAATCAAATAATTAAAATAATCTCTACTTAAAAATAAATTATAAAGTGGTAACATAAGTTGTGGCAATTCAATGTTTTCGGCAACGGTCTGCGTGGTATTTTGGCTACTAGCAGCATCTTTTAAGAAAAAATTTGTGATTAGATTATTCAGACTAATGATGACTTCTTTGTAATCAAAATACAAAATTATATAATGCAGAATGCAATTATTACAACTTGCAAAATTTAGATTTTAATTGTAAGCAAAAAAAAAAGCACCAAATTGGAAACACCGCTGCTAAAGTGTTAAAATGAAAATATCTACAAATTTTAAAAATTTGAAAAAAATTATGTTTATTTTTATAAATTTTTTCATTCAGAATCTAATGAATTTTTCAAAATCCTATTAAGACAGTTGATGTTTGCATATATATTACTATGGGCGTAGTTAACTTTATAACGGGTTTCCATTGTTTTCGTAGTGTAATATTGTGAAATTATATTACGACTTTTTGTGTTGTCATTTTTATGATTATTTTTTATCACATAAAAGAAAAATGATTTTATCAGTCTTTCGTCTGAAATACGTAATTCACAAACCTTCTTCGACTCAACAGGAAATTATTTAAAAAATGTCTAGCATTTAGTGGTTAAAAAACTAGGTATAAAATCAAGTTTTTATTAGAGAAACAAAAATTTATTATAATAAATAATCATGTGTACTCAAAAAATACAAAAATACGATACTTTTACACCTATTTTAATTTTTCACTTAATTAAAAACATTCATTTTAAGCTGATAAATTTATAAAATACACGATATTATCAGTGTATTTCATAATCTTAAGTGAGATTCAGATCACCGCGTTTTTTGCTTTGCATGATTATACGTACTAAAATCAAATGAACCAAAATAAGGTATGTGCAGTCCAAACATTTAGCCATGAAGTTTTAACAAAGAATATAATAATGAAGACTCCGAAATAAGTGTAAGCAGTCTTTGATTATTTTTATCATAAAATGAATAGTAAGATTAAAACTAATCAAAATGCAAAACAGTCTTTTAACTTAGTGCTTTTGTTTTACTTTGAATTTTCCTATTATTCATATTGAATAATAACTCTTTATAGTTGTGAAAACTAACCAGTGAAGTATTGGCCTTCTGTATATACTTCTTTAATATAGGGTTTATTTTGACATGTGCCAAGATTTTGAATCATACGATTCCATTTTGTATCCAGTCTAGCGAATAAAAATTTATATAATAAAAAGAATACCAACTATAATTTATCTTTGTAAACCATATTGCTGATTACAAAACAAAAATTAATGCTCATTCAAAGTTTTGTGATCCATATAGTACCTACATATATACAATTCGACACATAGAAAGTAACACGCCGACTCCGATATAAGACATTTTTGATTTCGAGCAATAGTATTATCTAATACCACGACATAGAAATGCTTTGAACCATCACACGATATAAAATTTTGATATTGCTTTTTATAGAAGAAAACTTTTATCTTTCGCATGGTACATTGACTGTATAAAAATATAACAAATCCCAAAAAAAAAAATAATAATAAAAATTCTTACACTCAAGTATTTTTAAACAAAAATCTCCATCATAAAAATGAAATACATATACAAAACCAATAATTTTTACTTTATAGTTTCTACATCGTCATCAATATATATATATATAACAAAATTTTCTTTTTATAAATTTCCTTTATGTTTTCCCTTTAACCTGCCTTTTTATATACCACACCAAAATGGTATAACAAATTGCCTCGATTCTCAGTAGAACATAAAATTGCAACATTATTGCCACATAACTAACTTTGGTCTGCTTCCTATTTCCTATTGAAAATGTATAACATGCTCATGTGAAAATATAAATATGATTGTATATATACGATTAGTATCGTTCAATAAAATCGTTACGGAAATTGTGTATAGTATTTATAACAGGTAAATTTAGTGAGTTCAAAGTCTTTCTTATATAATGCAAAATTAAGGTAATTCTTTTATGTAAAATGGAATACTAATTCATATATACTAATTTATTCATTACCAGTATGAACATATAGTTTTAAGATCAAATAGATATGACTTCAATTATCCCAAGTAAAATTTTAATAAATTTTTCTGAGATACAGCAAATGGCTTAGAAATATATATAAAAAAAAACAAGGTCATAGTGAGATGATAGTTGGCTTGTTTTTTTATCATAATTATTTTAGCTTATTATCATGACATCATAATTGGCTACTGTTACTTTAAGACAAATTAGAATTAAAAAAAAATAAAAACTGACTGGACATTAGACAGATTTTGTACCACATATAAATTTTGGCTCACAGCTGACATAGAATAATTTCTTACTGATATTATTTGATTCTCGTTACATACTAGCTCATGGAGAGTTGATATTATTATTTGGAGATGATTTAGTACCACTATTGAATTTGGATTTGGCTCACAACTTGCAAGAAAAATTTATTTGTTTATATCGTTTGTTTTTAGTTGGATGTTATTTTTGTTTTTATTTGTTTTTAGTTGGATGTCCGCCATTAGTACCTAAAGTGGATCGATTAGGGTAATGACAAACCCTTATTGAATATTTAGAAATGATTTTCTGAAATTATTTCATTTTGACTCACCACTAGCTAACAGCTGACATAAAATATTGTTTTACGAAAATCACTTTTCTTTAACTTAAATAGTAGCTCATGACAAGTAAATAGTTACTATATGGCAATACACAATTTTTAAATAATATATCATGGTTACCTAATTTTTAATATTTGTATATGATTTGGTACCATTTTGGTGAGCTAATAATATACTTGAATAGTATTTTGTACCATGCTTACACTTTGATTCCGGTGGCGTAAGCCCAGCATAAAACAAATTTTCACAAATATCAACTATTATTCAGAGGGTATATAATATTTTATATATTGAAAAGATTTTTTATAGATGATGTGCAAAATTGAAATACTCATTCTCGCCTTAAAATCATTGTTTTAATAAATAGATCATTTTCTAGTTAATTGATTCACTTAAACACAAAAAAAAAAAAATATTTCTTAGGGCTATTATATATTTTCTAATTTGTATTTATTGTAGTTCTATATGAAAAATTATCGTTGAGGCAATTTATTATTTTTGCACCATAAAATACAATCGAAAAAAGTTCGATAATTTTAGTTTATTTAATTATTAAAAATTTTTACAATAAAAACAATTAGTCGTAAATTAGTCAGTGAATTGTGCGGTGGATCCTCAGCCCAAGGATGCAAGTTCAAATCTCATCATCTACAAAGTTTTTTTAAATCAATTTAAAAAAATAAATAATGTATACATCGCAACCTAGAAAACGTGAATATTTTTTTGTGTATCTTTTTGGAAACTCTTTAGCCAGCTTATTTTTACCAGAGGCCAATGGTGATTTATAACCCCAATGTATTAGCAGACTTTTGTTGTTATTCCTGCGTAAGATCGTAATATTGAAAGGTTTGAAAATGCATATGATGTTAGGTAGCAATTTATGAGTTATGTAAAACATTAAATCCATATGAGAATATGGTATGGACAATATTGAAGCACAAAAAGTAAAATATTGATCATAAAAGTTCATAAACCAAATTATAAATGTTTGATTATTATAACTTCCTCAATAAAATTTAGTTGTTAGATGTCAGCAATAACAGTATTTTATAAAAAGTAAAAAAAAAAAACTATTGCTCACTATTATAGAAAATATGTCCGTAGCACAACATGAATTTGGATAACACTTATTATGTCTACACCTAGAAAGATTCTTTGGTCTACACCATTTTCATTACGTATACAACCACATTCATTTTTTCTTTTCAAAATAACCATTCAAAATTACATCTTTATTTTTAGTTCATACGCTAAAATATACTGCCAATAATGGACACAAAACTTCCTCGCGATTTATTAGTAACTTTTAATTAGTTACAAGGGTTAATTTTTTTTTCTATCCATGGTAGAATTAATTGATTTCCACACGTAAAAAGTTATAGGCCCGTTGCAGATAGCGGCGCGTGTGGAACATATATAAATAAATGTAACATACACAAAAAAATGGGTCCACACAAATTGAAGACGCGAAGTTTGGACTAGTGAGGCGCGATAAACGCGTGGTACAGTGCCCGAGACACAGTTTCTCGCGCCAGTTCACGAAATATGTGCATTTGAGTGAAAAAAAGGAAGTATGTTTCGAGCGCTTTATCCTCGGAACGGTAATACATAGATGAGATTTTCTAAAATAGGACCACGCTGAACACATACCCTATTATTTATCAAAAACTAAAAAAAGCAAATACCCTGGACATTTTATTTACTAAAGAATTCAACTTGGTTTATAAAAGCGTATCCTTAGATGATTAGAACAACAGAAAACACAGTTTAAAAGTATAAATTGCAATTGTTAAAAATGTTTTTAAATTTTTAGTAAGTACAGAATACATGAAAAGTTTCGTTTTATATTTCCTTAGTAGATTGGGTTGTAAAAATGAAACTTTGTTACCAAGTAAAATTAGTTTTATTATAAAAGTGTTGCTAGTACAACTTGCTTAAACGTTAAGAGAAAATATAAAGTCAGGAAAATAAATATTAGAAAAAACGATAGAAAAACCAGTGGGAAACAAGATACAATACGCTATTATATATTTGGAACAAAATAGAAATAGACAGTAAAGTATTTGAACAAAATGGAAAACTTAAAAATATTCGTAAATTACTGCATTGTTTATTAACTATTCATCATTCTATTTCAAGCACTATTTTTAAAATTATTCATACATTATATAAAAAACGAAATATTTTGTACTACTTAAATAATTATTTGTTGGGAAAATTGTATCTTAGTATTTTTAATGTCGCTCTAATTTTTATTTTTCTAAAATAATAATTAATGAGTGATCCCAAAAAATTCTTTTTAGAAAACTTTTTTAATTTGAACTTTTTAAAAACATCTAACCTGTTTCATACTTTAGCTGTGTCCTACATAATATCTTCAAAACAGCAACGGATAAAGTACATACAACCAAAATTTTATAGCGTAAAGAACATTTTAAAATTAGAAATTTAATGTAACTTGGCATATTGATACATTATAATAAGATAATGAATCATTTAAATTTTCAAAAATCTGCAGGAAATAGAAAAAAGATATTTTTACCTTAATCATTAGCCCATAAGGAATTCCCAATTATAGATATTATTTACTTATTATTTCTAATATTTGTAAGAAGTGAGAATCAATAGTAAAAATATTTTTTTATTTCTTTGCAGGCCTTTAAAAATTTAATTGGTTCATTATTTTATTGTAATCTACCAATGTGGATAGTTTCATTAAATTCTGAGCGTTAATAGTCAGAACTCCCTTAAATACTGATTTCAGTTTTGTTTGAAGTTATCGAATAAATTGTATATAGTTGTAAAATAAAATTACTTGGCAATATTCAATATTATTTATGATGAAGATTGAAATATAAATTTTTTACACATCAACCTAACTATAATAATATACAATAAGAATCCTCTTTCATTTTCTCTTTTATTAGGCATGTTTATTGAAATAGTACATGTGTGTATAATACGTTGTTAGTAAACAACATTCTTGTTTGCTAGTACTCACATAGTAGGGTTGATAGACATCGCCGAAAAAGTGCATAAACTACTTAGCCGTTTTGGCTTAAGGAGTTGATGCACTGTAGCAATGCGTTAAGTCATGACATAGAGAAGCAGTGTTGTCAGCACTACGCCCGACCGCCTAGTCATTTGCCCAATCAAAGATTAGTTAAATATTTTGTTGGTATCGGAGCATATAAAATAGATCAAATTTGTAAAAAAACTCCGCCCAACTAAGCATTGAACTCAGATATATTGAATTAAGAGCGCTTCACGTTACCGCTGAGCCACGCTGCTACCAAATGAATATTATTTTTATGAATAGTAATCAGTTCTATAGAAAAGCTACATTTTCCGAAATGAATCCCAAGAACTATATGTAATTAAAATTGCATTTCAAATTCATAATTAAAACATTCAGTAATCTACATAAACGTTAATAGTCTGTAACAATTACTATATACTATGGAGGGTAGAGATAAGGAGGACCATCTCAAGTGGAGGACAAGTTGAAAAAGTGTCCATCGTAAGCAGGCAAATTATAGTTCAATAACCCACCAAATAGCGCTAGCGTAGCAAAAGGTAAGGATATGAAGGTAGCAGTTGTAAGCGGAGTGAAGTGTGCTGAGTTGGAAAATTTAATATCTCTGGTGTATGGAGGGTAGAGATGTCTCTACCCTCCATATTATAAACCGAGTGAAATGTAATTTGATAAACGAAGTTTTTAAAATCTTCCCACTTGCTACTATGGCGCCACCTTAATTTGCTCCCTTTCGATGGACACTTTTTAATACATTCAGATGGTTCTCCTTCCTTTTCTATACTCCATGCTATATACGTATAATTACTATGAACATATAATTACTATAATCAAATAATTACTACAAATGTATAATTATACAAATACCCATTTATCAACAAATACAGGAATTATTATTTCATATTATTTTTACACTGTGAAAGTCTCGAAGCGATAAGCTTTGATATGATCTTTTATTTCGTTTTTCGGAATTAAAATTATAAATTCCTTTTATATTTTTATGTAAAATTCGTTATGAACTATGTTTTCTAAGACAAGGACGTTTAGACATTACATCGAATATAATTCAACCAATTGATTTAGAAATTACTTATTTGGATAAAATGCGGTAATGAACGCAAAAATTTCATGTGTTTTATTAGACAAACATTTAATAGACGTTCCTTTAATAAAAAATCCTTGTTAATCACAAATGCCATACATGAAACGTGCTAATATCATATTCGATAAATGATTTTTTATTCAAAATCCTTGACCTCTTGTAAAATTCCAATGCTTATATCTAAGCTTGCTTCACTAAAACATTCGGCAATAGTATGTCAACTTAGATATTATTTTAAATTTAAAATATATGATTGATTATGTAATATATTAAATTCATTGTATCTTATTGGAATTTTCTATTGTATAATGAAATTAGTCCAGGCAGGACAAATCGCAAGAAATTTAAAATCGATTACTTCTAAAATAATATTTAACTATAATTGTGTACACAAATTTTGCCTATGCAATTTTGAAATACTTTTTCTAACGTGTTTCAGCATTTTATAATTTAATTGTATGTGTAACTTTAATAGACAATTAGTTAATTCTTCGCTGACAGAATTTGTTTGTGGATAAAATTATTTTTATAACTAGTATAAGTTTGTTTACTTTCACTTCTAAACTATCCACTCTCAAATAAAATATATCTCAGACTTTTAAAAAAAGCGCATGTGATCGTTGTTATACAGGAAAAATAATGTATGATTATGTCAATACGAGAGTAATGAAATTGTGAAATTATGATTAATCGTACCTCTACCATTGATACTCAATCTGTTTTAAAAATGTATTATGCTAAATAATGTCTTTTTTACTTTATTATTTTATACGGCAGGAAGTGGTAGTATGGAATTTTTAAAATATAATTTCGCTAATACATAGCAATGAGTTTACCAACCATTTGCACTTTATAAATAGGCCGTTAGCTACAGATTGCAAACATGCACACAGTGAAAGTACATACTAGCAATGTCTTGTCTCGCACATTTAATTTTTGAGAAAATAAGAAAGGTCAGGCGGCTATATTCTATATGTCTGAGCCTGTCTCATTCAAATACTACTATCATAAATTGTCAAGGAAACGCACGTTTCAAATGACGTCCGTTTCTGCACTTAATAATATATATATATATATATATATATATATATATATATATATATATATATATATATATATATATATATATATATATATATATATATATATATATGAATTTTTTTTTTATATTTTATATTTATGGGAAATACATGAGTGCAATAACCGGAAAAGTCTCCGGACTATAAGAGTGCGGGGCTCGGATTATATCTAGAATATACTCGCTTAAACCCTTACTCTTGAGGTTAAACGTTGTAATCCGCGCGGAACCGCCGTCAGGCATTACTTCACCCGAAGTGGACCGGCTAACTACTGCCTAATTCAATGCTGTCGCTATCGGCGTCTCTTTGGTCGATCGCCAAAGTCTAAGTGTGCGTCTCTTTGGTCGATACCCAAAGTGTGACTAAACCAGTCACAATAATACTCCCATTCTGATATTGTAATATTATTTTATATCTCCTAGACTAAATAGCAGAACTAAGTAAACGTAAATCATAAGATACATTATAGATTTTTTAAAACTATTAGTGATAAATTGTGTTTTGACAGGCATTGTTGTTTAAAATATTAAAAGCTCTTAAAAAAACAACAACGAGAACAATAACAATAACAACAAGAACAGTAGCAAATAACAAATAGAACAACAACTTATATAGTTAACACTATTATATATAATACAATATATCTGTATAGATTATTGTTTTCAATATATTTGTTGCCGTTGTCAACTGTCAAAATCACAATATGTATGCGTCATTTCAACAAAATTTAATATAGGTAAATAAATACTCTGTTTATATAGGATACTATCAGCATATATTCGGGTATTATAAGTTTGAATATAGTTTATAAAAATATATCTGTTTTGAGCATCGTAGATAGCCAAGTTACGGTATTTTATTAATTATAAATTTGCTACATTTCATATAAAAAAGTGAAATTAGACTCAATATCATAGCAAAAATAAAATAGATAAAAAAACAAAGAAGTTATGAAGAAGAAAGTTTACGTGTTATTTAAATAAAGATAAAAGACTAGCAAGTGACATCATATGCAAGTATTTCCATGTGTGTTTAATTAGTATTTGTGAATGTCGCGATATCTTGCTTTAGATCTATGTTGGTGAAGTAAAGACGCATTAATAATAAGAAAAAATTTAGTCAAATGCACTATTATTAATTAGTAATTATAACATAAATCTATTCTACTACTACTGCTAATTATTTAGTCAATTTATTTTAATATGCATTTCATTATTTAATATATTACCTTTTACAACCATTGTAGTTTAATTGTATGTTTTTTAATCAAGTAGAAATACATTTTGAAAACTAAGAGGCGGAAAACGCAGTTTTAAAGTAACTTTAATTATAAAATCAAACCATTGAAATAAAATTGTAAACACAATTATAGTCCTGACTTACTTTTAAAAAAGTTACAAATGATTAAAGACCACGACAAGATCTCTACAAGATAATATTAGATAATACAATATGATATAATAAATTGACTGGTTCTCGAGATCAATACGAGTCTAAATTTGCAGTTTAAGTCCAAGACAAGATGAAAGTTTTTGCTCCGTCAGAATAGGATAAAAGAACACACAAAACGTATCCTTTGAGAGATAACTCAAGGAAGCTTACTGTTAAAAATACATAAATGCATATTTTGTGATGTATTCACTCGAATAATTAAAAAAATAGTCTAAATTTATTTAGTCAGGTCACTTATTATGGTTCAAAGTGGAATGGAAGAACGAAGATAGATTACAAGGTTTAAGCAATGTAGTTTTAGATTGGAGAATATGAAAGTTAGCGAAGGCCCAATATGCGTGTTATGTAATTCAACTAAGTTAGTTGAGCATCTATCGGAGGATTTTGTACAGTAGGAAGTTAGTAACTAAATAATAAGACATAACTTTGGTAATATACGAGATGCGTTTACTATTAAATGTGTAATTTATGAAACAAAATTGTAGCAAATTTATATTGTGACAATACTTTTGTTCCAACTGGTATAGAAACTTATTTAAGGCGCACAAAATGTAAATATGAGTTTGATGTATTTTCATAGTATGAGTCATATAATTTTTAAATCATATAATTAATTATAATTTTTTGTGTAAGCTTAAAATATCCTGCCAAAATATGTCACTCCAGATATTGTTTTTTTTTTTTTTTTTTTTTTTTTTTGTGACAGGAATGAGAGAGAGGAAGAGTAGAACAAAAAAAAGGTGGCTAAAGAACGAACACATGGCTATGTTTTGATTCAATGAATGTGACTATTTAGATAATAAAAGTGAAACCTTTGACACTGAATACTATTACGTGGATATTAAAATTATTTATATAAATCGATAGTAAGAAGTCATAGGAACAACATTAACTCGGTATGATAGATCCTGGAATCATTATTTCTTATAAGCAACAATCATAATCATAAAAATTAATTCTAAGTATTACATTTTGTTGCAAATTCTATTGTAGCAAAACAGCCATTCATATCTTTTTCAGTTGTTACGGTCGTCGATTAATGTACCCAGCTAATCTAGTTTGGTGGCTCGATTTCCACCAACACCATAAAAAGTAGTTGTTGTAATTGACTGTTATAGTGTAACACTCCATCTGGGATAAAATCGGCGTATCCAGCCTGTCAATATCAATCAGGAACTGGTCTATATAGCAGCAAACAGGTTATATTCATAACCTCATCTACTATATACATATCGATATGTTGGTGCGCAAGCCCAAAACATAATAAAAATATCAATAATAAAACAAGGGAATATAACAACTAACAAAGTAAATGGTATAAATGCTAAACATATTCCAATTATATATATATATATATATATATATATATATATATATATATATATATATGGAATCTCGGAATCGGCTCCAACGATTTTCATGAAATTCAGTATATAGGGGCTATTGGGGGCGATAAATCGATCTAGCTAGGAATCATTTTTAGAAAATGTCATTTTATTCGTGTTTTATCGATAATTTTTTATAATGTAATGATATATTTGTTTAATAATTGCTCATTAAAAGATATAAGATTAAGGTGTAGCGACAAGTGAGAATAATAAGATGTTGAATTAGGAATAAATAAGAAGACAAGATGGTTCTTGATAAAAATATTTATTTAAATATTAATCATTTTATGGTCGTTCTAATCAGCGGTTATAACTATAAGTGTACCTTCGTTACAAAGTATCGTAAAGATTAGCAAATAGCTCATCTTCACAAAAGAAATCTGTAAAAAAGATTATTTTTCGGGAATGATGTATAAAAGAAATAAATAAATTAGAAATTCTCAGAATTTTAATGAAAGTAAGTATAAGTTAAATATATCCATTTACGTTGAAAAAATGAAAAACACCAAAAAAAGCTTTTATTAAAGACTATTTATGATATAAATGAATCAGAAAAAACCTTTTCAAATGGTACGAAAGCTTTTTGGTACGAATATTGTAATGGTATTATAAATATTTAATATGTTTTTTATTTTTTATTTTTATGAAATATATTTCATAGTATAAAATTAGGTTAGAAAAACAAAATTTCTTAGCAAGTATGTTTTGAGTGTCGAATTATAAATAAATATTTTGTACTTGGAAAAAATAATTTAAAAATAAATACTTACAACAAAGAAATTGTTTACCTTATTTGAATTTTATTTCACAAAAATCTGGCTCGCTCATATGATTGTCTACTTGAACAAACTTTTAATAACTGTACCATGCTTAAGCAAAAGTTATATTCTTTTCTATAACCGCAAACATATTTGTTTTTATTCTATTTACCTGTATTTTGCAACCCCTTTTACATTTATTACCTTATGTAGAGATAAAATAAGAGGTTTATAAAGCACAGGTAAACAAGTTTGTATTATCCCATAATATGACCACTATTTTCCCTTAATTTTAAGTTTGTTCGTTAATACGTAAACATCGTATTCGATTATATTATATATTAACATATTCGATTAAAAAAAAAAAAAAATACAGAAAAAACGAATCATCTTTAAAAACAGTAAGAAATACCTTCGAAGTCAAAAACTAAGTGTGACTTTTAGTGGTATTCGATATTCGAAATCTGCCAATGAGTCTGATAAAAAATGTATGTACAGATTATGCCGTTTTAATTACTACGGAAGCTTACAACAACAACATACATATTCATGTAAGTTAAGCTTCCATGGTAATTAATCCTGAACTTAATCCTTACATATCCACTTATAAATCTTTAGATGAAGCCCAGTAAGCTTTCCTGTTAACTATTACACCAAACTATAAATTGTAAAAGAAAAAAATCGTATACGTAACCTTGAAAACGTTGTTTAAGTAACTCTTTATGCTTTACACCTAAACAACAACAACATAGTTTTAACTTTTTTACGGCGTTAAGATGTAAATTATAGATATTTTGATTTCTTAAAGTGTTGCCGCTTATGTTTATTAATAAATGCATATACTTAGTTAGGATTAGACTTGGATTTAAAAATCAATTACACATCATTTTTAAAATTAATTACAAATTTATTTTCCAAATTAAACACCTTATTATTATCTAAGAAATATAAGGCGTTAGTAAAAAGAGCACTTTTATTTACGTTTGGTCCAATGCAAAATTCGTAATTTGAATAAACTTCAAATTTTAACCGACCCAAATAAATTTCAAAATTTGACAGTTTTATTATAATTTTAAGTTTTTTTTTATAATACTGTACTGCCAATAATGGACACTGATGTAAAGCTATTTATCATGCATGTACATATGAAATTTAATCAAAATGGGATGAATGATTCATGTCATATTTAATTTAAGTCGCAAAAAACGTATAATATAGATATCCACGGATCAGGACCGATTTTGAACATCATCACTATTGTTTTCCATATATTTATAAATGCATCAGACTAACAAACCGATAAACCGACAGAAACGTAGCGAAAATCTGGTCAGGAAGTTCCGAAATGTCTACAAGATTTTTGAAATCGGAGCAAATTAATTTTTTGTTGAATCAGTATGATGCATAAAACTCTGATTTAATTTGGATCATACCAGTATTTTTTTGCTTGATAGCAACTCTGTAGAGAATATTAAAGCATAATGATCCGTTGACAAAGCCAAGGTTACCATTTAGGCCTCAACGAAAAATATGTCATTTTTTTGAGTTGTAAATGCAAATTATACGGCTGTAAAACTTATATAACGTTAATACAACAAACGTTGTGAAAAATATCTAAGCTATAGAATCTGAGAATCGCAAAGAAAAATGAAACAATTCCCTTGTGTTTCCAATTGTAATAGTTCTTTTTGGGCTAAAAGGAAGAAGTTTTCCGAAAATTTTGAATTAAACTTTTAAAATTTTGCTAATGTTTTAAAACTTGTTAAAATTGTTACAAAATAATACATGTCAAAGTGGTTATGCCATAACAAAAAATTTTATTATGTACCAAATTATTATGTACCCAATTAACGAAAACATTATCTGAATGCAAAAAATGCCCAGTTTTCTTTTCTAATTTATTTTACCTTCTGTATAAATTATTATATGTTATATCCTTAAATTCAATGAATATATCAAAGAAAGTAATCATATTTTATATTTATAATCATAATTCATTTTTATAATCTTTATTTTTTTTATTTAACTCTATAAAAAGAATAAAAATACTATTTGGAAGTTTTTGTGTTGTTGAAATGTTGTAACACAGCATCCGTGTAAGACGATAACAACCGTAAATTCATTTTAATGAGACATTAAATCAATAATAATACATTGGGTACTACAAAAATAAAATCATACATGGGTCCTCTACCTTATATGTAGAAAATATTTTGGTTAAGGCGGTATATTTGTTTTATACTACTCGATTCCATTTACGTGAATGTTTCACAAAATAAAATTTTATGGTAAATTGATTATTAACATTTATACACTAAAAATTAACGTTGTTTAAAGATTTAAAGAATATAAGCTATTCTTAAATTGCAAGCTATAACTTTATACAAAATGTGCATCAAGTTCCAATTTGTTAATAAATACAATTTTTTAAGTTATAGTTCTTTAGCCGCGTAAGAAAAAAATGATGTGAGTGAAATTTTACGATGTGCGCGCATTATCCTCACACAAAATTCACAGGTTGAAATTAAAATATGATTGTAATATAATTAATACTAAATATTAATAAATTGTTAATGTTGAATATATATTATTATTCAATTTTCGAATTTATTATTAAATATATTTATTTACTTTTAAAATATTAAATAATAATATTTAAAATTTAGAATCTTGCCAAAGAAGTATAACTTCTGACGCGCGTACATAAATAGACTCACTCATTTTTTTTTGCGTATCCTCCATTTTTAAAAAGTAATTTAAAAATGTACAAAATATAACGATCGTTTCGACTTTTATGCCATCATCAGACTCAATTTTCAATGAAAATATTTCCTGTTGATATACTATCACCTGATTGTGACATATTTTTATAAAATATTAAAATTCAGTAAACAATAATCGCCAGACAAAATTTTTTTTTTTTAATTACGTTATATCAGATATATTAAAATAGTCAAAATATATAAAATAGTATAAATAAATAAAAATTCAAATTAAATAAATAAAATTTGAATGAATCTGACAATCTGCCATTAACCTAAGCTAAGGGATAAAAATAAGGATTAATTTTTGGTTTTTGATATTATTGAAAAGTG
This sequence comes from Chrysopa pallens, assembly GCA_020423425.1. Lineage (NCBI taxonomy): Eukaryota > Metazoa > Arthropoda > Insecta > Neuroptera > Chrysopidae > Chrysopa > Chrysopa pallens. Next base: position 73,434,825 of record CM035592.1, read on the forward strand.
ATGAATAAAATAATTCGGTTTAATATTTATGACTATAAATATTAAACAAACATATCATGACATTATAAAAAATTATCGATAAAACACGAATAAAATGACATTTTCTAAAAATGATTCCTAACTAGATCGATTTATCGCCTCCGAAACCCCCTTTATACTGAATTTCATGAAAATCGTTGGATCCAATTCCGAGATTCCAATTATATATATATATATATATATATATATATATATATATATATATATATATATATATATATATATATATATATATATACATATATATATATATATATATATATATATATATATATATATATATATATATATATATATATATATATATATATATATATCAAGAATTGCTCATTTAAATATATATTTTTCAATCATAAAGTTCGAAAATATTGTGTTCTTTTAAAACTTTGTGTTTGGCATTTTTAAAAAAAATTTTGCCTGGTGATTATTGTTTACTGAATTTCATTATTAATTTAATAATGAAAATAAGTTTACATTAAAAATGTAGATTCAATTTTACATATCTTAAAATTTTTATGAATGATCCAAAAATATATTACCAAAATAATTTGGCATTGCAAATGAACCAATATGTATTTACACTATAAAATCGTTGAACCAAATATAAGCATTTATTATTAACAAAGCGTGAACGTTCCCACTAATAAAATATAGAAATACTGAATTTTATTAATGCTATCCACCGTTCTCGAATAGATTATTATTTACAGATCTGGTCCTCTGCTGTATATAATACACACTCTCAACAATATTAGTACTATCGAGAGTTAAAAATTGTGCCGCAATAATAAAGCAATTTAGGAATCATTAAATTTACAAATTTATTTTTTTCATGACTAATAAGGTGATATTCTCGGAAATAAAAACTTCATTTTCGTGGCCAAATAATAACTATATTACAATCAACATGGCAAGTTATGAGACGTTTCTTTCGAAAAATTCTTGTTTCACCCAATTTGTTTATTTCAGTGCAAGTTTTGGCATGTCAAGGAAAGTTTAACTAACACATGCTCTTAACAAATGTACTGACTTATACAAACCAAGACAAAATAATTTTAGAAATAAAAGTTTGTTCAAATATGGAAATAGTTTGAAATCGAAAAATACTCGAAAAATTATTTACTTCTAATTGTTCATGATAATAGAAATAATATAGGTTAAGTCCGGGGAAATGGCCAGAATAGTTATTTTCGGAACCTTTAGCTAAATGGCAATATTGTAAGCGTAGTTCACTTCTGTCGACGTAGGCTATGTGGCCCACTATCAGAACGTGGTAAGTCGGCAGAAGTAAACTAATCTAGTAGTATTGCCATCTAGATATGGGCTCCAAATATAATTAGACTGGTCATCTCTAGCATACAGCTATCTCCCCCAAACTTACCCTAGTATGCAACCAATTTTTAATTATAAAACTAAGGTCAAAACCAAATTAATTGATTTCATTTTGTGATGTTGAAATTTATTGTTTTTTATCTTATATACTTTTATTGTTGCATTTTTCAATCAGATAACATAAAAACTTTAACTTTTGTTGAATAATTAAGTATTTAAAATCAATATGTATTCGTCACGATAAAGTTTTCTAAAATAAGATTAAAACTTTATGATTTTTCCTCTCAAATCCAATATTATTTTCTAGATTGAACAAAAATTACCGACTTAAATGTATTAGAGAGAACAGTAGAATTTAGCATTCGTAATTGTAATAGTTGTAGTAATAGAGATAGATGATATTAACAATATTCACTCTCTAGTTTACTAATGCTGCTTCTATGTTTGATGATGATCATCATTGTTATTATTATTATTATTATCGACGATGCCCTGCCCTTAAACGGGACGGGAACTTGGTGTTTGTTATACTGTAAGTGTGTGTATTTTCTATCTACTATGTATTAACTAAACTACAATACATTAACAGTAGAGTGAACGTGTATTGTAGGGAGTGATTACAGGTTTCCGGGATATGTGGTGTCTGATATGTGTGAATTAATTCTGTCCGTTATATAAACATTCATCTCACAGTGTTCTCCTCCATCTATGCATGTAGTAATCTCGTTTTGTACATATGGGTATACAGTTGTCAAAAAACAATCATTTTCAATACGCATTTTTATACTCGACACATTAAATTTGTCGAGTATATTAATTTTGATCTATTATATTTGACATGATTAAAATTAGTAACTTTGATGCTCAAATATATATTGAGTATCTAACAATGAACTCTGTTAGTTATTATCTTCGCTTATTTAAAATAAGATTATTAGATTATTTCTTATTTCCATAAAAAAGTAAAAATTAGTTTTTATCAAACAGGGCAAGCAGGAAATTCGTATATGATCAGAAATTTGTTATTTACCTATCAGCTAACTGTGTATAACCCAAATAACAAATTTGAAATAGAAAATTAGACTACAGCTATGCCTCTAAGGGACAAGAGAGAAGTGTATTTTTAGTTATTAAATTTAAACATCATCTTTAAACTTATGTCGACAAATAAAAATTTAAAAAAATAAGAAGCTCCTTTGAAAAATGAATTAAAAAGTACATAATTTTAAATTAAAAACTCTAAAGGTAATTGTGACTTATTTCCTTTCGAAGTCGGTGCCAAACTTATCCTTAGATAAAAACTTGATTGGTTTGCGTCGACTGGAAAATGTAATTGATCACAATGATTAATAGAAGATTTTAATTTATAATTATATTTATTTTTTAATAATTTCAATATTTGTGCGTGATTCTCAGATTCTACAATTCAGACACGTTTAACAATTTTTGTTATATTAACACATTACATTGACAGAATTGAGAATTATCACTTGAATAGACAAATTTCAATCTTCAACTTATTTTAATCAATATTATATTCAAAAGCACAACCCAGTTGAAATGGTTCCCTGCTTAAAGCTTCCTATTAATAGAGTGTATCGTTGAAATTAATTATATATTTCACTACGTGTTTTAATTTTACTGGATCAGCTCATAGACACATGTTTAAAGGATTTATTAAAGCACAGAAGGTTCAGTGTACACGCTGAAAAAAATAAATCGAACACATTCAAAATTTCTCATAGAATTGATTTTATCTAGCCAGTTTTGTTGACTTGCACAAACTTCATATCTTTTGCTTACATATAACGATTCGTGCCATGACATATTTCTTTACCAGAATGTTTTCTTGTTGTTGTGACGTTTCAATAGTAATTTACAACCAAATTCATTTTCCATAAATAATCAGTTTAGATTGGCAATATTTGTGTTAGTAGATTGATTTTGTATGTCATTTATTAAAGCATAGTCTCATATTATTATCCACAAATACCATTGTGTTGGTACAGGTACATAACAACATACGTACAAACAGACAGATAGATAGATATATGACCATAGATGAACGTACGTATGGATATCATGTACAAGTATTTCAATCCTAAAACATGCTATTGGTTTGAATTCACACCTATTAAATATTGTTCGATCTAAAATAAAACAATACATAATTTATTTCATTCCATATAATACAGATATTATGAGGCCACTTCAATGTTTGATAAAATGGGTTTACCTCACAGCGAAACGTACACTGTATGTACATTTTTGATCGTAAGGTACTTATTTAAGGAAAAGTAAAGTGACTATCTTCCAGGAAAACAATTGGCCATAGAATTGTTGAAAATTTTGTAATATTATACTTACATTGAGGTGTCTTTATTGAACTGGCGACTGAGGTTGTTATTTCTTTTTAAAACATTAAATACAAAGTGAAGAAAACGCATAATTAATTATTTGGATATTCGACATATTATTGAATTAAAATGTTTGGACTATCTTTAATTTGTATTCATCAAATTCTATAAATATCCAGTCTATACAGTTATATATGTATACATGTATGTTAATAATATGTGTTATTATTACCTATATGTGTTTATTAGCTAATTTTTAGCTGAAATTTGCGTACAACTTAAACATTTTACGAAAAACTATTTCAAACACAAGTTGTTTGTTTCAAAACAATAAATATTTTTGTGTAAGAACTTTTCTTCTATCTTTTATAGTTTAAAACTTTCATGGGAGTCAATGATCCATTGGACCCAATTTGTATATTTTGAAATACCAGAATTTCAGCTCCCTATTTCTTTTTGTTTTTGAGTTATCGTGATGACGGACAGACAGTCGGAATAGGATTAATTAGATAATTCTATGAACACCTATACCAAAATTTTGTTTGTGCGGTCAATATTAGGTAGCGTCACAAACTAAAGATTGAAATTAATAAACTCTGATACATTGAATACATGTCAAGTATAATACAAAAGATATGAACTTTAAAAACTACGGATCCCATACAAGAAATGAGGATCGGCCCATTAATGGGCCAAGACAGGCAGCCGATTTAAAAGTATCGGCCAATGATCCGAATATATCATCGGCCCAAGACTGGGCGAGTATCGGACTGTAACGCCATGCCGATATCGGATCCTATGATCGGCCGAGCATAGGATCCTATGATCGGTCGATCATAGGATCCCATGATCGGCCGAGCATAGGATCCAAGCATCTGCCAAACGTACCGATATCGGATCCTATGATCGGCCAAGCATAGGCTCCAAGCCTCTGCCAAACGTACTATTATAAATAATTATTTTTAATTTAGAAATAAAAAAATTTTTTATTTAGAAACATTAATCTTTATTCGATAAATATATTAATTTATTATACTAAATTATTATTTATTTTAAGAGTTTTAAAAGAATATTGCACTGCAATTATGAATATAAGTAATACAACATTAAGTGAGTTATTAAAAAAGAAAATAAGTAATTTTAGTATAAAAATTAATTATCACTGTTGTCCTCGTTATTATTATTATTATTATTGTTGTCTTGTTGTTGTTGTTGGTTGTTAATAGCTCGTTGACGGCGGCCTCCATCCCTGTCTCCTGCATTAGTAAGAAAACTGCCGATCTTTACCCTTAACGATTTGGATTGAGTCCCGAAACTTTTCTTCAACAACCTCTGAAATTAGAAATATTTATAGATAAAACATAACTTTATTCAGGTGTAGATTTTAAACATATATATCCTACCTTTTAAACAAGTGTAAGTGCAAGTAGCACTAAAATTGTGTTTCCCGATACCACATACTTTCTTCCCAGTGCCAGAATAATTCAATTGTACGGTATGTGTAATGACCTCAGATAAATTTTTTCGTATTATAGTTACAACATCTGATTCCCCGTACATAATAACTCTGAATAAATTCTTCAGTTTCTTTTTTTCGCCGTCAGTTTTCAGGTCGTTATAAAATATCAAAAATTGCGCCTCATCGTTGATGGAGAATATATTTTTATAAGGCTCCATAGCAGTTGTTTTAGAAATGTTTGGAACATTTTCCCCAGTTTTCATTAAAACTTGAGTTTTAATTCGTTTAGCTTCATTTTTTATGACATACTCCATGCTTATTTCAAATGCATCCAAATGTTCATGTAATTCGTCAAATTTCCCATCAATATAAGTCTTTATACGATCTAAAACAACAGTAAATAGTAAAATATACAAAAATATTATGAGTAATTAATAAAATAAGTAATTAATAAAATTTATTAAGAAGAAAATTAGTTAGAAAAATCTTGACTTTTCATTTTAAATAATCATTATTTTTCTCAATAAAATACTTGGAAATAAAGTTAGCAAATTCGATGCATGTAAATACAGATAAAATATTCATTAGTTGTTTTCTCATCGTAATTAGAGAATACCTAATTTAATTACATGCGTATAAATTAATTGTCATGTAAAAAGTTGGAATAGTAAAAAATAATAAATGGAAACAAATATTTTTTCCGCGATACGAGCAATATTCAATTTGTTTTTTTAAATAAAAACCATAAACACTTACCAAACAATATACCTCATAATTAATATGAGTTGAAATGGCTTGCTGATTTTCTGCCTTTCCCCATAAAGGTATAATAAACTTCTATAATGAAAAAAATCAATAAAAGACATTGTATAATTATTCAACTATTATAAACATACCTTTGACCTTAAATAATTTTGCATGTTTATTTTTGTCTGAGCATGCATCTGTGCTCTGACAAGCAATCGAACTCACTGATTCCACATGATTGAGTTCATTCATAATATCATTATTTTAACAGCTGATCTAATTTTCAATACGCTTGCGCAGTCAAAAAAGTATAATATCATCGGCCAAGCATCGGCTGACGATCGCAAATTATTATAGAGCGTATACTACGGCGGGCGATGATAAGCCAGCCATTGGCCGTTAAAGAATGCCGATGCTTGGCCGAGCATTGGTAGCCGTACCTTGGCCGATCATCGGAAAATAGTTGATCATCGGCAACTTTGTATGGGATGACACAAAAAATTGATGATGATAAATTCGATTGTCGAGATTTGTTATGATATTAAATCTAGTTTCACATTTTGATACGTTATATAGAAAATTGTATCGGACAATTGTAGTTCATTTTATATTATGAGAGATTGAGAAATTCTCCATTTTACATCGCCGAGATAAGTTATATAAGAAAAATCTTTATTCAGAAATGTTTTATCCAATTGAATCATCTGGATTGGTATAATACTTTACTCATAATACCAACAAAATTTTAGTATTTTGCCGTTCCCGTAGATGTTGCCAACGTAGAAGTTATTAAGTTTTAACAAGTAGCTCCATAGTTTTCATGATAAATAAAATATTTTTTTACCATCACCGATTTACCAATCAAATAAATTATATTGAATTCAAATACCAAGCGTTGATGGTTTATTGACTTTTCTCGAACATTAAGAATTGAAGATTTTATATATTTAAGATTGAATTTTGTTTTGGAAGACATCGTTTTAAATTTAAACGTAAAAAAACAATTTGCTCTATTTTATTATATAAATTATTCTAATAAACCATCTATTTTCTTATATTAAGCCATATTATTACATTTGACAAGACATCTTTTCAGTTTTTATAATCGTCATTTATAGGAATATACCATTGTATATTATTTTTTGGTTAAAATTGGTATGGCCCAAATTTACTGAAGCCAAAGTAAATTTTAGAATAGGTGGTCATAGTGTCATCTGCTTAGTTCATTTTTGCATGTCCTTCCGCCTGTCATCAAGATAACTCAAAAACAAAAAGTGATATTGACTTGAAATTTCGATGGTATATCAAACATAAATACTGAGTTTCAATTCTTAAAAACTAAAAGTGAATGCGCAAAATAAGTCCAATGGACCCATAACTTGTAAAGCATAATAGATAAAAGTAAAGTTTAAAGCCAAAGTTTTTTTCGAAAACAAACAACTTTTGTTTGAAAAAGTATCTTAACAATTAACTCAGTTGTTATTTTCCCTTTTCCAGATTGATTTTAATGTTATTATTTTTGTAATAAAGTTTTATCTCATCTTTCCTATGAATGTGGATTAAACCAACCATATTAAAAACTTGTAACCTTCATTCGCTTATTGATTAGCATAGTAGCATTAGTAGGAGCTCTTTGATAGGAATTTTAATTACTTTTATTTAAAAAAAATTCGATACAATATCATTTTTTTAATGAATTTGTTTGCTTTAGAAGGGAATACTCAGTACTGTGATTACAAAAAAATGTAATACATATTAGCCATGAGGCATTTATTTATATGCTATTATTCCAAGTATATAACAACAAAATTTGGGAGTTTTTATATATAAATACTATTTTGGCTGTTTTGATATATAAATTCACAGGATTGTATATCATTACACACAAATGTTTATAGATAAAAAGAGATAGGCTGAGGGTATATTTGATTAAAAATTGTGATTTTATTTTATCAATTGGAAAACATTGTCCATCAAAATTTACATATTGAGTGTCTATAACCCAATATAAATTTAAATTCACCCCTACGGTAAAGTATTTTATAGGATATTTCATGAATGTTATTAGTTGATTACTGTCATGTATATGTTTGATTTTTGTGTCCATTGAGGTTCTGCAACAAAGCCAAAACCACTGCAGATTCAAACAAGCATATTTATTACAGTATTACAGATAATTTACCGAATTTTGATAGTTAATAGCTGAAAAAACTGTTTCTAAAATTCATTGCATCATGGATTTTAAACTACAATTCAGCATATAATAAATTATAGCGCAAATATTTTGGGTTGGAGCTATTAGTACAAGTCACTGTAAAGTAAATTTTATTTCTTTCATTTAGAATACTAGAGTGAAGTGAAGTACTGTCCCTACAAAGAAAACTCTTATAAATCAGTTAATTATGAACTGAAAAAGTTAACATTATTCCTGGAATACTTTACTTTGATTTATGATATACCAGATCATAAATGTATAAGAATCTGCTATTTTAAATAAATACTCAGATGAACGACACATATCCCAAGTATCCCATAAAGGAAATTTACCAAGCTTTTCGTAATGCTGTAACTAATGAAGTACATAAAAGAAATGAATCTGCACTATAGTGGTGGTTTCATAAACTTCTTTCACAAACTGCAATATACGTTTAAGAATAATGAAGCTGGGTTGCACTATTCAGTTTTCTTAAACTGCGGTTATTTTCGTTTTTTTTCTATTGAGGTAATCGATACAAATTAAACTGAAGTCAGTCTTACAGGTGAACAGGAATGTGTTATCTAAGCATGTGGTATTATATATATAGTTTAAAGTAAATATTTCCAAAAAAATTACTTAAAATCAGAATCACAAATCCTAGAAGCAGAAACTTTTATTCAGACTTATACTCTGGGCATTTAAATTGTTTAGATACTCGATATATGACTGAATCTTATTGTTTGAACTATTTTAAATTAGTATTCATAAAATACTATAAATCTATATAATTGTATATACTTGTATAATAATATTATGTATTGTTATTACCAATATGTTATCATTAGCTTAATTTAAGCTAAAATTGTGAAGAACGCAAACATTTTACAAAAAAATTGTTTCAAACAAAAAAAAAAAACATTTTTTCTATTTGAACTGTTCTTCTGTCCTTTATAATTTAAAAGTTGAGTGGAGGATCCATTGGACCAAAGGTACCGATTTTTGCATTCACTTCTTTATTTTCACTTTTTATGTTTAGAATACTACCCAAATTTCAGCTCCTTAACTCATTTTGTTTTTGAGTTATCAAGATGACGGATAATATTTTCTAGCGTTACTTACTTTAGACTAAAATAATACATTCTAGCATATTATATTTGTCAAGTGTAAAATAATAATAACTACAAACCATGTATCAAGTAGAGCTGTTTTCATTCTTAGGCACCCGTGAAATATATATTGAAAACTTTTATGTAATGTTCAGCTTATTGTTTATTCATCGATCAGTTTTTATTTCAGGAATATAAGGTTATCAAATCAAAGACTATATTCTATTTAAAGCTTTGATAAAATTGTAAACATTACACCTGTGTCATAAAAAAAATTTTTCAAAATAGATTCTATATTATGGAAATATATTGTGTTCAAAAGGCTATATCTGTCTATAAACATCAATAGCATTTTGTTTTCGTCTATGTGTTTTAAAAAGAATATAATAATTGAATATTTGAAGATTATACAATTCTTCTGAAAATAATAATAAACAAGTGACGATAACAACAAATTCAAGTGTACCTAAAAATGTTTACTTTTTTTTTACTAATTTTAAACGAAGTTTTCATCCTGTCAAAATTTCGACAGGAAAATACATGTTAAGCGGTACCCTTATTGAAAAAAGAGGACATAAGAAATTTCGTTGCGTATTGTGTGTGGTTTTGTGCGTGCATGTGAGTGAAAAAAATAACTAATTTTTTCAAACAAAAAATTTTATTTTGTACTTTAAAATGTATATTATATATAAGCGATAAAAAATCAACGGGAATATTATTTTGTTTTTTATGGCAACGCATATTTTTTGAGAGAGTAACCCGATTTGAATAAATGTATATTTTTATTCTGTAGTGTATATTCCGATGTTGGCCACATTTAAATTTTAGAAAATTCTAACCCAAAACATAAGAGGAATACAGAATATATTTTTGATATAGTCTTGTCACCCAAAAGACATTTGGTTGTATATGGTTGTATACAAGTCAAAAGTAAACATCATTCTAAAAAAAAATAAATAGAAATAATTATAAAGTTAAAAAATTTCTTTTCATTTCTTTAAGACCAATTACCTTTCGATGTCGGGGTCAACGAATCAACTTTTAGTAGGGAGTTAATTAACGCCGACGTCGAAAGTAAATTGGCCACCAATGAGCATAAGATCAGCTAATTGCCAATATATGAAATGATGAAAAATTATTTCATCTATTCCAACTATCTGGTCAGTTGAATGCTTTATCGCAATTGACATGCTATGTGTATTTTAAGTTCGTATTCAAAACCTCAAGGTGGTTCTTTTTTTTTTTTGACAAATTTAATGTTAAATTAGAAACCGATTATGTCTGGACATAAAAAACACCATGCTTAGATAAATCAATCGCTGAAACCTTGTTCTATTATTGGAACAACAATTAAATTTCAGATTTCTTCATTTATTTATTGTTATATGTTTTTGATTCATGAGAAGTAGACGTTTTTCTTGTACACAAAATATAAAATTGTACTAAACTACTTGATTAAACAACTTTACTAAACATCTTACTAAAATATTGCTGTTTACACACGTCAAGTAACGAAACTACTGACTACTTGACTGTATTACTTGATCAATGTGAACAAAGATTAACTTTTAACGCAGTGTGGTTATAAACTTTTATCTCAGAATCATTATTATATTGCTATCTGATGTTTGGAAGCATCAATTGACTGCATTTTTATTCTAAATTGAAATACAACTAATTGAGCAGATTTATTTTTCAATAATGAAGTAAAATACCAAACATATTTGTTAAAATAATTCAGATTAAAATAAATGATTAAATTGTTTTCTTTACAAATAACTTTCCTCCTATTAACGCATATTGTTTTATTATTTCTACTAAAAGTAAATCATCTTTGTAAATGTGTTTTATTTAAACAATTAATTTGCTAAACAAATAGTGCAATTAATATACATGTGATAATAATGTGAAAAAAAGAATTATGACATCTTTTCAAGAATTATATTATAATGTTTCAAGCAAACAATGAAATACGCACAATCTCAGGCAATAATTTTCAATGTGTATCATTCAATTTCCTGAGTGAAGACGAATGTAAGCACTAAACCAACCATGGAAACATATGTAAGAACTGATCAAATATGTAAGCAAGTTAACTAATTCATGGTTTATAATTTTTCTGTGTTATCTATTTTAATATCTCTAATCGGAGATAATTTTTTTAATTTAGATTCAATTTTATTCTTTAAATTTGGAATTACAAACGAATATATAAAATTAGAAAAACATATAAAAATTTCCAGTAATATAGCTGTGCAGGATGCTACACACATGGTACTTAGGTAACTGAGCGCATAGAATCGTAAGCTACATAAACACTTCCTTTTTTATACCCTATCATATTATTAGTCTTTATATAAATACTTGAAAATAAAATAATAAAGTTGTTAGTATAATTTTAGTTTGATATACCTTACAATATCATCCGAATTGAACACAATCCCATTATCAAAGAGAACTATGGCAATAACAACTTTACTTATTAGTATTTATAAATTAAAACAAGTGAAGATAACAAGTAACAGAGATAATTGTTAAGAAAAATCGAATTTATACACAAACATATTAATTTAAATAATAAGATAATATAATATTTTTTGCTACGATCTCCACACTTTAGTGAAAAAAAGAATTTTGCATATTTTTAAACATTAATTAATTAAAACTGAAAAAAGAGATAAAAGAACCATTTCTGTCTTAACTTTTATTGGACTCTCAGTGTAAACCAAAGCACAATCAAACGATTTGAAATCTAGTACAACCGTAAAGAGCTACTAAGATATAATAATTTTATGAATATACAAATCGAAAATATTTAAATATTAACAATTTTTAATTTAAGAGCGTAAAATTAACGTTAGTTCTGATAGACAAAATATTCAAGCAGTTTCTTACATTACGGATTTTATGTTTGCTATCATCGACATGTATGTTCTAACGATATACAAACATTATTTAACAAAGAATAGTTATTTTAACAGACGGTTTTACTATTTATATATATTTATGAATATTTTAGAAGTAAACACAAAGGAGAATAACCACAATACAAATATGCCAATGCGAATTATTATAATACTAGTATAGGAAATTTTAGCAAATATGATTCGAAATTATTTCGTTCAAAATATTTCTGTTATGAAAAAAAAAGTTTATAGGTTGCATTAGCATTGCCTTTTATCTCGACTTAAATGTTATAAAAAAAGTGAAAGCAACAAAACGTAAAAGGTTAAAAAAATTAATTTATCTCAATATTTTTAAGAGGCTTCATAATTTGAGCAAACCATGATTAAATAGTTTAAACACTATCAAACAAAATATGCATATGAAATTACCTTAAAATAAAAAGTGCGAATAGTTTAAACACTATCAAACCAAATATGCATATGAAATTACCTTAAAATAAAAAGTTAGTGCGATGGTGGGATCCTCGCCAAGATCGAAGTTAATTTTTAGAAAAATTTTTAGATTTCTATTGATTATATTCGCCTATTTTTGTCATTCCACTATCAATGAATATCATTTAATATTTTACAATATTATTATTTTAAATAAGAAAAAACTCTTTAAATTTTATCATTATATTATTGTACCATAAGTCAATATAATTATTGACTTATAGTAATTATGGTAACTATGTAAGGTTACTTTGCGGATCAATTTACTTAGACTCTGTAAAAAAACTAAGTTCTTAAAATTTGATACATAAAAAAAATAATAGTGGATTGAAACATTATTCACATAATACACAAGCAACCTTCATTTTGTAAAAATCTTTTAATTTTCGCGCCAAATAACTAAAAGATAATTTTTTTTTTTTTTAATTTCTGGCTTTAGCTACTTTCAGCTATATAGCCATTAACCAAAGGGTATTATTATTATTATTTATACAACAACAGTACACAAGGGTTGCTAGGTGGTCACCCATCCAATTACATATTGCGACTGCTGTTGCTTAACTTTATAGATTGGTCTAAGCCTTTCATTACGTTACGTCAGTCCGGGGTCTAAAAGATAATTATCCAAATATTTTGAAATTTGGTATGCACAATAATATTCACATGGAAATGCAGGATTTATTGAAGAGTTTTTCTGCAAAAAGCAATTTTAATTTTTTCCAAGAAAAACTCTTCAACAAGCCTTACGATTTTATGTCAATATGCACACCAAATTTCAAAACATTTAGATAATAATTTTATTAGTTATTTGAAAATTGGGCGCGAAAAATGAAAATAGTACAATGAATATTATGTGTAATTTATGTAAACAGCTAGTTAGAAGCGCACACTTTTATGTCAATAACAGCTGTAGATAATCGCTCTGAATGTTTGGTTATTATCGAATTCATTTTAATAAAAATTTTTCAAAATTTCTTAGCGAAAAGATTATAGTTCAATACTATGAAAACGATTATATTTCTAATTTAATCTTTAAAAGTCCTCATATATATGTATAATTTATAATAAGTTCTCCTTAATGTCCTGAAAAATACGTTTTCATAACTCAATCGACAAAACAGACAGTGAAACGATTTATTTTTTCAAACTATTATGCCAACGGATCCTGTATTAAATGCGAAATACTATAATACCTTCTAGTTGATTGTCGTGGTGTATATTTCTTACAAATGATTTGTCACTGTTTGCACTAGACATTTGAAGCACCACATTCTTTACTTACCTACTTCCATTAAGACGTTTTAGGGTTTCCTAATACCTGCTGTAAACATACACAGAATTCTTTAGCAGATTTTGTGGTCTTTTTAGTTTTGAGTACTGGGTAATAAATAAGTTTTAAGGTTCTGTAATAAAAAAAAAAGTATGAAATGAACTAATTGTGAACTCCTATCATATGTAATCACATAAGCAATCCAATTACATAATCGCAATATATCATTTAATAATTCAATGCCCTACTCTATTCGACGTACTCTTTCAGCTTGATCTTTATTTAATCCTAAATTCCTTATTTATGGAATAAACCATAAAACAAACTGCTTATTCCTCATGGATATCGAGATATTGAGCAATCGGTAAAGCATAAGAATCTTTGAGAAAATCATCGTTATAATTGAAACTTTCTACTTTTAACTGAGTTAAAAGAAGGGTTCACTAGTATAAACATTTTTTCAAACATAAATTTAAAATGAATTGCCTGCAGTTTACTACCATTATCTATTCGAAAAAGGGAGGGCACCAACTCGGATTTTTTATTTTGGAATGAGATTACTTTAATTATTGTACCCCTATAGGGTACAGTCAATAATAGTCAATTACAGTCAATAGTCAATAATAACATGAAACGCTTAATAGTTTCGGAGAAAATGGTTACATTATTTTAATAGTAAGAGGCAAGCTGGTAGAGGAACTTGTTTCGGAACAACCGTTTGATTTGTAAGAGAATAGATTTATAAAAATTGACCTAAGTTAGGACACCCTTTTTCTAGAAGAACATAACACAAGAGTTATGTATATATTTACCACTTGAACGGTAAAATACTTGCAAGTCAGCCTTTTTATACAGACAAATTTCAATATACACGTGCTTAAATCTGTATCCATTTATTAATTTTATTTATAAATTGTGGGTTATTACAGTCAATCTGAAAATCATAAAAAGCAGGTTTCAAATATTCAAAATTTGGATTTATTATATTAACGTATCAAAAATAAGAAGACATCCAAATGAAAAATATTACATGTAAAATTCATTAGAAATATATAATTATTATTGACAAATTTCTCGAGCTTTTGTGTCCAACGATTTTTATGATAAATTAGTAGTTTACAAAAATTTTATCTCTAAACCGCTGTCATAATGCAATTGCTCAATTTCTATTCTAAATGGAAAGCTCGTTATGTCATTTTATGTAATGTTTTTTTTACAAACGATTAATTACATATAAAAAATTAAATTATGTTCTTGATTTTTTTATACGAAATTGGCAATAAACAAATCGAAATATTTCTGAACCCCTTGTAAAACTTCATAGACTTTTATTACATTTAACTACTTTGTTTGAAAGTTTGTACGACATAAAAATAAATAAAGTATGAATTGTTATATAGCCAGAGCGTCATCATCGAGTTACACCCTCACAAAAACTAACATTTAACTTCTTATAAAATAAAATAGGTCGTTAGTGTGTTGTTTTATATCAGTTTGAATTTCACATAAGGGTGTATTTAATACACATAAAAAGTATAGTTTATTTGTGAATAGGGATGTAAATGAAACACCAATGATTACAAAATATCGAAGTTTAAAAATCGATGTTTGACTGTTGGTGTAGGGGCGTTGTAAGATAATAATTCGCTTCCAAATACAGTCTACGCTATCAGTATTGTTGCTGAAGACCGAATCAATGGTTACCGCTTGGTAAAGTAATAAGGCACTTTGATTGGGTTGCGTACACATGTACACGTATTCAATAACCAGGTTTTATTCTCGGCACTGTTTCTGGTTGTGCGTTCATCTGCCCATCCGTCATCACGATAACTCAAAAACAAAAAGAGAAAACAAGCTGATTTTGGTGATGTATTCATAACATAAAAAGTGAGTATAAGGTCTTGAATACGCAAATCGGTCCATTGAGTCCTATGGATCTTTGACTCAACTTTTAAACTAAAAAAGATGGAAGAAAAATTAAAATACTAAAAATGCTTATTTACAAAACAAACAATTCTTGTTTGAAAATTTTATTCGTTAAATGTTAGGATTCACTACAATTTAAGCTCAAATTTAGCACAAAAAGTATCACAAATATTTGTAATTACATATAATTAAACAAGTAACTGTATAGACTGAATATTTATAGTGTTTTATAAATGCTAATAAAAAATAATCCAAACAATCATTTGTAATCACATGTCGACTATCTCTGTTATTTTTTATCTCCACTTGTTAATTATAATTTATATTATATATTTTTCGTAAAAATATTGAAAAAGATATTTTTTTCGCGATGCATCAAAATATTTTTTGCAGTAATTTTATAACAAATTGATAATCTTTGTTTTTAATTGGAAAACTTTTCTTTCTGTATTCTTTATAAAACTATATGTAAATAATTAATATTTTCACAAATATTGTGATTTTTGAATGATAAATCGTGCTAAAAACTCAATATTATCAACATCGATTGAACATCAATGTTTTTATGAACAATGTTACATCTCTATTTATGAGTGTAAAAATACGACGATGAGTTTTATAACAATAGAGACTTTTTTATTTAATGGTCATATGTAAAGCAAAAAAGAAAACAAAAACATCCAAATTGTATGTTAGTTTTTCAAAATGAAATTTGTCTTTTACAGTATTACTAACCAATTTCATTTGACTTCATCAATATTCCTTGTATTATATTGCTCTAGCTTCATCTGGAAAGTTAATTTATCCCCTCGAACTCTTTTCACAAGACCATTCGGTTTGCTAATATTTAGGTGGCAATAGCAGTGTTTACTTAAAATGTGTGGATTTCATGTTGTTATCTTTCAGTACACAATATGCTTCAATTTTCAATTAATATACATGTTGGGATTTTCGAAAACATTTACTTGTATAATAAACGTATACATTGACTAAGAACTAGCCTATCGCATATTTTCAATGAGTTTTTTACATTAAAATACAACTACTAAGTTTCATTTTTATTGATACGTTTTAATTTTTGATTTAAAATTTAGCGTTTCAAAAAAGTTTATTGAGTTTTCAACCTTATATGATTTTATTTATTATGTGAACTATTACAGGTTTAAGCAAGTGAAATTTACGAAATTTAACCATTAAACAAGTGAAGAAAACTGCGAATTGTTTAGATATTCAACATATGATTGAATTTCATTGTTTGGACTATTTTTAATAAGCATTCATAAAATACTATAAATATCTAGTCAATACTGTTATATATGTATTACGTATACATATATAATAATATGTATTGTTAATACCTATATGTGTTTGTTAGCCATATTTGAGCTAAAAGAGTGTTTCAAACAAAAGTTATTTGTTTCAAAAAAATACACATTTTTGTATTTAAACTTTTCTTTTAAAATTTAAAAATTGGGTTAAGGATCCAATGGATCGATTTTGCTCATTCACGAATTTAATTTTTATGTTTAGAATACGTCACCAAAATTTCTGTTCACTATATTTTTTGTTTTGGAGTTATCGTAATGAAGGACTGGCGGATAGTCGGAAATGGATTAATAAGGTGATTCTGTGAACATGTATACCAAAATTGTTTGTGCGGTCAATATAAGGTAGCGTTAATTAATATACTCTGAATTATTATGTGTGTCGAGTATAAAAATACATATAATATTTGCAAAATAGAGTATCGATTGTAATTTAAATACTCAAATTGTACCAAAACTCTTAATTAAACGAAAAAAAAAAAAATCAGACAAAAGTTGATTGTATTTAACATTTTTTGTATAAACAGTTTTTCGAAATTTCTCACTAGAAGTTTTTTTAAAGTATTTCTAGCGGACAACGATTTACAAATGAAAATTTATCATATCCAAGACCATTTTCAACCATGGCTCCATACAAAAACAAAATAGAAGCCGTTTATTTGTTTAGTTTTGCTTCTACAGACACACGTATATACAGATAAACAAGTTTAAGCATATAATTAACACATTAAGCATAGTTGATCGCCCCTCTTGTTGGGCCGATGTTCAAAATAAATTAAATCTCATATCGACATTCCAAGTCATTGAAAATGTTCCGGACATAGAGCAATTTGTAAAACATATTGATATATTACGATGTGTGTTTTTATTTTAGTTTCATAAACATATAAAATCAAAATATTAGCACGTGGCCAACCGGACGTTAAAATGTAATAAACACCGTAACAAAAAACTAGATACGAAAAATCATCATCTTAAAAAACATAAAAATACTGAATATTTTATCTCGTCTTATAAATGCTCATGTATATGTACCTAAGTTAAATATTTGTTCAGTTCTTAAGTTTTGCGAAATTTAATATTTGATCAATATTATTTGAAGTATGCCATTTAAAATTTATTGAACAGTGACTTTTTTCTTTCATTTATTTAATATCTTCTTTTTTTTTTTTTTTTGCTTTATTGTAAGTGACTGTATAAATACATTCACATAACGAGTTTTTTAAACTATAAATATTTCTCATAAGAAAAATATTATTTTAATACATTTAGATAACACTTAACATATAAACCAAACAGATGACCAACAAATTAAATATTTATACATTTTCGATGAATAATATATAATTTTCGTATATTACACGAGTTTTTTCACCGATTCGTTTTTGTGTGTGTCTATTAGAATGGGTTTTAAACTAACTTCTAGATGAGTTGAAACACATTCAAAAATTTTTTGATGAGATTTATATGACATTGTTTTCATTTATATGTCAGATTTTATGCATACAAATACAAAATTACTTACTGTAATTATTTTAAACTTCTAAATTAGCAGTCCTTCTACCATATTTGATGCGCGTTTTTCATTTTTAGAATGAAAATAAAATTTATAATGGAAGACGTTTTCAAAACGAACTAAACAGTATAAAATAAATTTCACTCACTTTTCTTGGGAAAAATAGTTTTGTTCAACTAGTATATTTTTATTATCTTTTATGTTTTATTAATGCGACGTTTCATTAATTTAACACTTAAGAAACAATTTTCACAGAGAAAATTAACAAAATCAATTTCACTAACAAATTAATAGCAGTAAATTTTTGATAAGTTTTGAATTAATTTGGAGTTAGGGGAAGTTAATTTAACAATTTACCCCTCCCCCCATTTTGAAAATGGGGGGGGGGGTATATTGTTAATATTATTGTTAGTATATTTGCGCTCTGGGGGGCGGGTGGTTCTAGGTTAACATTATTTTGTACTTTTTAGTCCGTTATAAAAACATGGTATATTGAAAAGTCAATAGTTCATACAGAAGTAAGTTATAGCTTATATACACGAGCTTTCACTAACTTCAAATTAAAAAAAATGTTAATATAGCTGGACCGATTTTGCTGAAAACTGGTTCAAATTTCATTTATGAATTGACGCATCAAATGAAATTATCCCCACTAATTATCGTTTTTTGTTCTAGAAGTAATCGAGAATTAACATTCTGAATCCTCACGTGCATATATTCATAGATGATAGGTATCCACAGTAAAACTGCAGCATCGAATTTTATAAACTTCCCACTGTGATTAAAATCAAAACACTACTACATTAAATATGTATACGAGTGTAAATTTGATTCAATATAAAAATATATTTATAGATATTCATTCATTTGTTGAATAATAATTAGATACATTTTTTAAAAGTGGCTCACGTGAATTGGTGATATAAATCAAAATTAGTTTAAAATAAAGGCGGACAGATTTGAATCGATTATATATTAATACCAATAAGCCGACTTATAATATATGTTCGTGTTACAAATCGTGTTTTTTTAATTATATTACAAATTAAATTATAACACAAAATAAAATATATAATTTAATATATACACATTGGAAGTCAATTTATTTTAATTATTTATTGAAACATACTACAGAATGCTGCACCAAAACTTACGACAATAATACGCCAGAATTTATTCCTGATTGGAAATACATTCGTGAGAATATTTTGCGTTGAACTTTTGATGTTAAGCGCAGTCTCTTCGGAACAGCAATTGATACGTCATATGTTTGTTAAATAGGTCCAATCCGTACAAATCCACTAATGTTTCAATTCATCTTCAGTTATGTTACAAAACGTGGATATATTTATGAAATTGGATCAAGGAAAATTTCATTTACATAATTGGAAATAATCCTTTCGATCACAATAATTGTAATTAAGTTTAATAATAAAATTAATTATACTAAAAAAAGAAATTTTTGACAAACCTGCAAATTTATGCCCCTCGAAAAGAGGAAGAGATTCCAATGTGGACTGGTATATATTTCTTTTTTGTAGAACTTTTTACAAAGTAGTTTGATTTGAATGATTCTTTTTAATTAATACTTAAATATTTAATACTTAAAATTAATCCATTTAAACTTCAAAGCTAAGATATAGGGGAGATACAAAACAAATTTTTACTGAATGAATATCACTAAGTTATTTGATTTGAATGTTTCATTTTGTATCCAATAAGATATATATACCGAATTTGATTAGATTTAAAATTGACAAAAGGATTCCATCTCAAAGGGGAAGAGGAGAGAAAATCAAATTTTTTGTGATTAATATTTTCCAAATGCCAATATTATTAGACGTATACAGAAAACAGGAATCATGAAGTAGACATTAGTTTGAATTTATAAAATTTTCTATCTAAATACCTTTCGAAATAGGCGCCAATAATATTATACCGGTAAAAACTTGAATTATTATTTAATAGGTTTAATTATTTTATTTTTATTAAATTGGAATAGGAAAACATAGCTCTAATTGATATGATGATATACTTATTCATTAGGAATATTGAATTAAAGGAATGTTAAATTTTAAACATTCAATATTTTCGTACAAATAAAATGATTATTTTGTCTTCCTCATACCGCATAGAAGGTATAAATTAAATCACCAAAGCACTTTCGGCAATTAAAGGTTCCGAAAAATGTAATAAATCTGTAAATATTTCTCACTTTCCACACTGTTCTCTAATGCGGTTTACTTAAAATTTGCGTGTCAAACATTAAACTTTAATAAGAGTACAGGTAAGGTACATTGGTAAATTTGATGTACTTATTAGGAAACCCGTTCAAAATCGTTCTTAAAGGGTTAACTAATCGTTCACAAAGTAAGAAATGCATTGATTTATGAAAATATTGTAAAATGGGGCTATCCGAACACCTCCATTACTGTTTACAACAAATTTATAAATACTCGTCCAGTAGTTTCGCAGTTTGCGATAACTTCAGACTGTCAGATAGACCGAACGGCAGATAGACAGATTGGTACCAAACGAAATTTCTCGAGAAGTTCAACAACGTCAAAGTAGGTAAAAGAAATTTGTAATTGCAGCAAAAAAAATGATTAAAAAAAAACTAAGACGCATATTTTCAAAATTGACGGACGTCACACTGAAGTAACACATAATACAAAGGAGCTTCCATTGCATTTCTGTAGGAGATTTTAAAAAATAAAAGATTTAATATTTTTTAACCTTAGTTGATTAAATTTACTGTATCCTATTTAGTAATGTTGAAAGAAAACCTTAAAGTTGTGTTAGTATTTTTTTTTATTCTTATTAATTTTTACACAGTTTTATATTAATTACTTGATAACTTGTTATTGAAAAAATGGTTTAAATAAGGAATGGATTATAAATAGTTATACAAAAACCAGTCAAGAAATTTATATAGAATTGAAATAGGAAACTTGAATGCATATTTTACATGCCAGAAATATAAGATTTTTTTCTTGACTGGCGTTACCTTACAACCATGGTCATAAATGGTGTTCATTGTTTAAACTTTCACAGCGTATAATTTGTCATTTTGGTATTACACTCTCTTTTGGTACACATTGATATACATAATTATGTCGAAATTTTAATGATGTTGTCCCAAACTTTTGTACTTCAAATTGAATCGACATGTCGAATAAATATTAAGTAATATTAGCTAAAATATTATAAATAGATGGTAGGGTTGTTATGTTCAATCATGTTTATTAATTTGGTCTTTATATATGCATTAATTTTTAATTCCAATATCATTTTTATACGTTCACTGTAAAAGCTCAAAGGAATTTAATTACCATTTCAAATATATAAATAAATATAGACAGTTTATTCAATATTTTTTAATTAAAGAACCATCTTCATAATTATCAATTTATGATTTTCAACAGTATTTTAAATTAAAAACTCTGTAGAATTTATGACAATTAATCACCATTTGTAGTCCAATGGCCAACTCTTGTGAGAAACATGTGAGAAACTTAAAACCCTTTTGTTTGTTTCAATACCTACTTTATGTAACTAACCGAAAACTTTGTGTAAAGAAGCTTCTGATTTTCGAAATAATAAATCCAACAAACCTGAAACAAAACAGAAAAAATTTATCAAATAAAAATTTATAATATATATTAATAATAGTTATACGTATAATCAATGTTTAAATAAGGTTATAACACAAATAAAGATAAAAACTAAAAATAACGTAACGTAAAATCTCTATAATTAATTCTATAATTAATACTTCATATGCTCAATGTTCGGAATATAAAGTTATTAAATTAGACTAAATACTTCTAACAAAAAATATACGGAGTAACTCATGTTTTCTTTTTTATACTTATTCATAGTGATAAAGCAAGACCAAGATAATGTAAGTCTTGGTCTTGGTCTTGCTTATACAATCTTGTTCTTGCTCTTGCTTGGTCTTGCAAATTTGATGTGATACTTACGTTTTTTTTAAAATTTTCCTATACATTATTATTATGAAGATTATAAAAGATATAAATTGCAAATAACTCACAATTAATAATTCACTCATAAAACACTTTATTTCTTTGTAATCATAATAAACTGACTGCATGGCTGCATCTGTGCAGATTCGTAAATTTGTAATAAATGCCTTTTTACTGTAATTTCCTGATTAAAGACACAACTAACGCATTTTACGGACTCTTATGTCTTTTTGCATGTTGCATGCGTACTATTATCTGGCTCCGCCTGTTTGTTTGTTATGATTTTAGACAGATCGCTATTTATGTAGTTATTTGTTTCTGCATAGCCCAGATATGCCTGTGCTCGACATATGTAGTTTTTTTTTTTGTTTTTAGTATTAAAATCTAATAAAGCAAATTAAAAATTTCAAATACAAAAAACATTTTGTTGCGGGAAAAGGACTTGATTGATATTTTGTTTGGTCGTCCTTATCTTGATTATTCGGTCTTGGTCTTAGTCTAGTTTTTGCCAGCGCAAGACCAATTACTTCTCATTAATTATTAATATATTATATTCATTTTTATACATAATTTTATAATTGCTTTTTCCTCAACCGAAGGTTTGTAATTTGTTACTAGCAAAAAAATTACAAAATTTTGAAAATAAAAAGAAAAAGATTAAATGGTTAAAACTCGTTATTTTTACATCTTGTTTCAGTCGGTACTAAACATTATTATTTTTCTTCCGATCTTTCAAGTTTTTACAGTTTTAGGTCAGTGCTAGTAGTGGCAACCTGCGAATATAGTAATATATTTCGTAAAAAAAATTTCTTTCTTAATACTTGCCAGTATAATTAACATTATTTTGTGATAATAAAAAATTTAATGGGATTTTTAAGACTATGGTTTTACAATTCAAGTACATGAGTGGAATAAATTTATAGAAATAGCAAATTTTGGTAATTATAGGCAGGAAATTCAAGAGTCAAAAAATGCAATGTGTTAATTTGAACAATGTTAACAACGAAACGAATGCATAACAATGGTTTGTGGACATTTATAATCGAAAAAGCTGAGGTAAGTAGTAAAAAAAACAAAATATATTTTAATTAATATTTTAAAACTACTTTCATAGAATATGGACAATGATGATATTGCATACACTTGAATAAATTATTAATAGCATCTAGGTAAACAATCTTGTAAAAATTAACTTCTCAAGAAGTGAAAAGACTAAAATAAATAATTTTTTAACTTAAACAATTAACAAGCAGTTAATTTATACAAATACTATATAATACAAATATGCTAATATGAAGATTTAAGTTCATTATATATTGAATGTCTTCATAAAACACGCAAAATATTGATCAGAAAAATGCCAATAGTTAAAAAGTAAAGTATGTCGATTGCTCCGTTGATTATACTTCAACTAGAATTATATTTGATTAAATATTTTTAAGTAAAAATTCTTTAGTATCCTGGTAAAAAAACGATAGTAAAAGAAAAACACATCATTGATAGAATAAAACGTGCGAGAAGGATCTATAGGATTTTATGTGCGTGATAACGAAGTACATTGTGCCATACACTGGTTATAACATGTGATAGGATAAAACGAGTTAGACTTTGAGATAGAAGTATAAACTGTGCAATTTTTTTGATTGCACTTTATAATCTAAAACAGATAAATCTTACAGCAACATATATTACACATAAACAACTTAGTATATTCGTTATATGAGAAAGATAAAGATAAATATAATATGGTTTTTTTGAGTTGCTATGATGTATTATTTCTGCGAATTTAAAAACAAATAATTTATAAATGATTTTTAAAAATAAAATTATTTATTAATAAATTGTTCTTGTATTGTCAACTTGTAAAAACAATAAAACTTTTATACTTTATTTAAGAACTAAACAAAATAATTAATTTAATAGTCCATACAGGAATACTACACCGAACAAGAAAAAAATTCAAATTATTAAATGGTTTTATGGTTGAAATGACAGTTGTATAAAAAATAATATTCCATTATTGTAAAAACATTTTTTTATGTATGCCTTAACGAATGCAGTATATTGTCGTGTTAATTAGAGCAATAAGTAAAAAAAAAAAAAAACAAGACTATATTCATCTATGATATCAGATCAAAACTAAAGTAATTCATTATTCATACTCCAGTTACTTTAAGCCTCCTGTATGATTTATCGAAAGTACAAACTCGGAGACTGGACGAGTGTAATGTATGAAATATATATGTTTATAAAATAGATATTAATTTTTAACTTGGTATCAATATCATATACCATACCATTATTCTACATACGAAATTCTACATTTGTCTTCTAATTTTTCACTAAAATCGCGTGTGAATTGTGCACGCTTTTTTTTAAAGATTTTTTTTTTTTTAAATAAATTTTTTAATTTTAACTATAATGCAAGTAATGTTTGCATCACATTTGTCTCTGCTTAAAATAAACTTTCAAACATTACTTGATTTTAAATTATCATCAATTTCTTACTAAAATATCGCTGGATCCCTTTTACGACAGTGAAGAACAAACACTGTGTAATATTTCAAGTAATAATAACTACAATGAAGTTTATGTTCAACATTTTTTTTTAACTTTCAAAGTACGTGTTATCGGGAGAGATAATGTAATTGACTTGTGTCATTTTCGAAAATGTTCTGTGAAATTTTTCATCTTATGAAATGTAACCAAATTTATTTAAGATATATTTTAATCTAAAGATTTTTTAATCATTTATTTCGTTTTGAATCTAGGGTAAACTCAAGTCACTCTCCTAACGCATTTTTAATGCTATTTTTATGCAAAACAACGCATTAACTTGACTTTACTATTCAGTAAACGTAAAAATATAACTCTTTAAGTAGAATGCATTTTTTAAAATAATAAAATATAAATCGGTTCACCTCGTGAGTAATTTTTTAAATAAAAATGCAAATTTCACAAAATTCGGATCCGTCTACTTATTGAGCTGAATAAGGAGCATCTTTTCTTACATTTATAAGAAACAGGCTCTTACTGTTTAAGACAAAGCTCATGAAACGATTTTAATTTTACGCACGTCATTCAATAGACTTTTTAAATAAGTCTAAGTTTTGTATGATTCATTTACTATTTAAATTTATTCAATTGGGTTTATGTCAGAAAAAAAACTAAGACTCTGATTTTTATTTTAATATGTCTATAAAATTTAACAACTTTTTTGCACTTGTTTACGGGCGTGATGGTAGAAAGAA
Source organism: Chrysopa pallens (assembly GCA_020423425.1). Lineage (NCBI taxonomy): Eukaryota > Metazoa > Arthropoda > Insecta > Neuroptera > Chrysopidae > Chrysopa > Chrysopa pallens. The sequence continues at coordinate 73,460,734 of CM035592.1, forward strand.
CTCCACTCATTTACATAAAAACAATATCTGTCAGTATGTTATTACAGAAAACAATAGTATTAACCCTTATCAACTAAATATTTAGATGACTAGAACGTATGAATATTCATTAACTTAATATGCTCAGGTTAGCGAACATTTGAAATTACCTTTATATAAATCATAGTTGCTTTACTATTGGTTGAACATTTTGACTCCCTTGTACGCTACTAAACAAAGTATATATTCATTGCGATACGTAAAACGTATTATAACTTAAGGCAGTTTATCAACAGCTGCGGTCCTGACATAAACGACTGTGCTTCCAAACAGCTGTTAACTTAAATAACATGTAATATACATTGTATTTCTTTCAATATACCAGCAAAAAAAACGCAAAAGATACTTATCTATATATATTATGACATTTGGTATGAACAATATTGACATGAACACCTTATTTGCTAGTTGTCAATATAACTGATAAAATTTAAAAAAATGTCAATAAATCCAAACGAAAAACCAGGATCGGATGCAGCAAATAATTGATAAATTAAAAGATGCTGCACACATTCCATTTTTTCGTTTAAAATTACAGAAATTATTTTATACTATTTAGTCTGTTTATAAAAACATGATACCTTAAAAATTACTTTTATTTTATTATTATTTTCTGCTATTAAGGGTTACGTACATGAAAATTTTCGATGAATTAAAATGAACGAAATTGAAATGAAATGAATTCTAGCTCATCGAGAAGTAAGTTTAAAATCAATTACACAAGTTCACCGGAAACATATGAAACAGGAACCCGAATTAATAAAAAAAATCGTAAAATTGGTTCACTGCAGAAAAGCTTACTTTATACCAATTTTATTTAATATCAAACAATTTATAATGGATTTTCTTTTCGAAAATAATAACTTTTCAATTAACGTATTATTGTGTTTATAATAATAAAAATTATAATAATAATATTTTTGTCTTTGCTTACAATTTTTATAACAATAAGTAGTCAATTTTATATTTCTAACTAAAATCCAAACTGTTTGATATATATTAGAATCATAATAAAAAAGATCACATGATTCATTGATGAATTAGTTTTGAATTGAGAATCATTTTCATTTCACAAATATACTGTTCCATTATAAATTTTGCGTTTCCTTTTCCAAACAATTGAGTGATTTTTACACTCCTACTAAGATGAAGTTTTCATATTATGTCTAACTCCGTTGCAGCTTTTAGAGATATTTTCGATCTTTCATAATTCTCGTGTAAAATAATGTGATAAACAATTTTGATGATGTGTCACTTTTGTAGTTTGGTTGTCAAGGATAAATATTACATATGTAACATATGACTAAAAGTGATAACTAAAACTTTTTCTAACCATAATTCATTGTGTTAAAAAAGTAATTAACACTAATACTAATTACGTAGATAAAGGTACATAAAAATACTGGAACAATTTACAAATAGTCATAATAACAAATTTTATTTTTCATATAGTTCTAGTGCTGGAGCACGTAAGCATATGATGTAGTTTATTAGATTAGTTTTTGAAATTTTCATGTCGTTTAATTATGTATCTCAACTTATTTTGGTGCGGTCTCTTAACTTATACTCGGAATATTTCCGATTTCATTTTTATACTCGACATACATAATATCACAGTATATTGATTTTAATATTGACCGTACAAAAAAAAATTTTGGTGTTCATAGAAACCTAATTTGTCTATTTACGACTGTACGTCCGGTTGTCATAACGAAAACTCAAAAATAAAAATAGATAGCGAGCTGAACTTTTGGTGACGTATTCTAAACATAAAAATTGAGTTTATGCTCGTGAATGAGCAAAATTGGGTCCGACAATGTTTGTTTTTTGAAACGTTTGCTTGAAAATTTTTTTCTAAAATGTTTGAGATCTCCACAGCTTTAGCTGAAATTTGGGTAAGAAAAACATTAAGGTAATAACATATTATTAATATAAATGTATACATATATAACTGTAGAGACTGGATGTTTATAGTATTTTAGGAATGCTAATTAAAAATAGGCCAAACAATGAAACTCAATCATATCGAGTGTCTAAAGAATTAACTCTGTTAGTTCACTTTTCTTTCAATTAGAATAAGAAAAAACGGACAACCTTTAATTTTAACCCAGTACGAGAAAGTTAAGATTATTCCGTTCCTTTACAGGGAAATTTCATAAAAGCACAGTTTTTCATCCCAAGGTTTTTTTCAGAGTACACTTTGATCTGCCAATCACGGTACGTCGTTCCTCTCTCTCTGTCTATCTTTTATGTAAATTTCCATTAACAAAATTATCGTATTAGGACTTTCATTTGGTTACAAGTTCCTCTGCCCAAAGGTTTTAATCTTTACCTTTCAAAGTGTAAAATAAGTTCACGATTTGTCAATAAATTGGCACGTGTTAGAGCTGATGACATTTGTTTTTTATATGTTAGCTTCAGAACTAATTTCGTAATCGCAAATATAATGATAATTATTCATTTTATGAGAAACAGATAATAAATATGTACCACTAAAAATGTATTATATCTACATGAATAGATAGATAGCTGAGTTGGATGAGACTGTCTGGCAGGCAATATTATTACCCTAGAGGTAAATAATATATGTATAATTTACAACTTGTGACTAATTTTATATTCAAAATTCTCTACTTTATATCAACTTTATATAATATTTGTAACACATCCTGCTTACAAGTTATTGTTAACACTCCGAAAAATAAAAACGAAAATTTACCGTAATCTTTTACCAAATTTTCAGGTGTTAGCCATATTCGTAATGTTATTTACAAGTTAAATAATTACAAATACAATATTACAAATGTTTCTTGGAACCTTAAATATTAGGATATATTATTTTTCAATAATCATTACGTTTTGTTGGTAAACCAAATTATAATTGCTTAAAACTAAAATGTCTTAAAAAATGTATTGTTTACAATACAACACACAAGATATAAAATTGCAGATACATTTGAATTTATGAGGTGGTGTATTCCCAGTTTACTGAGAATTAAAGCTATAATTACATTTCACATGATTCGGTATTTATTATAATTTAATATTTTATTTTAATTTTATCCGTTACCCGCTGTTTGAGAAATATTGTTTTTTTTTTGCGGTTCCATTTTGAGATTTTCATTACTTAATTTAACTATACAAAGCATTGCAACTAATGGAACAAGATGCATTTTCACGACAATAGCTGCTTTCTATTTTAAAGTTTATTTTAAATATATTATATGAAATATAAATTATTCGCTTGGTATTATTACCTTTTAATTAAAGATAATTTTGAATATCTTATTTCAAATAATTAACTACATATATTTACCCTATGTATATTAAAAGAAAAGAATACGGAATTAATAAAGCGATGTAAATGAAAAATTAAAAGAATAATATATCAGTTTATTATTCAGTGTATTATTAATATAGATATAATTTTTTGGTAGGAAATTTACAGACCAAATTTTTATGCTATGGAAATAAGCAAGCGATTCAAAAATTAATAGAAAGGAATCAGAGAATGGTGATATGCTTAAAGAGTTATATATATTTAAATCATTTTGGGATGAATACAATATTCATTTAATTTAATAATAGAATCGAAAACTAATGAAATGGTTGTAAAAATTATTTTACATGTGTACTAGAAATAAAATTAATTTTTCTGAAATGAATTATTAAAGGTACTTTATTATATATTAAATGGTAAAGTACAATTATTTTAATTTACATAAAAATGACACGTACAAAATGATGTTAGCGAAAATTTAGGAACAATATTATATTCTGTACTTTTTGATGTATGTACAAATGTATATCA